>CM061040.1:111020088-111620088 GCA_030762985.1 Adelphocoris suturalis | reverse complement strand
TCTATTAATTTTTAGGTCAAGAAATTTCGGATGTACTACGACTTTCTTGAATGTCCCATCTGATTGTAATTATGAGACAGTACTCGATGAACTGGATGAGTACTACCGAAAGACAGATAATAGAAGGATTAGGAGGGGCCAGTTCATGAATCGCAAACAAGACGAGGGAGAAAACTTTTTGTCATACTACCGAGAAAAGAAAAAACTGTTTCATATCTCTGATCCATGTCCCCAATACTACATACTTACATTCACCTGTAAACTTGTTATTTTCCAGCATTGTGAGTTGATAATTTTTCGGTGTTTAATATGTGGGAATCATCTTCGGCTGAAGAATATAGACAAGAAGCATTCAGTGTAGAAGACGCCAAAGATTTTAGTTTAGTTCAAAATGACGTCCCAGAGCCGCGAATACAAAATTTGGATTGACCGGACCAAAATGTTTTTTGCTCAGCGCAGGCTGTTCTGTATGCAGCTATGCTCCTGCGCCGATAATGTTCAAGAACGGTAGCGGGGAACATACACACGAGAAAAGAACACTGTATGTAGGATAGAGAGACTTTATTGGCGTACCAAGCGGTATAAATAATATGAAAATGCATAGAAAAGAAACAGCAATAATTGACTAGAGGAGGCTACACCGCGTGTTTCCCAGAAAAGATGGCGAACAACTCTTGACTCATACCAGCAGCGTAGCGCGCAGTGTAAGAATAAATAACGGGAGGGGGGGGGGGGGACCCCAGGGGTGCCACCAACGTGCGGGGGAAAACACATGTCGCCAAGTATGCGGCCAGAATTTAAGCTAGCAATTGCAAACAGGGCAATTGCTCAGTAGTTTGGTCCTAACAGGTAATTTAGAAGTAAGTACTTTAAGTAACTACTTTTAAGTAAAGACTTCTTTGAATTAGATCCATAGGGGTGTCCAAAAATGTGATGGGTGAGGGGGCGCTTGCGTATGTTCTTTCAACCTGTGCAACGCACGGGTGAACCAGGTAGTTTATACTATGGTTCAACCATTAGGGAACAACCCCACACGGGTAGCAGCGTGATGTTTTTTATTGGCACCATGTGGTCCTGTCTTGGTATTTCTTGTCTGTACAAGCTCGCAAGGCTGGCGCTCGCATATATTACAAGTCAGGCTATAACAGTAAGAATAAAGTTTTCTGTTTAGTAATGATAGATTCAACACGTGTATAAATTAAAACACGTGCAAACATTGAGAACATACCCTTTTAAACTAAGACGATCGAACCAGCCATTATAATTACAATGGGATTCTCTTTTCAAGACTTTGTTTGTTATAATTTTTGTTATATATAAATGGTCTAGCAAAGCGTTAGTAGGCGATTTATTTTAATTCATTATTATTATTTTGGTAGGTGCCCAAGTCTATGTAGTTCTTAGTTATACTTAGATAATGAAGTATCGTAATCAATAATTAATTAATGAGCCACAGGCTTCGTTTGATAATCATCTATGACTAATTATCTGTGTAGAAGCGCTAACTAATAAAGAAAGAGTAAATCTTAGTGTAATAATTTTCTGATTTTAAAGTATCTGAAGCGACCACAAGAAAAATAACGTATCTTAAAGTCGACAAAACAGCACAGCCCCAGAGTAATTCACAAAAATCTTATAAAAACTGAGAAAAAGTGAAAAATTTAACTTTTGCGCGTGAGCAATGCCTGCTATTGATCAGGTAGCAATGTACCCTGGAGACCATTCACGGCTAAATCAGACACAATTCCTGCGAATTACATCGCAACTAGAAGTAAACTGTAAAAGTTATGAGTATTACAAAGATGCTGTAAAATTTTAAGTTTGCGCTTGCATTGATCCCGTGTAGCTGAAACTCAAAATAGGTTGTCTAACCTCCAACCAGCACAATGCTGGGGTTCATCTATAAAAAAAAAAAAAAAAAAAAATAAATAAATAAATAAAAATAAAAAAATAAAAAAAATAATAAAATAAAATTTAAAAAAATCAACTTATCTCATTTTCTCGGCCTGATGCGCAACTCAGATGCTGTTCATTTTATTACTATCCCTACATCATCAGGGGCCTATTTCATAAAACAACAAGTTACAAGTGTACAAGTTAACAAGTACAGGTACTTGTAATGCACGGTAAACTAGGACAAATGTTTCACCGAAACCAAGAGTACAAGTGTTGAAAAGTTACACTTGTAGAAGCTGAGTTTACAAGTGTAGCCAGAAAAGAAAGATGGCGTGTGGGGACAAACTAAATGAACAGCTCACTCACACTTGTTTATTCTCGTATTCGCACATTCGTGCACGCAAGTTGTTATTTTGTTTTCCTTTAGTTTTAAGAATAATGAATACAATAAAAGAGGCGAAGCTCGAGGTACTACAGGCGGTTATGGATGAGAAGTTCGTGCTGTTTGGTGCCTTTTTGTACAGTTTAACTAAGGCTGACAAGGTGAAAAAATGGGGCGAAATACATACCAGAGTGCATACATTTGGCTTAGCGCCGGCTTCCAAGGATGTTTCCTACTCCCGGGAAATACCATGGTATATAAACTGTATTTCACGTATTCTTGATCGATTTTGCTTTTCGGGCGTTCTCTATTACTTCCCCTCCATCGTGATGGAAATTAAACTCCCCTGACTATGTACACAAATACGAATGTTTCGCCTAGTTTTTTAAATCCAAACCAAATTCATCGACCTTGGTACGTACCTAATGTACGCACGATAGAAAATAGCCACAACACTGTGGGATTCGTTTCAGAATGCCTCAAAACCGATTTCAATGAAGAAAATTTTGATTTTAAAACTTTTATAGCCATTCTTATAGCTTCATTGTCTACAAAAATAATAATAATAATAATAAGTCCACCTATTTTGACCCCCCCCCCCCCCCCTCTAAAAATGGCAAATAAAAGCTGATTTTTCTATAGTAGATTTAGTTATTCATTCAGAAAATGGAAACATTTTTGATTAGTGAGTTAATAGCAGATGGGGAAAATGTTATTAATATCTGAATTCTTTCTCTTTGCAGAAGAAGGTGGATAATAGGCTGCGAAGAACTGGGACAAGCGGCGAACTGGGTCTGGAATTAAAAAAAAAAAATCTCATGTTGAATATGTGTTTTATATATTTTAGTTGAATATTTTTTTAATATGAGTCCTCTTGCACCTGATTATGCATAAACCACATTCTGTTAAAAAATAAATAAATGAACCTGATGTTTTCACAAAATGATGTCATGTTGATAGTAATGAATGTTACATGTAAACCAGTTGAAGTTAGTATTGTTAATACGACGAAGATGTTTATTTATGAAATGTTTATGAAATGAAAACTCTTTGGCGTCTTCTACGCTGAATTCTTCTTTGCTGACTGTATTCCTCATTAGAAGATGATTCCCACATATTATTAAACATTTCAAACACCGAAAAATCGTCAACTCACAACACTGTCAATACTAGAAAATTACAAGTTTACAGAAGAACGGATGTAGGTTAAAAATCGGCCATTTTTTACAACTGTAGAACAGTGACTTGTACAAAAAAATGGGGAAACACTTGTAACTTGTCCGAATTCGCCTGTACACTTGTTCATTTTCACAGTGCATTACAAGTCTACACTTGTATCTTTATGAAACGCTTGCACACTCATTTTTTAACACTTGTACATAAAATCGACTTGTAACTTTTCGTTTTATGAAATAGGCCCCTGGTGGCGCACATGAAGCTGAACTTTGGGTTCAAGTAAGGCGATTCATCTCCAGGGTGGCCCCCTGTTTAATTTTTAATTTCTCTTACATTTCCCTGACTTTTCCCTGACAAAAAATGTCAAATTAAAAATTTTTTGTTTTTGTGTTCTCGTCATTTTATTGTACTTCCAATGCTTCTAAAAAGAAAATCATATAATTTAAAGAGGGACAACCAAAAAGAAGAAAAAAAAAAAAAAAAAAACAGACTACTTATATGTAGTTTACTTATATTTAGCGATTTCATTGCTCTCGAAGTGTTCAAATATCAAAACAATTCAACCAAAATGTAATACGATAATTTACGAAAATTCACCAATACGATCATGCTGCATGACTTTTTGGTTAATATTTTATGGTCTCTCAATTTGTGATCTGAAGCCATTTGTTGAAGTACATTTTTCCTTACATGGATTTCTTAGCTCTGGGGATGATTCAAAATTTTCGTCCGACAACTAAAAATGTCACGCTTTTTTTCACCAACTACCAATCGTTGCTAGAGAGAGTATGACTACCTGATTTCCCATCCCACAAAAATAGTTCATTGGAAAGTTGCTCTGTGAATTTTCAACACATGACTCCACATCCCAATGGGCCAATTTTTCCCCTCCTTAACCCTCCTGAGAAGTCCTAGCTTATGTATACAAACTAGTTTTGGGACCCTTACTGGATCAATCCACTACTCTGCTGGGTTTTTCCTCCCTAGTTCAATACTCAGTTGACTTTTCTCACAAATGGTTTACTCTGGGTCAGGGTCTCCAACCTACGGCCCCTTTTTAAACTGGCCCGCCGGTCATTTTTACCCTAGAACTTCAACAACAGTCATCTCTTCGAAGTCAACTACCGCTTTCCAACGAATTGGAGGGTGGGCGGTTGAGAAGGGGACTACTGTGAATCTCACGAATCTGTTATTGAGGCAGGATAAGAGAGAAACCAATGGCCATTCACTGTATTATTCACCAGCACGCTTTATAAGGAAAAAGTTGCAATGTAAGTAAAGTCATTACTATCGTGGTGCAGATAGTGAATTTCATTAGAAAAAATGCACTGAACCACCGAAAGTTCAAGGTATTCCTTGCTGAAATGGATAGTCTGTATCCAGATGTACCTTATCATGAAAAATGAAATAAAAAATCGTGCTACTCCAGAACTTTTAGATTTTTCTTGACTGATTAGCTTTTCTAGTTGATTTTACTCAAATTCTGAATGTCTTGAACTTGAAACTTTTAGGAACGAACAGCCTGATTTTTTATTTATGCTCCCATATCATACTCTCTTCAGCTTTTAAAATGAAGAAGGCCGTTTTCGAAAGACACACAGTAATGAAAAATCTGGTTCATTTCCCAACGTCCAACACCCTCAAAACCGAAGATAATGAAGAGTTTCCGAATGAATTTGCGGTAAATTTTATCAGATGTCTGCGAGACCAGTCCAAGACCCGTTTCCAAGATTTTGAGGAAGAATTTTTGAACATCAGAATCTGGAAAACCTTTTCACTGCAGCAGTTGACGATTTACCTCCGGATCTTCAGCTGGAAGTCATTAAACTGCTGTCAAATGACATGTAATCATATCCAAACATTCTTCGCTGCGCTCCAAGAAAGGAATTTTCCAAACCTCCTAGACTTAACCCGCGTAATGATCTCTCTCTTCAGCTGCACCTATCTGTGCACACAAATATTTTCGAGGAAGAATTCACAAAATCTAAATACAGGGCCAGCTTAACTGATGAACACTTGGAAGCGAGTCTGTTGATAGAAACAAATAGAAAATTTGAGCCAGATTACGTAAAACTTTTGAGCAACAAACAGTGCTAAACCTCACATTAAAGTGATTTCACTCTTACAGTTACAATATTAGGTACCTAGATAACAGGTAAGCTGTTCAGCATTCAGCACAAATAAATTTCATTTATTCCCCTTTATTTGCTAATCTCTTTTTTTCTGTTATATATTGTTTGGCTCGCGAATTCTAGGAAAATTTTCAATTCGGCCCGCCGTGAAAAATGGTTGGAGACCCCTGCTCTAGGTAATGTAGAGACTAGAGAAGCCAATGGCATATCCATTAACTTTTTATGTGCGTGTTGTTACTTTTGAACAGTTTAACCACAACTCTTGATAATTATTTTTGTCATTCGTATAGCTCACCTATGAAACAATATGCACCTAGTATGACAAAGTACGCTATTAAAGTTTGATCGTTTAGGAGTTAAATATACTTAAAAACGCTTTAAATTATTACAACGAGTTCTCATTTAAAAAAATCTCTGATATTTGGTGGTTTTTGCCAAATTCCCTGATATTTCCTTGACTTTTCCCGACGCAAAGAATTCTCTGAAAATTCCAGGTTTTTCCTGACTTTTCCAGTTGGGGGCCACCCTGATCTCTCTTCCAGTATATGCACTTCTTTCCTAGTTTCTTAGTTCTTAACTACTTATTTCATGAAGATTCCATCACAATAATTTTGCAATGTTTTTATTTTTTCGATATTATTTGAGGTTGTGAATTTTGTTGATGAGGGAGATTGTAGTAGTAGGCAGAGGGTTAAGTAAAATGATCAGATTTGTAGTGAAAAACTCCCATTTTATTCCACAGTCATGTAGAAAAAATGTAATAATTTACTCGTTGGCAGTCTTCGTTGGGTTTTTGAGGGGAAATTTTTATCTCCAGGAGATCACACTAATAGAATTTAGTGGATGTAGGAGGTGGTGTATGGGGAGGAGTAGGCGAGGGGGGAAGAGTAGGCGAGGGGAGCCTTGACGACGGCGGGGGCGGCGTAGGAGAGGGGAGAGGCGTAGGCGAGGGGAGCGGCCTTAACGACGGTGGGGGCAGCGTAGGCGGGGGCGGCGTAAGAGATGGGAGAAGCGTAGGCGACGGGAGCCTTGACGACGGCGGGGGCGGCGTAGGCAACAGGGGCGGCGACGACGGCCTTGTTGACAGTCCTGTAGGTGTTGGCGTAGGAGGTGGCGACGGGGGCGTGGGCGACGACGGGAGCGTGGGCTACGGCGACTGGGGCGGCGTAGGCAGCGGGGGCGGCATAGCCGTAGCTAGCGCCGTAGACGGCGGGGGCGGCGAGGGGAGCTCCGAGGTAGCCAGCTGAGACAGCGGCGAAGAAGAGAGGAAGGACGGCCTGAAAATAAACATAAAAGCACTTTGTTATCACTTTTGTCCATCATGGGGGACTTCATCCATTTTCATCAAAAACTTGCAGAAACAAGCATTAAATGACTAAAATGTATGTAGAAAGAAAATCATTGGCATCAACTATAAAAATGTCTCATATAAAAATAATTTGCAGTAATCTATCAATTCACCATTTTCCTCCGTCGTATTCTACCATCACAGGGCATTCTAATTTCTAATTATTGGATTTTAACATTTGCGCAGAACCATTATAAATATAAATAAAGCCCTTACATTTTATTTAAGTTGATATTTTGTTGTTAAACATCATTTATGAATCACTCGACGAAGAAAACAATTGGCATACCAATTTCATCCTCATAAATTTAACTTTTTGAACTCTACAATTTATGTTCCTTCATCTTTGTGTCATTAAGACTGTACTACTGAATTTTTTAAAACACGAACTTGATTTCTTTTAAATTTCAAATATTTATTAATTTTCACAATAAAATCATACAGTAGAACTTTTTAAGCTACTCCCCTCGTTCAGTACGATTTAAATGGGTTCCTTCAGTTCTTCTTCTTTTAAAAAGCCATGTATTAAGAGTTAAGGACTTTTTGAGAAGCTGAATGGGTCTTTTTGTAGAGACAAAGAACGCTTTTCTCCTAAAATTATTGAAAATTGACCAATCAAATACCACTGTATGATAAGAGGAATGGGATTCATTTGGTAAGTTTTGGTTTTGATTCTTTTTGCACGGCCTTACCATATTAAAAAAAACGATGGGGGAAATTTCTTCAACCTCAATCGACAACAATTGAATAAGATATAATAGTGGCAAGAATGTAACAATTGCCATTGATTCGGACTAAAATCCAAAAGGATTAATTCAGCATCTAACCTCCTCATTCATAAAAAATGTCATTAATCTCAAATGAATTATAAACGATCTTCGGACTGGTTACTGCAAACTTCTTCTACCACCTTCTACTGCCATACAGAAAGCTGAAATAATTTTGTATTTACACAAAATCCAAAATTATTCATCTATTACTGACCATCAAAATATGAAGAGGTAACTTATCGTTATAAAAATAGATCTCGCGATGAAGGAGTGGATTTTAACATTCAATATAATATTACCTAAAATAAACCTACTGACTCTAAGTGATTCGAAGAGCACTGTTATATTTTAAGATTCTCCCGAATATTATATTTTTATTCGGTTATTATTCCTATCAAACTACCCATGCTTAAGGTGAAAACAAATAATGGTTAAAGGATTTTTTGAGTCGTCTCATCAAAATTATTTAACTGAAATCCATTCTTATGTATCACAAAAACAAAACAGTAACGTTAGAGGTTGCTCAACGACTGATTTTTGAAAATTTTAACCTCTAAATATCATCGTTTTGAATAGATTGAATGTAGGGTTGAGATTTTAAGATTATCATGAACCAATTCAGCATTTTGAGCCCAATTTCCAATATCATAATTTCGTAAAATTTATTAATTGAGATTTTGAGAGAAAGTAAGCGGAGGACGAGACAATTTGGGTTTAGTATTTTAAAACAAAGCTTGTGAGTACCACAAAACATAAACGAACAAAATGAAGGAGGCTAATTTAATTTTGTTGATGATTTCAACGGCCCATAATGGAGATTGAACCCAGAAGAATAAATCACTTTTTTGAATCCGATTTTGAGAGTTATTAACAATCAACAATAGCGCAGGTAACTATTTTTTGGAGAATTGAGTAACATATTTATTGAATTCGTGTTGACATTAATTTATATTAATTTTTTATAGATCAATCAATCAATTTTTATTCCCAAGAAAAATTATGTAGGATGAATTACAGTTTTGATTATGAAAGAGAAAAATATTACCTAAGGGTTTACTTTGATTTTCCTTTAGATTAAATGAAGCAAACATTCCAAGCTTGGCTGTCCGTTGAAAAACGAAATACCTAAGTGCATTATTCATTTTTTGACGTTGGAGGTTTATCGTGCAACTGACCAATCGTGGTCAAATTCATCTATGAGATCCAAGAAGAACAATTTTGTAAAGTTTGGGAAATGGACGGTCGAGTGGCTTATTGAGGTTAAATTAGGTCGGTAAGTTAAGCTGAGAAGGTGTGCAGTAGTAGAAGCAGGTGTACTCATACTCACCAACTTGTACATGGTGGATGGGGTTGTCTGCGGGAAGGTACAGTGCAGTCACCCTGCCCGATCGGGCTTATATAGGCGGTCTCGTTGGCTCTGACCTCCACATCCAGCTGCGGCCGTCCCCCCCTCACCAGGACCTAAGGAAGTTAACAGGATACCGAAGAACATTCCGTATTTTTGGTTGATCCGATATAAAATTGTTGTCTACCGCTAGGGGTTGTAAGGAAATCGCATTTATGTTGATCCGATAGACTTCCATCGAAATATCCTTTTGATGTAAAATGTTTCGGGTTTCTCGAGGGTTGGTCAATGAAAAGTCAATATTCTAGGGCGACGTTTCGAAATATTTATATTTAATCTTCAGGTTTGGAAAACTGTATTTGGATGCTTATTTACAGTTTTATACAGTTTTATAAAATTTAATTTGTTTGAAAGTATGGAAAACTGTACTTGGACGCTTAATACAGTTTTCCAAGCCCTGAAGATGAAATACAAATATTTCAAAACGTCGACCTAGACTTTTCATTGACCAACCCTCGAGAAACCCTAAACATTTTACATTTAACTCTGTGGTCGAGAAAACCCAGCCTGATCCTTTTAATGAAGTGATGAAGCATTTTTTATGGACGTAGAAGAGTGTCTGACAAAAGCGTACGACCACATCAACCTTCTCAAATTTTTAGGACGTCCTTCTGAAGCAATGTCTTATAGACAAGGCTTTGCTAACAAGAGGGACGACTATTGGAATTGATCCAGGAGGGTTGGAGGCAACCCAAGCATGAGGGGGGGGGGGGGGGGGGGGAGAAGGATAATAATTTAAAAAAATGAGATAAATAAATAACCACATACAAATTTGTTCCAGACCATTCTAAGACCAAATCCGAGAAAAATCCGTGAAATATCTGTGTGAGTGTGGGTGTGTGACAAATTTTATCGACGCTGCCTAAGCTACAAATCTCGACAAATTTCGTGATTCTTTTTTTGTTCGATTTTAATTTTAGTCTAGTTGAGCAAAAAACCTTGGGAATTTCGGATTTACCGTAGAAGTGGTGGGTGGAGGGGATAATCACCGATTCATTCAAGCGCTGCCCAAGCCAGAAATCTCGACCAATTTTACTGATTTTTATTTTGTTTCATTACGAATTCGATATAGTAATGTAACGTATTTCAGGAGTTTCAAATTTCATCATGGGAGGAAAAACCCCGCCTGAACGACACCCAACTTTTACAAAAATGGTGAGAAAAACGTACTTGCTCCAGCGTTTCCGCATCATCTGAGGAATGAAAATCTGTATGAGTTGTAGTCCTTGCTGATCCTTTTTTCAATTTAAGGTCATTTTTCGTCATTGAGAAATTTACCAATTTTCTATTTTTCAGCTTTTGTTTATCTGAAAATATATATTATATATTTTTTCGACTTTTCGATGGAAAAGTCGGAAAAAAATTATTATTTTCAGATAAGTAAAAGCTGAAAAATAGAAAATTCGTTAATTTATTAATGACAAAAAATGACCATAAATTGAAAAAAGGATCAGCAAGCATTTCAACTCTTACAGATTTTCAATCCTTTGATGAAGCGGAAACGCTAGAGCAAGTACATTTTTCACACCATTTTTGTAAAAGTTGGGTGTCGTTCAGGCGGGGTGTCAGGGTGTGAATGGAGTGGGTAATATTACTAACGAATTGTGGTGTTTAAACAATACTCGTTTGATTTTCATGATTCTTTTTTTTTCCAACTATGAATTCGGTCTTGTTTTGGATCGTATATCAGGAGTTCCAATGGAAGAAGGGGAATGGTGGGGGTAATAGTAATAAATTATGAAGTTGTAACTATTATTGTCAGATTTTCTTGATTTTGTTTGTTTGTTCAATTATGAACAATAGGCGTATTACCGCCTTCCAGACGTCCTCGATTGACTCCCCCTCCGTCTCTTCGCTTCGAGAGCTTCAGGATTTTCGACTACAACATACCGGACTCTCTAAACTACATAGAGCACCCTCTACTATACTCAACCATAGGTGCAACAAAGCTCAACCGGCCGTCTCGCCTACCAATAACAGTGAGCACGTGACCAGAGCCCGCCACGGCCAAACAGGCTCGCTTCAGCCTCCGGCAACAGACACTACTGCTTGTGTCATCTCGAAAACCTCAACACACAATTCACCTATATATCTTTGCTACCAACAAAGCGATCCGGCTGCCGGCATCACCAGAACGACTGAAGTCATCCCGCCTTACGCCTCCGACGATGCTTCTCCATTGGCAGCAAGATCTTTGTTTACGAGCGGACCTACTACCACACCTTCTCTTTACGCCATGCCTCTCTCATTTAATGACTTTTTCGAATAATGATTTTTTTCACTCAAATGACTTTTAAGTGTTGATTTGAAAAACATTTATTGATTTTTCATGTACCATTTTCTCAACGTTGCATTAAACATGGACTCAACCTTAAACAAACTCTGCTTTGTACATTGCAAAAAAAAAAAAAAAAAAAAAAAAAAAAAAAAAAAAAAAAAAAAAAAAAAAAAAAAAATCACATCATTTCCAGCTACTACCTAATAGCTTTTTCTTTTACAGTTGCCCTCTTGGCTCACACATCCACGGGTCCGGCTCTTCATCCTGCAGCACAACTCCTCTGCTGCACCACACTCCTCTTCTGCAGTACACCTTCTTCGCTGCACACATTACTTCTCTACTCAACACGCCGCTACGACCCATACCAATTGTAAACCGGACATTGCTAACAATCCGTTAGTATTATAAAACGGTCAGCAAGAAATCTTATAAAGGGGGGAGGGGTGTGGTATACCCGGACCCATGGATATGATGTCACTCTTATATGGCCAGGGGGGTGTCCCCTCTCACCAAGCCAATACCTATAAAAGATTCAAGAGGGCCGCTCAAATATACCATTCTCAACTAAGACTTCTTGGAGTTATTACTTCTGATATCCTGCATCCCACACGAAGACTCATTACAGAAATATGACCTATCTGCGAAAGTAATATGCAGGTTAGCGAGACTATGACTAAGTGTCGATAACAGAAATGTTCAAATTGCCTCATTATATTCTGAAGGTTCAAACTCCCTCCTTCCCAGCGACATCAGGCACAGGTGCACTAACTTGGCCCAGGTTTTCTCATTGGCGGAGACTTCAACGCAAAGCTTGCGTTCCTTGGCTCCCATGCACTGAATCCCAGAAACCACATGCATGTCACCACCTGCAGGTTTCTGGGTCATGACCCATTCCTCACAGTAGAGCCAACTGTTACTCCGACAGCTGGCATCCACCCGATGTTATTGACTATTACTTTGCCAATAACTTCAAACTTCTCATCCCCCCCCCCCCCCCCCAATGGTGGTCTCAGAGGTGTCATTGATCACTTGTCAGTTCTTACCATCTTAAACAATAACAATGGCACTCTCTCTCATCAGCCTGAACTAACTCTCAGTGTGTGAATTGGCAGACATATACAAAAACACTGGAAGTGTGACAAACATAACCGTTCCTCTCAATCGCCTCAGTATATTGTCATTGCTGTCAGTATACTCCAAAATAATATCTAATTCGCATGTTTAGTGGCCCTAAAGCCAATCGCATCACCTCGTTTCTCCGATCCCCCTCTAGCCATCATTCATCTAATGCAGTAAAAACGTCTTGCTAGACAACAATGGCAAATTACCGACCTCCGCACCTAAAAACTCAATACAATCGATTTTCCGAACAACCCGAATTCGCTCTTCAGAAACAAAAAGTTCTCCGAAAAGAACAGGTGATTAAAATTCTCGACAATAAATTGCAAATGCACGATCTGGCAGAAAGAGATACTGCCGTTGCGTGTGGTCAATAGCTGGGTTTCAAATTCTTCAGGCAAAGCTGAACTTTTTTGGGAAGGCTCTTAAAAATCCACTCCACATCCTGGAGGCTTACCTATCCATGACACTTGTTACAGATGCACTATTGGCACCTTTTCAACTCTCCCTCTTCCGTCAGTTTTTCTCACCTAAAGAGGTGGTCAATATAATAAAGCACCTTTGAAAAGAAATTGATTGGTTTTGACAATATCACCAAGAGCAACGTCTTTCACACCTTCCCCGCAAAACGTTAGTTTTCATAACTCAACTTTTCAACGCCATACTCTGAGTAGGATGCTTTCGAATGCTTCGAAGATTGTAAAAATTATGATGATTCGCAATAAAGGTAAACGAGCTGATGAGGTGGCTAGCTATCGACTGATAAGCTTACTCTCAATCTTTTTCAAACTTTTTGAGAGACTCTTCCTCATATTCTACGTCAAGTGGTTCATCTTCTCTCAACAAGTCAGTTTGGCTTTCGCAACCCCCACTCCTGTGAATGACAACTTCACAGGGCACTAGACCATATCCTAGCAGCTTATGATGAAAAACCGTTTGCTCTCGGTATGTATCTCGACAGAAAAAAAGCGTTAGATAAGCTGTGGCATGGTGGACTGTTGGCAAAGCTTAAACGTCATGTAATTGATAATTATCTTTACAATATACAATATTTTCTTAAAGACCACTATTGTCGTGTCCGCGTCAATGGTGTCCAGAAAACATCCAATCCTCGTCAGCGTCCCACAGGGTAGCAAAATCAGGATGCTGCTTTTTATTTTCTATGTCTTCAATCTTCCCATACCAGATCCTAAAACTTATAAAATTTGTTTGGCTTATTTTGCAGATGACAGCAAAGGTGGCTAAAAATACATCCTGTAAGCTCGCAAACACTGAACAAACGTCTGACAAGACCGCTGCATGGGCACTTAAGTGAAAACTCATTATCAATGCTTCCATGTCAGTAGCCATCTTATTTACCTTACGCAAGAAGTACCAACCTCTCTACCATTAATTTATGTGGCCCCGATCTATCCATCCACTCTGAAGTCACTTACCTTGGTCTCACACTCGACCACCGTCTTAGCTGGAATGCCCACATCTTATCTCTATCTCAGAAGATCAGCAGGACGAAGAAGGAAGAATTGCAGAAGGAACAAAGAATGGCAATAGCTTCATTTTCTACAAAAATTCGCTAAAAGAGCACCCCGGACCACTCAAGAAAGTCAGTAAAGTGAGTGAAAGAGTTTGTTATTCGAATTTCTGGGTCAGTCTGCTATGCTGCCAGCAGTCTTTCACCAGATAATTCGATTAGATATTCGAACTAATTACCTAATATTACCGTTGAATGGTTTAAATTGATACTTGTCGATTAATTTGACCATCTTCATTCGTTGGGCTTTAGTGATTCCAGGTGGTAAATTATTGAATAAATTTGTAAGTTTTAGAAGTATGGATTGGAGGGTAGTCGTTTCTTCTTCTCTGATCCTACAGGATACCTTCAAGAAAATCTATAACAATCATTTTTGATCCCGGTGTATAACGGATATCAAAATCGAATGATTCTAAAAACGCCCACCAACGTAAAACACGCACATTTATATACTACTTGGTATATGAAATTTGGAACGAACAACAACTGGTTACTAAAGTAAATGGGGTAAACAAAAGATTATTTTGCTAGTGATAAAATGCTTTTACGCCTGCTAGAGTCCCTAACTCAAATGAGTGATATGATATCTCAGCCTTAGTGGTTTTTTAAATTACATAACTCACTACTTTTCATTCATCATCAATAATGTTAAACATTATACTACCATAACCAATTTGTCTAGCGTCTGTCCAAATTTCGACAGAATATTATGGATTATCTATAGCAAGTTCTGATGTAAAAATGGATATAAATTTCTGTTTAATAGCCTCATGATGAAGAAGCAATTTAAGCGGTAGCTTTTGCCAAATTAAATCATATAATGGTACACATATTACATTTAAATCCTTTACAAAATTAAGTATGAACATAGACCTCAAAGACTGCGTATGCCAGTTAAGTTTCTCTGAGGAAGTAAATCTACCAGTGCTTCAATATTTTCATTACGGGGGCAGATAACACCATTCGGTGCTAGTTCGGTGTGCGTTCTACCATTGAGTTCCTAGTTTGGTGTGCGTTCTATCACCCCGCTTCAAGTTTGGTGTGCGTTCTATGTATAGATTGAGGTTTGGTGGGCCTTCTAACCCCTTATTTCAATGCAAACGACAAACAATAATTACAAGTGATCTTACCTTATGCGCAAATGCTTCTGATGTCTCCCAACAGGGCTTTGACGAGGTCAGGACTGTCTGAACGAAACACTTTCCAGCGGTAGTGATCGAGGTGTGACTGCAAATGGTACTGAGGAACCCCTCTCATTTTCTTTATTATTTTATTTATGGCGTCTAACCACGACCTCTTTATGCTTTGGGTGTGAGCCCCAGTTGCTGGATCCACTTAGGCTTCCTGGTGGTTTACTGTCTTGTGCACAGACCCGTGACTGCTTTGGCACCTATACGCAGGCCATTCGTCTGAATGTATTTTTGACGCTGCTTCACATTTGCCTGTTTTGTCAACTTTGACTTTTGCACCCAGCACACAGATCGCAGGCGTGAGTCAAAACGCAACTGGGCCTTTAGATCGCAGCCGGTTCATAGAACGCACACCGAACTAGCACCCACCATTCTTAACTTATTATCTTAGATATACTACGGTACTCTTAGGGCCGGTCTATCAATAATTATCTACAGTAACTGCAGTATACCGAGTCTAGCGCTATACTCCAGATAAAGAATGTGAGTCGTTTATCAATGCCGAATCACCTGGCGGATAAAATTATCCCTCAGATAAATTATGTCTGGCAAATAGCGCCGTTAGCATCCTCATTAGTGTCCGTAGGCGACAAAATAAAGGCGATTTACACATGGAGTTACCCGAGAGTAGAGTAGGAGCTACATTTTCTTCATGGATCGAATATTAAAAAAACCAGGTCTGACGTTATTTCCACAACTGTGTCCATAATTTTATCAAGCTCGGCAAATTGGAAACCACCACATTTTTGCCGTTTGTTTGCTTCATTTCTAGAGAGAGGAATAAATATACGAATAGCAATATTGCAACCTGAATTATTATGAATGAATTATTGTGATCAGTAAGTTGTGGACTTTATTTCATTTTCGATTTATGTTAGAATGTAAAGAACGGCATCTTTGTCCAACCGAAACCTCAATAAAAATACGCACTCGTCCCATATTAGTCGGTGATCTACACGGGGTCTTACTAGGTACATACAGTCTTCTTTTTCATTCAACGAATTATGCTACGGTAGAATATTCACCGTTGCTGTTATTTGAAGACAAATCCACAAACATATCCATTGGAAGGTACAAAAATAAAGACAATCAAACTTGAAATTCAAATAAGATTTTTGTAAATTAATAAACTTGTTCCAGGTTAGAAAGGTCTAGATATCTCATTAACCTCCAGTTATAATCGTTATCCAGCCGTCCAGGGACCAGATAAATTAAAACGCCAGATAGGGTTTAACTAGGGATGGATAAACACCCCTTATTTTTTTATCTAGAGGGTAACGCTATCCTTCAGATAAATCTCTCTTATTCATTGGATAAATGTGATTGATGAACCGGCCCTAAATAACATATTGACACTTATACGGATTCAGCGAGAGCCCTTTTCTAGTCAATAAATCTAGGACTATTTCCAGTTGATCCTTTTAAATATTTAGCGTTAACAAACAACCCTTCATTCAATTGGGAAAATTAACGTTATGCATTAGAACAGAACTAACACCGAACTGAATTTTACAACACGCACAATCACATGTTTTTACAGAATGAAAACATGCGATCCATGGGGTTGGTTAGGCTCAACATTCTCTCTCAAGCTAGTATAATGTTCCTCTCAGGATAATGAGATTAAAATGAACATACAACCATTTGTTCAGATTGAAATCTCTAGTGATTAATTCTGCATGTTTACAATCACTAATAAAACATAACTATTGCAAAGTAATGGCTATATTACTGGCGACAGGTAAGTGAAAAACGCCATCAATCACCTAGAACTCGATTGACAAGTTGGACTCTATTAAGATGATAACTGAGTACGTCATAAATAAGATGTGGGCCTCTTCCAAGCTCGGAACCGGGCCTACCTTCCATATACGAACGCTGAGAACTCTTGCCTCATTCAACACCTTTACATCTACAGCAAAACATCATTCCACGCCGAATGCATTCAAAATTTCAGAAGATTTGGGTGTTTACCAAAAATCGCATGGTTTTCTAAAAACCAAAAATTTTGACATTTTCAACCAGCTATTTATTTTTTTGACAAAATGTGTTATTTAACTTGAAAATTAGTGAAAACGTCACAAAAGTTAATTTTTAAAAATAAAGCCGCGTCGATGGCGCCCTTCTGACCGAACGCATGATTCCCAGACGTTCCCTGAAATTACGTATTGCATCCTGCAGCATTTGACGTGAAATGACTTGGATTCTCTTGTATTCACAGCGAATCGCATAGGGTCGGGGGGGGGGGGGGGGGGGGAGGGGGGGGGGGGAGAGAGAGTAAGTGCGTACCCGTTTTTCCCAAATCTGACTTTGTGGTGCTACTATTTTCCTCAAACTGTAAGTTGAATAATGACTACAGTTTAATTACATTCCCCAGACCTTTCTTCGTCGAAAAACGTGTGGATATAATGAATTGAAGTTAGAAATTCATTAAGCATTGGGAAAAACCTAGAAGAATTCAAACAACGCACTTGCCACACTTGGACGTACAGTGAGGCGAGTACGTTTCCAACATTCTACCCGAAAAATAATAAAAATAAAATGAACCAATGTAGGTAGATTTTAGGTATAATTTAATTTGGGGAATGAGGATTGCGTGAGAGAGAATTTGAAGACTCCAGAGTTTTGCAGAATCAGATAGGAATGAGGTTTGGAAGAAGCGTGCGGTTGTGTGTCGGGGTTAAGAAAGAGGTTCTGAATGGAATCAAGGCTTCAAGACCTTGATTTTCTTATTTTTCCTGGTAATTTCATGCGGTTTTTAACGAAACGCACTTACCCCTTATTTGAAAACGCTCTTGCACCACTGTAAAAAAGAGGGAAAAGAACGTTTTATTGATTTACTGCAGCTATCAAGTGCGCAGATCATACTGAGACAAAAGGTTGAAAGATAAACAGTGGAATAAACAGGAGAGGAAGGGTTTTTAGACAAGAAAACCATTGAAAACTGTACCTTCCTCAGATTCACACTCTGATATCGGACGAAGGCTTCGCGGAAAATGGTTCCATTTACGGTTATTTGTTCACTGAGGAGGTTAAAATTTTTATCAGGTGATAATAAACACCTGTTCTATCATTTGCTAAGAAACTTATTAAAACAGAGAGGCCTCATAGCGAAATAAGACGAAGAGACGCACTTGCCCCGCCTGACCCTATTAATTTGTGTGTTGGGAGAAGTGGCGAGAGGAGGGTGGTCGGGAAGGACCCCCCCGGGGGATGTTTTGTGTCATCAGGAATTGGAAGTTTCAGTTACAGTCAAGATGTGCAAAACTGGCCCAGATGGCAGGACTCCTCTTATTAGTTGCAGTGGGAAATCTTAGTTTTCGCAAATGCTATAATAAAGGACACATTGAATAACACTTTTAAGCCCCTGCCATCCATTCTAAAACTAATGAACCCATATAGGAAGTAGAAATCGGGGTTTACTTTTGGAAATTTCCAAGCAGGTGATAAATTACCATTCGATAAAACGAAGAAAAAAATACTTAGAGCCTTCGGCCAAAATTACAAAACATAAATATGCTTTAGCCTAGAACGTCAACTATCGATCAGCCATCGATCCAAGAACGTTAACTATCGATCGTTGAACCATCGATGAGGAAGCGTTACGCAAATAATGTTCAGGAACCCATTTTTGAATCAATAAAACGGACGAAATAAAATGTAAATTGGCTTTATTTAGCACTCAACGCTACTGAACAAAATTTAAAAAAAATTGTGGAAATCGGCGCAGGCATTCAAAACTTATGCGGGAACATACCTACAGACGGACAGGTTATGCAAGTACTGTTCAGGCACCAATTTTTGAATCAATAAAAAAGAACGTCACAAATGGTAAAATGTAAAATGGACATCCACCCAATCTCGGGACAGAGGAACATCAAAACACCGCGGTCAGCAAACGACTGAAGTGCAAATGGAAGTGCGCCCTCGAGCTCTTGAAATGAATCACTGCAAAGCGCCTCCAACTAGAATAAATCGTTGTATAAGAAGGTCTTAATGACTTTAGACGAACCACTTTTATAGGATGTAGGTATTGTCTTGTTTTATTATTATGAGTGGGACTAGCAGCTATGGTTTGATAATAAATACGACTGAAAATTTTGCTCTAAGATGCAACTTTGAAGACCTGACTCATCTTGAGTCACACCATACAGTCAATATACAAGTGATGACTACTGGTGGCACAACGATAGTAAGGTGCTTATGCAACAGTTTATCGAGCGAGTAATCATACGCATCAACGAAGCTACTCCGTCAAACGAATTTGCCGCTGCAGCTAATTTCGTAACTTTCTTCGTTAACTTCCCATTCGCTCTCATTAGTCCGGCATTATTTATTAAGGTTCATAATATTTACAACATTGAATTTTCTAGTCTTATTATTATGAGTGTGTATTATACCAGGTCGCTAGCGGACATCCTAGCCATGGATGTTTATCGGTATCGCGCTACTTTCTTTCCAATCTCATACAACGTTTTTCGGCAGTTAGGTCTCGGCTAAAGCATATTCATGCTAAAAGTTTCAAAACCCATTACGCGGGTCTTGCCTTGTAACCGAACAACTGTTAACAATTTGTCTCCTGGCAAAACGAAGTTTGATCACAGCAACAACTATGTAAATATCCCTAACCCAGGACGATTTTCAACTTCAATAACCGCGATTTCGCCAATATATTGCTTAATATTTTGGCTCCTGGTCAGCTGACGACTAGCTTGCCAAACTGGCAAATATAGACCCTTTACAATACCATTTAGTAAAAACCGGAAGTCTCGAGGCACCCTGGGTGCCGAGTTCTCGACGGATCGGACAGACGGACGGACGGACAGACAGAGAAAAAGATGGATTGATAAAAAAAAAAATAAAAAAAAAAAAAAAAAAAAAAAAAAAAAACAAATAAAAAATAATAATATAACGGGTCTAGTTAGTAGTATAAGGGTCTAGTTGGTCCTAACGTTTAACCATCCCAATCGCTTTACTCGCATAGATGCTATGGGCCAATAACGGGAGAAAAAGTGTCTTTTTCGAGACTTTGAGTGTTAGACGCACGCCTGGCACGCTTGGCAGGGGGTCACGGTGGGTGGTGAGGGGGGCGAGCGGGAGGTGGAGTGAGAGGAGGCGCCGCGGCACCTTGTGGTGGCTGGAGTGACCAGGGGCGTAGCAGAGGGGTGTAGGAGAATGGATATTTATTACATTTACGTGTTATACCCATATAATACACCGCGGCGCCATGAGGTGGGTACAGCGTTCCTTCGAGGCATGAATATATGTTTTTTTCTAGGTCATATTTGTGTGTTAATACCAATGCTTTTCCTACGCATATTTAATAACATATCCTCTCGACTTTTCGTACGTACTTAGATAATGATATTGTTAAGGCAATAACTATTTGAATAGATTGGAGCTCAAATCGAGAAATATAAACATGCGTACCTATATAATTATAGAAGTATAGGTTGTGGCAACTCGAAATAGGACACGCCGAGGAGTCTGGACGGGCCTTATGACGTACGCAAGCCAACTAAAACTACGATCAAACTCAATTGAAAAAATAATAAACCTTTGTGAAATAATTTGCAGCGTTTTCTTTTCTGCTACACTTGTAAACTTAGCTACTACAAGTGTAACTTTTCTACACTTGCACTCTTTGTTTTGTTGAAACACTTGTTCTAGTTTACCGTTCATTACAAGTACCTGTACTTGTTAACTTGTACACTTGTAATTTGTTGTTTTATGAAATAGGCCCCTGGAAGAATATGTACAGTCAGCTGTTCGAATTGCCGCCTAATCGAACAAAATTTGTGAAAAAGGCGTGTTCCGGAAAAAATCCGGTAGTAGTTGGTGTCCTCTACGAGTTCCTTGGGAAATGACTCGGCTGCAGAGCAAACCAGACGGCAAGTGCACCACGATGTGTTCCACAGGGCGCAATCAAGTTCTCGTCAATGCTATCACAACTTGCCCGGAGGTTCCTATAATATCCCAGAGCCTTGGATCCAGCGAAGCCTTGACCGTCGTACCTCGCGCCGCCTCTCGAAGTAAAGCCGCTATCAAGACGTGTTGGTCTACCGGACTCTAATAGGATCACGTTTATCAACAGATCAATCAGCTTTAAAACTTTTTTAAGGTTCCGATCGTGTTCATCTAAAAGGTTCGTTCTTTAACGTAACAACAGTTCATTTTGTATCAATACCAATATATATGAGGTACCTACTAGCGGATTACCCGGCGTCTTGAAGCAGGAAAAAACAAATTGTCGACTAAAATGAAGACCTTCAGGTCCAATGCCAAAATCTTCAAAAAAAGTTATTCCAATTTTAAGGTTTTATAATGTCCAAAATGTATTCACTATTCATTCGAAATTCTTGAAATTTTTCTTACATTACCTTAGTAGAATGTGCTTTCATTTCCCTCAGCCAGCACCTTCACAGGACTTCTTTATGATTAATAAAAAAATAATATTGTTTATGAAATGCTCAGAAGGGCCTATGTACCACCCCTGTTTCCCAAGACTGTGTAAGTGCCATTAGTTTCTCTATGAATGGCTATTGATCACTACCTAACCTTATGCTGAAAATATTAGTCCCCGATCCATTCTACTAATCAAGAGTAGCTATTAACAACATCAATCAACAAACAAAGGGGAGAAACCTACATAAAATCATGGAAGTGTTGTCGATTTCAAAAAGAATAGAATTGAGTTGGAACAAGGAACTTTCTAGATATATTCCCGTTGGCACAGAGGTATTGAATATGGAAAAAAATGAAAAACTTCCGAGATAGCACTTAGGCCCTTTGTACCTTAATTTATTCAAATTTTGAACAATGCGCTAAAACATTCAACTACTTTTTACTCTAGTGGCTACTATAATTTGCCCTCATTTTCAAGGGCGTACACAGGGGTGGGACAACCTACTCCACAATTATCTCGTCACACAAATTAATACGCATCTCTGTAAAGTATCTCTGTACAACTCATATTTGGATTCACTACCAAGTTCAATACAAGACTGATTTTTGGATGATAATGTAACAGCTTTAAGGGGATTGGTACTTCACCCATCGAAGATTTTGTCAAAGGAAGAACTCAAACAGCGACTGACCCACTTCTGTAGTCTTATTCAAATTTTGAACAATGCGCTAAAACATTCAACTACTTTTTACTCTAGTGGCTACTATAATTTGCCCTCATTTTCAAGGGCGTACACAGGGGTGGGACAACCTACTCCACAATTATCTCGTCACACAAATTAATACGCATCTCTGTAAAGTATCTCTGTACAACTCATATTTGGATTCACTACCAAGTTCAATACAAGACTGATTTTTGGATGATAATGTAACAGCTTTAAGGGGATTGGTACTTCACCCATCGAAGATTTTGTCAAAGGAAGAACTCAAACAGCGACTGACCCACTTTTGTAAGTCTTATGGTCTGGATACTCTCATTGATACTGAGGCTGAGCTATGGCATACATTTTGGATGGAAAAGGGTCTTACTACAGAAAAATTGAATGATATGGATTTTATCGATGTATTGCAAGAGACCAAGGGGTTTTTCCCCCAAGTGAAATCGGCGCTAAACGATCTTCTAGCACAGCCGTGCACAACGTGTACGATTTAATGGTCATTCAACTCGTTGAGAAGGGTTAAAACATGGGTGAGGTCACCCATCTCAGAAGCCCGTCTCAATGGACTGTGCCTATTGAATGTACACACAAAGTTGGTCCTCGAGAAGAAAAATCAATCAACACTTCATGTTGCAGTAACCTGTTAAGTTGCAACATAAGTTGCAACATAAAATGTTGCAGTAATAATAATTTTCAATTTGTTCTCAATTCATTAGATACATTTTATATAAATTATAACTTTGCATTTACCCTCATTTTGTTCATGATTGTTTTTGCCTACATCGGTCTTGTAAAATTACCGTTGGCCCCAGTAGGGTGAAAAATTTGCGTACGCCCTTGCTCATTTTGGTTGAGATTGGTGTGGGTTCAATTCATTTCCAGGTAGTTGCCATACATTGTTGCATGCAGGGTAAGCTAGGCTTCGTCAATAGAGGGACGACCTATTGGAACTGATCCAAGGGGGTGGAACAACCCAAGCACGAGAAAAAAATAACCGCATACAAATCCGTTTCAGACCATTCTAAGACCGAATCCGCGAAAAAAACCATAGGTGTATGTCTGTGTGTGTGTGTGTGTGCGTATGTGTGTGACAAATTTTGACGACGCTGCCCAGGCCACAATTCTCAACTAATTTTCGACATTATTTCTTTGTTCGATCCCAATTTTAATCTAGTTGTGCAACAAACCTCGGAAATTTTGAATTTCAAGATGGAAGAGGAGGAGTGGGAGGGTAAAGCCGAAAAAACGTGGTTTTTTTCGACAAATTTTGTCGACGTCACCCAAGCTACATTTTCAACCGATTTTCGTGAATCCCATTTCGCTCTATTCCAATTTTAGTCTAGTTGTGCAACGCACCTCCAAAATTTCGGATTTGCTGTCGTGATAGGGGTGAAGGGGATAATTACCGATTTTTTCAAGCGCTGCCGAAGCTATAAATGTTTACCGATTTTCGTGATTCTTGTTTTGTTCTATTATGGATTCATTTGTTCTAGTATGACATCCTGAGACTTGTACCCGAATACCCTCGAACGAAATCGGACTGATGGTAGATCGTGAAGTTTTAGAATCAGCATCATAAGGTATCAGCATAATTTAAGTTAGGATGAATCCTATAAACCAACCACCTTCTTTGAAAATCACGAAATATGCGCATGTCATGTCACCTTGAATTTGGAACTTAAAAAAAAAAAAAAAAAAAAAAAAAAAAAAAAAAAAAAAAAATATAAATATATACCTATATAGGTAAAGCATTATAGGTTATTGTCATGGAAGGTTACATGCGTAATCGGAGCTGTATTTGGCTTCCTTTGAGCTCCGAATAAGATTTTTCTATTTGTACAACGAATGGACCGCTAATCGTTAGCATTGTTCGCGCATGCGCAATGCTCCATTTCTATTCGTAGTTCCTCCCACTCGACTACGATTCAGCGTTGCGAAAACTCCCTAATAATGCAGATCATTGACTGATATATAATTATTAAAAAAGCCACAGTTCCTTTGAGCCTGACGGCTAAAATTAAAAAACATGAATATGCTTTAGCCGTACACGACTCACTCCTCGTCGATTCACTGAACCCGACCCCCCATCGGCCTCTGAACTCTGTTTATCATTCTGCCATCAATCCTAAAACATGGAATCATGTTTTAGCTCCTCGCTCTCACTTTATTATAGAAATGATCACGACGATTGAGCTCTTGTGAGATGATGATCTCCTAATAGAAACTCGCGAGTAAACATTTAATTTATTATAGAAAGAGGCTAAAGAGGCTACATACGAAATTACAGCTTCCTATAGTGTAAAGTATAGAAATTACCTATTAAAATAATTTAACCACCGCTTCACAAATCTAACCGTTCTCGCAATATTCGAATCACCTGCTATGAATCACATAATCGAAACACCAGCTCAATGAAATCATCAGAAATTAACAAGCGGTTGCAATCATGTTCACAATATCAATAATTGAGAATGATCACCTGTGTATAAACAATTATTCATATAACCATGCTCATAACTCAGCTTGTTGGCCACGCACTTCGCAGTAGTTAATATAGTATGGTTGGATAAATCGAGAGCTTTCGAACGAATGGTCAACGAATTTTGTGGGATGAAAAACGACGAAGTATCATATCCCTAGCAACGACTCGGTTGTAAGCGGAAATCATCACAATTATTGGCGCTACTTTCGTTGCACTCTCGTGGGACATTTTTCGGTAGTTAGGTCACGGCTAAAGCATATTCATGCTAAAAGTGAAATGAATAATTAATTTAAATACGATGATATTCCACTTCTAAAAGGTCAGAAACAATGACAACTGATTGGGTTTGATAACTGCATTGAGTACGTGGTAAATGTATTAAACTTGGCCGCCGACATTGATGAATTCCATCCTAAGTTAGTTTCACAATGTTGCTCGACTTTAAGGGGCTATAGTAGGAACTCCGCCTTTTAGATTTCCCGGTTATATCGAACAGCCGACTTAGCCATTATCGGCCAAGATCGGGAGTTCCGCGACCTCCGGCTCGATTGATGAAAAAGACCACATGACAAAGGAGACTTGAATGGGCGAGGGCTCGCCTTCCCTCCCCTGGCCGCCTCTAGCTAATATAAAAGCTCCCTGGCCTCCACCTACCACCTGTACTGTACCGTCTGCAGAACGAAACCCTCACACACAATCATGTACAAGTTGGTAGGTATCAGAGCTTACTAGAACTTCGAAATTTGAAATTTACCAAAATTATTCATTGCATTTGATTAATTTGCAAATTGTCGTACAAATGGGTAAAAAATATTTAAAGTTTCCCAAAATTGTCTTCATGGAATTCCGTTTTCATGGCATTCTCTAAACCATTCATGAGTTTGTCATTCCTGACGATAACTCTCCTTAAGATTGTGATAAAAAATCCGTTCTTTCGTAAGAAATCAAGCATTCCAAAAGAAATTATGATTTCGTAGGGCAGCACTTTTTGATCACCATACATTGCTTAAATTTCAAAAAATGTGCTGACAAAATCACTAAGAATGGCAAAAGACAAATATTTAAAGTTTCTCAAAATTTTCTTCAAAGAATTCCGTTTTGAGGCATTCTCAAAAAAATTTCTGAAGTTTGCCTTTTGCCGTTCCTGACGATAACTCTCCTTAGAATTGTGATAAAAAATCCGTTCTTTCGTAAAAAATCAAGTATTCCAAAAGAAATTATGATTTCGTTGATAAGCACTTTTTTAACACCATAAATTGCTCAAATTTCAAAAAATGTGCAGACAAAAACCACTAAAAATGGCAACAAACAAAAAAACTGCTTAACACCTATAAATTTACATACTACGCTGAACATTAAAATCAAAACTCTGAACCAGAACATTTAAAAATGTATGCACAAAATTATACAGAAATTTGTACTTGAATTTAATTAATATGTGCTATAAATTCAATAACTGCAAAAAAGGTTTAAAATTCAAAATATTTGTTTGAATAGCAGGTAATTAGGAATGAGTTATTTTTGTCATACGTAGTTAACCATTTATTAATTAACCATTTACTTAATTAACCATTTACTTAATTAACCATTTAGTAATTAACCATTTACTTTTATTTAGTTTAGGTTATTTTTAGATGATTAACCATTTCACTCAAACTTCATAAAATTTTTTAAACAAATCAACAAAATAGTACGGTAACTTATGAAAACTCGCTCACACGGTCATAGTCCATGACTGGGACTTTTTATCAATTAATACGTTCGAAAGTGCCCAATTGGATCAAATAGTGTCTTTCGCACGAGAAAGATTATTATTATATATTTTAACGAAATCTCAGTAAAGTTTATCTTGCTTTGATATTTTATAAAACTTTGTTTGAATCTTCTCAAAATTGATATAAAAATTCGTTGGACCAATAACAAATTAATGAGGAATTGATCAGTCAATGGGGAATGAAATTCATACAACAGATGTGACACATTCCCTCTGTAGGCATCGAATCATTCACGTTAACAAACTTATTTATGGAATTTGACAACCTATTCTGTGTAGGGCACAATTTTTTTTTTTTTTTTTTTTTTTAACCTACCAACATATGATTTTCCTACAATTTTCCTTTTTGATTTTCATATGATTTTTTTCCCCTAACGTTTGATTTTTTTCACGGTTTCATGTTTTTCAGGTCGTCCTTCCCCTCTTCTTTGCCGCTGTCTCAGCTGGCTACCTCGGAGCTCCCCTCGCCGCCGCCCCCGCCGTCTACGGCGCTAGCTACGGCTATGCCGCCCCCGCTGCCTACGCCGCCCCCGTCGCCGTAGCCCACGCTCCCGTCGTCGCCCACGCCCCCGTCGCCACCTCCTACGCCAACACCTACAGGACAGTCAACAAGGCCGTCATCGCCGCCCCTGTTGCCTACGCCGCCCCCGCCTACGCTGCCCCCGCCGTCGTTAAGGCCGCTCCCGTCGCCTACGCCTCTCCCCTCTCTTACGCCGCCCCCGCCGTCGTCAAGGCTCCCCTTGCCTACTCTTCCCCCCTCGCCTACTCCTCCCCCCTCGCCTACTCTTCTCCCCTCGCCGCCTCCTACATACACTAAATTTCATTAGTGTGATTACTAGGTCCTCAACAAATTCCAACTCTCTCCAATACCCCCATAAAGACTGCCGATACTTAATTTATTACAGTTTTCTACATACAGTCGAAATAAAATGAACGTTTTCAAATAGTACATTCCTATATTCATTTCAAATCCTCAATCATTCCTAGTATTGAGTTACAGGAACGGAAGCAGTCACATTCAAAAGCAGTTTGCTCAGAAGGTGCTGTTACATATCTCTTTAATTACACACTCAAACTCAAACAACATATGTTAAAATCCAAGAGTCCATTCAGATTTCCTCTAATCAGATTTCTATGGAAATTTTTATCGAAAATATTATCTAAAATAAACTAGGACCAATTGAGGAGGAGCCATGCAAAAGCCCAAAAGTCACAAAAATAAATTTTTTTAGTTAGCATCGGTTTCTTGTTCTTTGTGATCAGCTGTACCATTTTCTTCACTCAATGTCGAGCAAAACCCTACAGATCTCGTCGAAACAATTTTCGTGAGCACTCAAACTCACACACTGCTGATACATAGTTTATTACATTTTTCGACCACGCTTGAAATAAAATGACCGTTTTCCAATTGTTCAATAGTAGGTATAAGTTCTTACACATTCTCCTCGTATCCTCAATCACCATCATCATTGAGAACAGAGGATATCATAGATGACACTATAAGGGTTATAATTATAGTTGCAGAGGTTGGAAATATAGTCTGCATCCTATTAGAGTTCCTGAGAGTTCCCCTCACACAAACATTTATTCGAATTAGAATCGATCTCCCGTAAACGATATTATTGCTAATACAGTTTAGGGCTCGATCCACGATCATAGTGGACATGAAATGCATTATAATTTATAATTTGTAGTACCTACACAGGTTTGTGTTTTGATACAGAACTGAAATATATTTTTATAAAGTAAACAAAGTTGTCAACGGGGTTGGCTGAAGAACATATGGGATCATGATTATATGGAGGTAGGACTTGAATTAAAACAAAATTCGATCTCATATAGATTGCTACAATCTCAGTTTGGAGGCATACAGTATTTCTGCAGGTAGTTTATAGATTAGTATTCATGCTCATTGATACAAAGTAGGTATAATCTGTGTTGGTTCCTGCCTCAACGGAGAGTGTGCGTCTACTCTGCGACCTACCTTGGGTTTAAAAGGGACATTCTTGATACTTTGATGCGGTAGAATTCCTGGGAGCTGCACATTTTGCACTTTCAAGGTCTGCGATGAGGTTTGGCGCTCGTTTACCGCGATTATTGTAGGATTTGGTCGTTCTTGCCACTTCATCTAATTCTTCCCGTAGCAGAGCAGGGTCGCCAGGTTTCCGGCTTTAGCCCGGACAGTCCGGTTTTTGTACAAGCTGTCCGGGCGAAAATTGGAAGTGGATCTGAAGGCAAAATGTCCGTTTTTCAAAGAAAGGCGGCAAATGTCCCGTTTTCGAAGGTCCTACAGTAGGATGGTATGTTACGAATTTAGCTGTAACTTCCAGGGGGCTAACCAACGGTCGTTACTAACCGACCAAGTTTGTTATCCAAGTTTCCGAAATCGTAAACATTTGTGCTCTTGTCACATTCTTTTATAGGCAGGAACTCTCGATCTCTTCTATTATCCGTTACTTCTGCATTCACTCTTTCAGTTTTTAGGGGGGGGGGGGGGGACCTTGAAATGTTGGGGATAATCTTGATAATAGATTGACTTAATATCGTGATTCTCTTTGTAAGAAATTCCAAGGGTGCCAGGCGTATGTTTCGAATGTTTCCTGCCTATCTAGCATAATTCCTAAAAATATGCTCCGTTAACTAAAGATTCCAAGCCAAAATATATGTATGATATATTACAGTCGTTATCTAGAGTTCACTGAGTGCAGACCTTCAAATGTTATTTCTGAAGACTTTCCTGAGTTCCAGCTATTAGTAAGACACGCTTTGCGTAGTTTTGTCGAAATTAAGTTATTCATTTTATCTAGTTTGAGATCTTACCGCTATCATCATATCGTATCTTTTAATCCACTGCCTAGGCAAATTTAATTAAGAGCACAAGCAATCAGTATGACTGGTGGAGGAGGTGGAGGGCAACCTCCTGACCCACTCACCCCACAAACAAACTGAGAAACGGTAGGTCGGCACATTACACTCCTCGAAAGCGTTCCAAGATCGTGTGAGTAAAGACAGATTTCGTTCCCTATTTCCCGTTTTCATCTTTGTGGAAGGAACTAATCGGCAACAAACACCCTAGGTATGGTGTCAGGTGGCTGGCTTTTCAGGATAATTAATTACAACAAGGGACTGATAACAAATATTAGGAAGGTCGAGGTTTCAGCTGGTGCCGCTGCCAATGAATTAGTAGTAAAAATAAAGCGTTCAAAGATGAAAATTACCTTTCCAACATCCCGGATTCATTGATAACTCGCACTGGCGTTATCAGACATGTCGACGAATCACTCGATGACGCAGAAATCTTAACTGAAATGGCATCACTTGTTCGTCCAACTAAAATTCGTCGTCTTACAAAAACTGTCGCTGATTCTAATTCACCAAAAGATGAAATTAAACTTCAAACCTACTTTAGGAGTTTGACACACAATCGATGCCCAAATATGTATCTACTAGCAGGAAAGTCCATTGTTAGGATTAGCCCTCCCTAATAGAAAATGCCGCTTATATTTTCAACTTCGTAGGTAGAATAAGGAAGGCATTAGGCTCAGAGCCTAATCAGCTGGTGGCTATGTTCCTTATTGTAACCCAGCAGTCCCAAATTTGATCTGTCCGCCTTCATACCTCATAAATGTGTTCCACGTGTTCCAGAAGCGCTCCATTTTAAATGTCACCACCTTAAGCCACCTTAAGAAATTAGCCACTCAGGCCCTTCAGCTAATCAGTTCGCCTCCATGCCTCGTACTTATTTGCTTTCGAGGTGTCACAAAGGAGCTCCATCTTAAATTTCAGCACCGTCAGTGGATTAGAAAAGAAATTAGCTTGAGGTCCCACAGCTGATCGGAGCCCTTCCTTACTTTTTATTTCTGTAGTAGATAGAGATTGTTGTAGATAGTTCACGTTTCCACATGCGTAGAATCCAAAACGCAGAACACTATCTTGTCTATAATCATTAAACGAAATCTATTATATCCAAAACGCAGAACACTATCTTGTCTATACTCATTAAACGAAATCTATTATATCCAAAACGCAGAACACTATCTTGTCTATAATCATTAAACGAAATCTATTATATCTCACAATATCTAAATCTAACTGCATTGACATTACATACTGTATGTTGCAGTCATACAATCAATAAATATAATATTTAACTAGCTGGTTCACCCGTGCGTTGTACAGGTTGACTTGAATATACGCAAGCCCCCTCTCACCCATCACATTTTGGGACACCCCTATGGATCTGATTCAAAACAGTCCTTACTTAAAAGTACTTACTTATAAATTACCCATTAGGACCAACTAAAACTACTGAGATCAACCCCCACTCCCTCTCCACAAACACCCCCATATTTCAGATTAAAAATATTCTTGATAGGTAACCCAAAAGAACGTTCAGACGAATCCAATTTCATTGTCCGAACATCAGATCACCAGTTCGTTCGGTGATGACCAAATTATTCCATTTAACCACCACCTCTCCCCTCCCTTTTTTTCCCTTACCACAAACACCGCCCTATGGTTGAGGCTAGAAAAATTTTTAATAGTCTGTGATTGAGTTTGACGTAATCTGCTTTGCCTTCGTTTAGGCATATCGTCTATTTAATTTTTTGATTCTTTCAACTCTAGATTATGGAATGAACTAATATTAAATATATACACAGCACAATGTACTAACCACTATACTATCACGGCCCGTATAGTCAGAATACCATATTTCTTAGTCACCAGCACTCGAATAGCCGACTGGTGTCGCGTTGAATAATTGCAACTACGAGAATGTCGACCTCTGAAATACATCAGGTAATTCAATGCCTTGACGTAATCACAACCAAACTTCAAAACTTCAAAACAAGGCGGCCCGTGAGGGGGGGCATCGGGACATTGCCCCAGTACATTTGGGAAAAAAGTAACAAACTGGAATGAAGACTTTACAAACAGCTCCATGCTGTGGCTCCAAGGTGGATGCTAGAAGTAATAGGTTTACGCTCCATCCAAGGAGGTTTAAGATCCATCTACCAGCGAAAAATTACGTAGATTGCGATGATATCACTCTATCAAGACGGAAATTTCGTCGATTCAGGTTAGACTTTGAAGGGAAAAAAAAGGGAAATAAAGGGCAAGAAACGGGAAATACGGGGCAAGGAACGGGAAAAAGAGGTCATAACGGGATATTTCTCATGATTTTGGGGGGCTCTGCCCCAAACAGGGTTTCCAACTTTTCTAAAGACCGTAGAATGAAATTTACGTTATGAGTGGCTTCCACTAGAGGAGTTTCGGTTTATTCCATTAGCCACACTGATTCCTTCTCGTCACTCCATGCTGAGTTCCCTGTTGGGTATGTTCGTGGTAATGTTTTGTTATCTCTGCAAGTAATATGTGATGTTTCTTTAAGTTCGTCCAGTTGATGGTTGTTCCAAGAATTTACTCTAAAGTAAAGTCCGTATTATAGTGTTGTGTTAAGTGCCTATTTTTATTCAGTCCTAAGTTGTTGAATACATCTTTTGTAATAAAGTTCTTTGTATTGTCGGTCGAGTTGGAGTGCGTTGTTCTATGTGTAGAGCTACATAACCGTAGCTCCGTCGGTAGTTACGAATGATAGTTACAAAAATAAATTTTGGCATCCCTTGTGGGGAATGAAGAAAAATCAACAATCACTTTGAATAGAATTCACACCTAAGGACGACTTTCATCGACGGATTTATGTAAGTTGAAGTTTAGTCAGGTACTGATTTTGACATTTTTGACATTTTCATGTCTTTGCTTTGGCACATTAACTGAAAAATCGTTACGAAAACTTGCTCACGCGATACCAATAAATAAAATAGACTCACTGTATTGGGTAGAGAACAATCAACTAGTTTCTTTATGTCTTTGCTATGGCACATAAACTAAAAAAACGTCACGGAAAATTGCTCACAAAAATATTTTGATGATTTCCGCTTACAACCGAGTCGTTGCTAGGGAAATGGTACTTCGTCGTTTTTCAACCCACAAAATTCGTCGACCATTCGTTCGATTTATCCAACCATATTATGTTAACTACTGCGAAGTGCGTGGCCAACAAGCTGAGTTATGAGCAAGGTTTTTGAATAATTGTGTACACTCAATAATTGATATTGTGAACATGATTGCCACCGCTTGTTAATTTCTGATGATTTCATTGAGCTGGTGCTTCGATGATTTGATTCATAGCAGGTGATCCAAATATTGCGAGAACGGTTTGATTTGTGAAGCGGTGGTTAAATCATTTTAATAGTTAATTTCTATGCTTTACACTCTAGGAAGCTGTGATTTCTTATGTAGCCTCTTTAGGACATTTACTTGACGATGCCCAGGGTTCGGATTAGATGAGTGGCTCTTGAAGCTAATTTCTATGTTTTACACTCTAGGAAGCTGTTGAGTTGATGATTCGAATTGAAGCCTTGATAATTTTTAGTACTTTTAATAATAATATAGTCCATTCTAAAATTTTTAGATACTTAGTAAGTAGGTACCTATAAGATATTATTTTTAATTTAATTTATTTATCTAATTAATTTATATTTAGTTTATCAATAATATTTAATGATAATGATTGATTATTATTTAGTAGCCATATACTTTCATAGCAGTTGCCCAAGGCATGACATGACCCAAGTGGGATTTATGTATCATGTGTTTAGGTCAAAGTTAATTCACACTGAAAACAAAACTAATGGAAGAAAAACCTCAATGCTCTTCTTGACTGTCAAATAGGTAAATATTTTTGTGCCCCACTCCTTTTGCAGACCACCGGCCGCCACTGTTTTGGGACACCCCTATGGATCTGATTCAAAACAGTCCTTACTTAAAAGTACTTACTTATAAATTACCCATTAGGACTAACTAAAACTACTGAGATCAACCCCCACTCCTTCTCGACAACCACCCCCATATTTCAGATTAAAAATATTCTTGATAGGTAACCCAAAAGAACGTTCAGACTAATCCAATTTCATTGTCCGAACATCAGATCACCAGTTCGTTCGGTGATGACCAAATTATTCCATTTAACCACCACCTCTCCCCTCCCTTTTTTTTCCTTACCACAAACACCGCCCTATGGTTGAGGCTAGAAAAATTTTTAATAGTCTGTGATTGAGTTTGACGTAATCTGCTTTGCCTTCGTTTAGGCATATCGTCTATTTAATTTTTTGATTCTTTCAACTCTAGATTATGGAATGAACTAATATTAAATATATACACAGCACAATGTACTAACCACTATACTATCACGGCCCGTATAGTCAGAATACCATATTTCTTAGTCACCAGCACTCGAATAGCCGACTGGTGTCGCGTTGAATAATTGCAACTACGAGAATGTCGACCTCTGAAATACATCAGGTAATTCAATGCCTTGACGTAATCACAACCAAACTTCAAAACTGCGGCTGCATTTTGAAGGAACATACAACTGTTTTGAGTTCACAGGGTTATGCCCTGTCGCAAGAATTTTTTTTTTTTTTTTTTTTTTTTTTTTTTTTTTTTTGTAAAATTTTTAGTCATTAGGGAGGGATGAAGATTTGACGTCCGCGACCGGGGTGGTTTCATTCGATTTTTAATGGCAGGAGATCTATAAATGAAACCCAAAAAACATTACTGTTACCATAAAAGTTTCCAAGATTCCGATTTTTTCGATCCTTAGATTCTACTCTTTCTTAGAGTCGCCCCCACCAAGACTTTTTTGTATGTACATAATTAATTTCCAGTTGGTAGGCCAGCTCGTGTTGAATACTTACACGGAAAGTGTTGGTGTGTTGTTTGATTTAATGAACTTCTCTTCAGATGGCGCCTACCCCTACGCAGATATGTTTTGATACCTTCCTAATGAATAATAGACTCGTTTAATAATTATAGACATGTATTCTGCGATGAAGAGCTATAAAATACCGAAATAATAAACCTTTGTGTGATAATTTACAGCTTTCTTTATGCGATGCATCAATTTATGAATAGGTCTGCGATAATAAATATCCAATAAAGTTGATCAATTGAAGACATCAGCGATCTTGGTACGACCATGGAGCATTAGAAAAAGGGGCGTATCATTACCAAATAATGAATTTGGTATCGAGAAAACCCAAATTCCTCGAACTTCAGCTGTCCCGTCGTGATATGGTGCAGTTAGTAAGAGGTAGAACTGGTCATGGACTAATTAATCGTTGCTTGAAAATGAGAAGACTGGCTGACTCTGAGTTTTGTGAGTTTTGCGAAGACGCAGTGGAGGATGTGGACATAAAATGACGCTATGCCCCTTATATGAAGAAGAAAGAAAATACATTCCCTCGCTCAGATACTATCAAGATCTTCCAAATTTATTGTAACTTGCTAAGAAAAATAACTATAAACATTTAATCAGATATGTGAAAGCCGCAGGTATTAGGTTGTGACTCAGTGTATAGTGTTATGATTTTATTTACAGTATTTCCTGGTTATATGCTGAAATTAATAATGCACAACCATAAAAAAAAAGAAATCAGCAGAACTGAACTAAACAGTAAAGGAACACCTTTCACGAAGCGGATCAACAGGAAGAAAACATGTAGGACAGTTTTTGCAGCTGCTGAAAAAATTCGAGAGAAACAGAAATAAACCAACGAAGTCTAACAAGAGTAGGTACAAAGTTGTACGAAATGCAATATTATTATTAGTGAACAAATGTATGCCGATAGCCAAAGTAGAAAACCCTGTAAATTCTCGTTTGGCGGAAATAAAGGTTTTGAGCTTTTTCGGTCAATAATTAATTGTGATCTCGCCCACGTTCGGGGGGAGGGGGGGGGGGGGGGGGGACGCCTTCAATTTCTCATCTCTTCTTTATGATCATTTGTAAAACCTACAAGGTATAGGAGCATCTAGTTGTAAATACCTATAAGTTACAATGAAATTCAGTGTGAATTCCTGTAGGGTGGAGGGGTATTTTCGTTTGTTCAAAATTGAATCTTACATCTATTGCTGCATCAGGATGTCCTCAAACTGCTCGGTATTGCGAAAATCATTAATTCAAACCACAAAACATCATAAATTCGTTTTTTCGGAATCAATTTTTTGACCCAGTATTTGACTACCAAATTTTTGGTTGCATCTGTGATTGACACCTTATGATTGACACAGCAGTTTTTCTGCAATAAATGATTCCGTGTACCAAAGAACCATTTATTTCAACATTTTATAAATAAATTGAGCATTTGAACTTAGTTTTATTAATCTAAATTTTAAATTAATATGAGTATTCATAAAGACAAAGTTGAAAATATCACCAGATGTTTCATCACAAAATAGGTACAATGTTTTCTCAATACCAAAGGTACAATACGTTTCTAATGGTAAACTAGCAGCTTGTGAGTTGTTATGTATTTAAATAAATATAAAAAATAAAGAACGAATGACAAGAACGACTAGAGACCCATACTGACATCACTGTCAATCACTGAGGGTAGCATCAGTTTGGGGACTAGTAATTGGCATTTGCATTTTCTGATTTTGTCTGATTATTTCCAAAAAATGATAGCATAAATGCAATCTACATAAAAACTGATTAGAAAAACCATGGGCCCAGTCAGATTTGAAAATGTGGAGGGCATGGTAAAGCAAAATAAAACACTCACAAGAAACAGCACCAAAGAAATGACAACACGAGGTTTTGTAGGGTAATCTTCTCCAGATTTCACAAAAACCCCGCCTGAAACCTTTTCCCACCTTTATAATTCACTTAGAAGGTTTTTTGTATCAAAATTTAGAAGGATCAAGTCCGAAACACTTTTATGCTTTATTATTTAATTTTTTTGGTGATATGTCAATTACCTGTTCCTTGTCAAACACTGGTTTCTCCACTCTAAGTAATGAAATTCGGTCCGAAATCTCTATTTCAATAAAAGTGCGAAATTTCCTGAAAATTTGTCCATTTTTCACTTACAGATTTTTGCACTGTTGCTATTGGCAAATTCTACAATTACTATCGGATAACCGATAATAACGGATAACCCTTCGAATAACTTGGGCTTCATCACCGGTTAAATAAGTATGTGGTCAGTTCCGCGTACACCTTCATCACCTTGTCTGGAGTCGAACTAATTCTGGATTTCGGAGCCTCCAGTTTGATCAGTGAATAAGACCACCTGACAAAGGGGGAGACTTGAATGGGCGAGGGCTCGCCTTCCCTCCCCTGGCCGCCTCTAGCTAATATATAAGCTCCCTGGCCTCCACCTACCACCTGTACTGTACCGTCTGCAGAACGAAACCCTCACACACAACCATGTACAAGTTGGTGAGTATCTATTTATTTACACGGGCAGTGCCAATTTTCATAAAAATATAATGCTTACTTAATTAAATTCAAGAAGAAGGATAAGAAATGTTTATTAATGCGAACGCAATATACAACAAAAAACAAATCAAACAAACATTATTTCGACAATGGCATCATGCCGTCTGTCTTGTTGACCAATTATCGCAGTAACAGTACATCGTGTATAAATCTTGCAGCATATATAAGTATAAACGTACACGGGCTGTATAAACATGTACAATAAATTGAAAGTATGGAAAGAAAGGCTTTGTCAATCCATGCGAGCATATTACCTATATGATATTCACAAATATTGGAGGACATATAGCCAAACATTCTAACAACCAATTTTTACAAATAGCTGGGAAACAGCCCCCCAAATTACTCCATTAAATTAAATAAATCCATTCAAATTACCGACAAACAAACTTTAAAAAAATGTCCCTATTTGTTAACCTTATAATTTAAGTTCTATATGGGCAACAAATCCATATCCCAACGGCTGTTGTGAGAATGGGGCCCCTCACTTAAAAATAATTATACTCCATTAACAACTCTTTCCTGCAGTGTTGCGAAATAAGAACGTAAAGATGCAATTTTTGCCAGTTATTACCAATTAGCGTCATAATCAATTCCTCAATTAAATTCAATGTATATAAACATTTTAGCAAGAAAGGGGAAAACAAACTGTCTTCAATCAAGAAAATTTTCAATACAAACCACAAAATACTTTATATTTCACTTAGTTAGGGCAAAAAGTTCACCAGTTCACACATCGTATTCATGAAAGCACTAGGGGATACCAACAATAATACTGGTATTGACACGACTAGAAAAACGATTAGAGTCCTCCTGGATTCGGACAAGAGGTCATTCCTAAGACAAATAAGATAAAATCTTCCAACCATTAATGTCGTCGTCAAACAATACGCTCAATTGATTCAATTCAAATATTTCACTTTTATAATGTTTTGTTTATTAACGAAATCATGCATCCAAAAATTGTAAAATGACATTAAGACATTAATGACATCGGGTTAGAGAAATATTGATTAATATTCATTTTGTATGTTCATCTGACTTTAACTGAAGGCAGAATAAGATTTAAATGCATTCAGTACTTCTGGTTGAGGTGCAGCTTAAATCATTCAATAACATTAGAAATTAATTGTATTCAGTACAACACCCTGAAGGTACATTTGTAAATATGGTTTCCAGTACTTTGTACAACTGGTTTGAAATAAGTCACCACAAGTCATTATGGAATAAAAAATTCATTCAGAATGTGTGGGTTTTCACCATTTTAGCAAACTTTGCAGAATCTGACACCAGTAAAGTATCTCAGTTCATCCAGTAGCTACTTATAGTTATCACCATGTTATAATAAATGTTATAATATGTTAGAAGAAACTATACTGTCAACTAAAAATGCCACCGAATGGAATTTAGATAATTTGTTATTAACTTTCTTCCAAGTCAAGTAGGTTTTCACAAATAGATGCGTTCAATGAATTTATAGATCTTGCGATAATCGCTGTATTTCATTCTCCAAACTTAAGTTTACTTCTAAATAGTTTCCCCCCCCCCCCCTTTCCCTATTGATCACATGAAGATTTTCGAACTTGGTACAGATAACAACTTAATTTCGGTATTATCATTGAGCTAAAACCACGAAAACTATGTGTGTACTATGTTAGCCACTAAAACCCAATATGCTTATTAGAGAATTGGTACGGGAACAATACGGCCGTGATAATAAAAAACATGTCTGGTCCAAAAAGAGAAAATTTTCAGGAAAGCACTCCAAAGTTTTCTACTTCCGTCCTACTTCCGTTTCTACTTTCTAACATCCGCCCAGTTCATCATAATGAATTCATTTTTGCATCCATAAAAATCTGCAAATGCAATAAATAAATTATATATATATATATAATTTTGTTGGTTTGATTCATGTGTTCCAGGCCGTCCTTCCCCTCTTCTTCGCCGCTGTCTCAGCTGGCTACCTCGGAGCTCCCCTCGCCGCCCCCGCCGTATACGGTGCTAGCTACGGCTATGCCGCCCCCGCCGCCTACGCCGCCCCCGTCGCCGTAGCCCACGCTCCCGTCGTCGCCCACGCCCCCGTCGCCACCTCCTACGCCAACACCTACAGGACCGTCAACAAGGCCGTCGTCGCCGCCCCTGTTGCCTACGCCGCCCCCGCCTATGCTGCCCCCGCCGTCGTTAAGGCCGCTCCCCTCGCCTACGCCTCTCCCCTCTCTTACGCCGCCCCCGCCGTCGTCAAGGCTCCCCTTGCCTACTCTTCCCCCCTCGCCTACTCCTCCCCCCTCGCCTACTCTTCTCCCCTCGCCGCCTCCTACATCCACTAAATTTTATTAGTGTGATTACTAGGTCCCAAACATATTCCCACTTCTCTCCAACACCACCATAAAGACTGCCGATACTTAATTTATTACATTTTTCTACCACATATGAAATAAAATGATATATAATCAATAGTATATTCCGACTCATATTTTCAATACCTTTACCATTACTGGTAGATAGATAGATAGCTTTATTTGCCATAATATACACATAAGTGCATAACAATAGAAACGAACCAGCCAAATAACAAATACAAATTCACATCTCCCAAATGATCAAATTAGCACACATTTATATATGCAGGCATACAATTTGATGGAAGAATTATATTTAAAAAGTTATAAAAAAAAATAAAATAAATAAGGAAGGTATCAAGTTAAAGACTATTATCAAATTAGAATTTAGAACTCGTAGAAGAATGGTTTAGTCAACATTAACAAACTTTCACGGCATGTTCGTTGGTGAGTTTCTAGATGTATCTGTGTCATGTGCCACAGCTACCATTGATTCGGAAGCAATGAACTTCCTAAATAATCACCTAGAGGTCAATCTCCAACAACTGCCAAATTAGAAGGACATCAGATGGAAATTGGGTTTTACGTTCTCGAAAGCTCAATACCTATTGCAAAAATGTTCGGTTAATAAGGATAAATCATTAGGGTGCGACCCTGGAATTCGAATTTATTTCACACTAGCCTAGTTTTCTCGCTCACTTCGATGACGCGGTATGGCTGTACAGATCCGATGGTCTTTACTGTTGAGTGGGACATGTAGAATTGGTGGCATTGCGATTCGACAAAATGTGTTGTCGAAGAGATGTGTTACTCCTTATCTGTGATGTTTATTATCTTTCTATGATTCGGGTTGATTGGCACTGCTTCACACTTCAAGGATTACTTCAGTATCCGCCAAGGTTTTGCACTGATAACCTATAGCTACAAACTTCCTATCCCTGACTCGGCCGTGTGTTTTCGTGCGATGGATTTGCAAATTGATTTTAAGTACCCAAGTAGGAGGGGTGGGGAGGCCATTGCCGTGGGTGGTTTCAAACTGACAAAAACTCGAGTTATGTCCGACGATTTCTTGACATTTCGTTGTTCAAATCGTCAATGTAGAATTTTAATAAATACGGACGAGCATGGGTCGCGAATACTGTCGGTGAAGAGTGAACATAATCAAGAGCCTCTTTCAGAAGACACAATAGAGAGGAAAAAAATAAGTGCTAAATTGAGATTACAATCCCTTGAAAACATGAATGAAAAGCCGAACGAATTAATTGTCAATTGTACGTCGTACATGTAAGTATTAGTGGGTTCTACGTGCCCGTGGTATTCGCCTATTTATCCTCGAAATCAAAAGATACGTCAGCTACTGCCAACCGATTCAGCCTCGACTATTTTTCGCAAAATGAAGAATGATTTTTATGACGCAACTACCAACTACGTAGTAACATTTAATAGTGAGTACTAACTACCAATTATACTACGTATAAATATTTAATGTTTATTAAAATACCCGTAATAATTAAAGACCACTTTGAAGCAATTACTTTCTGTTCGTGTTGTTGTAGGCCTGCAAACGACCAAAACCTTCCTCCGCATAGTTTCTTTGTCGAACTGATGTCCACTATCTTTGTCGAAAAGATTTAATATTTTTGTCAAACGGATGAGAAGTTTCGACGACATTTGTCGAAGTGACTTACGCTCGTAGAATGATTGGAAACGGTGGATCACTAAGCGTGATTTGAAATGTGTAGGGGATGTTGCTCGCTTCGCTCACTCTAGGATGAGTAGATGCGATGGGATTTATAAATAGTCCATCTCGAGTAAAAAAACTGCTTACAATACTGCTTACTTTACTGCTGTAAAGAAAATTGCTTATAATCCTTTTCTATAGACAATCCCTACTTAGCAGACGTGTTTTTCTGTTGTAAATGACTATCAAACGCGGCATTTTATGTGGGACCATAAAAGCTTAGTTTTGAGAACATTTCAGTACTAACAGAACTATCAATTTTCTTAAAGTAGGTCATTATTTTATCTGCGTAGAAAGGGCTATCCTTACCCCTTCCTATTCGTCCATGTTACAATGTGTGAGGCCCACAACTTGTAGACGTTGTTTTCAGTTGGCAATTACTTTCAAACAAATTAAATCTTATAAAAGTATGTGGAACCACGAAAAGTTTATTAAGTTTAATAAATATGGGCCATTATTTTACCTACGTGGAAGGGCTACCGTTTTCACCGTCTATTTTTCTGTTGGATGCGTCTTTCTAATCAAAAGGTTGGAATACGAAGTTCAGAGTATACCTACCTACGTTTTGACGGAATAGGAAGAGCGCTGGCTCGAAAACCCACGTTTTCCTCTACATTCTCGTTTACTGCAATCGGAAAACACAATTTCATCTCTCGAAACTCGCATGGGACCGAATTGGAACTCCAACGAACATTTTAATATCAACCCAAGCAAAAACCGTGGACATTTACTGGGTCTAAGGCGGAAAAATACATAGCGGGGAACGACATTTTTTCTCGTAATTTCCCGCATATTCTCGCTGATTTCTCCGGGAAAACAGCATTTTTGGAAATTTTGACGGCACCATTGTGTTCTAAGGATCCAAAAACGTAACTTTCTCGCTGATATACGAAGTGCTCTCGATAGAATATCAAGCAGATAGAAGATCGAGCGCTTGGGAAAAAAACGCGCATAAAAGGAGCTTCCACCCACCTGTTGCCCTCCAGCCCATGGTTTGGATGGGATTAGACAATTTTTAAATCGCTTATGCCTCCTTCCTGAAAAACCCAAGAAGATCCCCGCACTCGTAGACTCCCCCCATTCAGCCGTTCGGCTGTGCATAGACAGACAGACAAAAGGAGTTTCATTCTCATAAGATGAACTTATAAGAGTAACTTAATTACTGTCAGAACTACGAGTTAACATAAGCGCAGAACCCACAATACTGATTTAAAAGTTCCTTAGGGATCAATTTTGGACCTAGCCGAGGCGGATAAACCATTTGAAATATTAATTAAACTACAAAAGTTAAGCTTGAGGACATGGCCTACTTACTGATCTAAAAATGACATTCTTAAAGTGGCATTCAAGACCTAACACACTCAGTTTAATATCACCAGTATTGGAGCACGTTGATGGAGTGCTTACGTGTTGGAAACGTGATAGAGAGTTATCATGGCAAAAAACGTAGGGGATGTGTTTTCGCTATGATGCCATCGCCTCAGCATTGCGTTCTACGCATCTATCATCGACCTTAAACTAACGTCGACATTCAAATTAACTTCGACTCATTCGTCATGTGTCTTTCGCTATAACTTTCTATTTGAGATTTGGCAGTGTGGTGCGAAACCGATGACGCATCCGCAAACGCATCCGTATTCCTTGGCTGGAAACGTAGCGCCACAACGTAACGCTGCGCCGCATCTCGCATCGCATCTCAGGCCAATCACATCTCGCATCTCAGATTTATTTCAGAATGCAATAGATTTATTGGGACCACCGATCAGATATTGTGTGCCAGGCCCCCAATTTGCCAGTGCAAAAATGCGAAGTACTTGCAAAGCACATTATTGCTTCCGGGTCTGCCTGAGCAGCAGAAGCATTGTTTTCACATTCGAGAGATGATATTTTTATTTCCTTACTCCCTCCTTATTTTCCAGCATAAACAGAGGGTCACAGAACGACCCGCTGGCGATTAGGGGGGCGATATCCCTTCTTGAATGCGCTTTCCTGTTATGATGTCAGAAAACGATGAGCCTCAATACCCCGCCAGCCATTGCACGCGGGTTTCTAGGGGAAGCAATCTGGGGCGCTCCTCGCAGGGGCATCGACCATCCTTTCCTTCTTCTTCTTCCTCTTCATCCTACCTCCTCCCTGTCTTCTGCCCCAGTGAATGCCACCAGTGTGCCCACTGTGAGAGAGCCTTCAGTTCCAACCGTGACCTAAGTGGCCACATCTGGCAGAAGCATCCGTTCAGGTCTACGCTGCAATTGATATAGATCAAGAGCAGCCCAGGTATGCTTCTGAGGATTTGCGGAGAATGGTAGCAGGGGAAGCAGAGGCTGTGTGCAATGGGGTACGTCATATTAATGTATTTTTGCAACAACGTTTTCCCATGTGGACACTTTCCGCCATTCAATCTCTTCGCCTGAGGTCCCACTACTTGAGCAGCTTGAGCAGGCTGCAATCCTGGCAAATAGTTGTGGGGCCTCTCCCACATCTCCTACAGGCGTGGGGTAGCAACATGCCATTCAGCAATCCCCCCCCCCCCCCCCAGGACCTATGGCCTTCTTGAGGACTTGAAGACTGAAGTGCTGAGGCTCGGGGAGCAAGTATGCCGTATTGAAGGTCTGGAGTGAGCCTACGCAGGATCTGGCCGTAAGCCGTAAGCTGCCAGCTGAAATAAGGTTTGATCTCGTCCCTGGGGTGCGAGTAGGTGCATTAGCTTTTGCCGATGATATTATCCTACTTGTCGAAACCCGCGAGGGCTTGCAGATCACCCTCAATGCCTTTGCTGATCAGCTAGCCAGGTGTGGTTTGGTGTTAAACCCAGATAAGTGTGGGTCAGTCTCCTTGGTCCCGTCAGGTCGCCAGCATCAGGGGAAGGTGGTGGACGAGGAGTGTTTTGTTATAGCACAGTCTCCCATCCCCACCTGATCTGTGCTGGAGGTTTGGTGGTACCTTGGAGTTGACTCTATGGGTGTGGCCGCCAATGCTGCAAGCTGTGTGGATATTGGTGGAGCACTAGCTCATATCAACAAGGCTCCATTGAAGCCACTGCAGATGCTGCGCCTCCTTCCCATGTACTTACTGTCAAAGCTAACCTACGGGCTAGTCTTTGGCAGGCTTACTGTGGGGAGGCTGCTTGAGTTAGGTCGTGAAATTCGCTCTACTGTGCGCTCTTGGCTAGGCTTCCCACCTGGTTCCTAAGTGCCTATATTCACGCACCAGTCAAGGCTGGTGGGCTCAGAATCGTCTCTCTTGTAGCCAGCATCACATCTTTACATGGCCACCGCCTGCTCGCTCTTTGGGGCCCGAGCTGGGAGGTCGCTCGCACAAAGTCCAGGTCAGCAGCTGTTGTGGTGCGACCGAGCAACACCAACTGCTCCAAAACCCAGCTCATCTACTGAGTTTGCTGTTGCACTGCATGAGTCAGTAGATGGTAAGGAACTCCTACAGAGCTCTGAATCCCCTATTTCTCCCCAGTGGATGGAGTCGGCTTCAGTGGGCATTGGGGCCCGCGACTATCGAAATTTTCAAGTCGTCCATTGGGCTACATTAGCCACCTTGGTGAGGTGTTCAAGGAGTAGTCGGGGGACAGTAGGCACCCTTTGCCGTGCCTGTCGGGATAAAAATGGGAACCCATATCATGTGGTGCAACAGTGTTCACGTACTCACGCTGGTCGCCTTATACGTCACGATGTGGTTGCCAAGCAGATATCAGGCGCTTTGTCATCCAGTGGTTGGGATGTCGAAAGGGAGAGTATATCACTGGCCGAGTGACCGGGGCAAGAAGCTGGATATCTTTGCCATCAAGCTTATGGATCTGCCATAATCCTTGATGTCCAGGTTGTCAGTGGTAGTGTGGACATGGAGCAGACCTGGCGGGCAATGAATAATTGTTCCCCCCTGGGATTCATAAATCCCAAGGTTGGTTTATAAGGGAGTGTCCCAGCACACTGTGCTTACGTCCTCCCCCCCCCCCCCTTGCAAGCAAGGAGGAAAATTCCCAGTATGGGAGACTGTTCCACCCACAGTCAAGGGCTTCGCAAATGCGAATACCTGTTCGCGCATGGCACTACAGGTGGAGCTGGGCGTTCTAGCTCGCCCTACCAACTAAGCAGGTTGGTACCCGAGTTATTGTCGAGCCACATAACTCACATGCCGGCACTATCCTGGGAGACGAATATACCAGGAGAGTGCCTACCCCTCAGCTTTCAGGCGTAGCCTTCCGGCCTGGGTGATCAACCACTGCCACCACGAGACCTGGTGGGCAAAAATAAATAAGTAGGTTAGAAATGATCTGCGGCAAGCGATTTCTGAGGTAAAAGGAGTGGTGACCAATAACATTTATGTCACCCCCCGTATCCTGAGGGATTCTTACTTGAACTGGTGGTCATTTTATAGGGGCGCTTCCTTTCATCCCACTCTTCCTCCTCATCCGTCTGCAAAGTCCATCATCCCTAGAGCCGGCGTCGGGTAAACCTGGGCGTCCTCCCCACTTTTTTAAATTCATTTGTTTACTTTTCAATTTAATGGTGTGACGCACACCATTAAAATGAAAGGAGGTGGCCTCCGCCTTTGAGGGGAGTTTAATTAAAAATAAATAAAGAATAAAAAAGTGTGTGTGTGTGTGTGTGTACGAGTCCTCCACGACGATCCTCTTTTACAAATTCAAGATTTTCGGACTGCAGAGGACCAAAATCGTAATATAATCAGAATTAATCACACTAAAAGGGTTGAAATTACACACCAAATTCATTAAGAACCCATAAGCTCGTTCATTGCACTTCCAGCCTTGTCACGCTGACTTCCTAGTCTCTGTCCTTTCTTTACCTCAATTAATATTTCCCCTAGCCCAATTGCATCCTTGTTTTCATTAGGCGTGCCCACTGTATCTAAGAATGACCCTGATAAGAAACTTCATAGGCTTTTAGAGCATCTGTATGAGCATGACGTAACTCCTAATGCACCCAAATTAACTCCCGATCAACAGAAAGCCGAGGACGAATTCAACACGACCACGGTGGGCAATCTGATGTACGTTATATAGTCGCCCTCCCCTTTCGACACAACCCAAATTTATTAGGCGACACTCGTTCGGCGGCCTGGCATAGACTTTTCCAGGCAGAGGGGAGGATGACACGAAACCCTGACTTCCGTATGGCGTACAATTTGTTTATGAGGGATTATCTTTCTCAAGGGCATATGGAAGAAGTGACCCGACCTCCACCTGGTACTCCTACATACTACATGCCCCATCATGCAGTAAACAAGCCCGGGGATCCTCCAGAAAAGATTAGAGTTGTCTTCAACGCCTCCCAGGAGTCCTCTACTGGCTATTCTCTTAATGATTTACTATTGCCTGGCCCTGGAACTTGATATAGGAGATGTTGTTACTAGATTCCGCCTTAATCGGTTGTGTTCACCACTGATATTCGTCAAATGTTTAGGCAACTAAAGCATAATAAGGCCGATTCTAATTTTCTCCGATTTTTGTGTATAAAGGAATTCCAGCTCCGAATAGTAACCTACGGAACCACCGCTCCTTGGTTGTCGGGACAAACTCAAAGAGATCTAGCCTCCGATTACGAAAATTCACACCCCAATACTACCCAAATATTGAGAGAAAGGGTATATGTAGGCGACATTAATGGGAGATCGGATTCTATCCTCGAAGCATTGCAATTACGAGATGAACTCCGCAATTTATTGACTCTTGGGTGCTTCGAATTACGAAAGTGGACCGCTAACCATCCTGATCTCCTCCAAGGCATTCCTAAAAGCCATCTTCTCCCTTCCTGCGAAACTCTAGAATTCGAGATTGGTATAGATAAACACTGCAATACCCCTCCACACAGGTTACTAGGCCTATGTTGGGACCCCTCATCTGATGCATTCTTTTATAAGCTGCCCAACTCAAAAAATGTCACAACCAAGAGAGAGCTAGTGTCCCATATTGCGAGAATATTTGATCCACCTGGCTGGTTATTTCCAGTCATAGTGTACAGCAGGGTTATAGCTCGCCCCATAGCCCAGGCTCAATTTCATTGGGACTCACCCCTACCCTCAAGTATTATTAACTCGTGGAATAAGTTACGTGAAGAACTTCCATTGCTAAGTAAGCTCCGTATTCCCAGGCACATTCCAATGAAGTCAGGTTCCATATACTTAGTTCGGTTCGCGGATGCTTTGGAACGATCGTATGCAAGTGTAGTTTAGGTACATAGTGGTCACTCAAACCACTCACAGTTGGTCTCGGCTTATATCTTACAAGGTGAAAATGTCTCCCATTGGCAAGAATATCTTGACTACTCCCAGACTAGAGTTGTGTGCCGCTCAACTATTGGCGAAACTCATCACTAAAGTTTCTCCATTATTTCCTAGCCTAGAAAAAAGTCATATTTTTGCCTTTTCGGATTCCACAAACACGTTGTCATGGTTAACCGCATCCCCAGCTCCAATCTGGAAAACATTCGTTGGAAATAGGGTAGCTGAAGCCATCTCACTTTTACCTCCCGAACACTGGTTCTACATAGGTACTTCTTGGAATACAGCTGACTGTGCGAAGGAGTCAGTCCCGCTGTGTTCTTGCAGCATTCTCTCAGGAAGGAAGACCCAGAATGGATGAAACTTCCACCTTTCGAATGGCCCCTTACTAGAGCTCGCCCCGAACTCGCTAACCCAGATGTCATGTGTGAAGTCCGTGCAAATCAGTCCACATCACTCATTCAAACTCCTACGTATGATGATAGTTTCCACTTACTTGAAACTTGTCACTCCTCCTACAAGACTCTTCGTAATACGACAGGTTGGATACAAAGATTCGTAGCTAAAACTCGTCAATGTTCTTCCACTGCCAGCAGCCAATCCCGTTCTCTCTCGCTTCAGTAGTTCTTCCCAGTACATCCATATCTCAGTTCATTCAAAATTGTGTACCACCACTAAACGTTGCTGAAGCCAATATGGCGGAGAAAACCTTGATTCGGCGAGCTCAAATTCATTGTCTAGATCCTCAAAGGGAAGAAGCTAGGTCGGGAAATATCAAGTCACATTTGAGAAATCATTAGCCTATTTTATTGATTCCATAGAATCAATAAAAGAGAGTTGGTGGAAGACTAGCCGGTTCTCATTTAGAATACGATTCCAAGCATCCAATGCTCCTTCCATCTCACCATCCCCTTACTGACCTCTTTATAAATGAAGCCCATATATTGAATCTCCATACAGGACCCTCTTCTACATTCGCCTTTTTACGCCGAAAGTATTGGATTTGTAGATGCGAAAAGGGTAGTGAGAAGACAATTATCGCTATGCAACAAATGTTTCACATTTCGACCAACTCCATTTCAGCCTCCTATGGGCCAACTCCCTTCAGCTAGGGCATTCCCAGTTGCAGCATTCCATTCAGTTGGAGTAGATTATGCAGGTCCCATCTTGCTTACAACCTCCGTACGCCATCGCGGATCTCCCCTACATCCCAAAGATCTCGCAAAGCTTACTTGGTAGTATTCGTATGCTTCACCACTAAAGCGTTCCACCTAGAATTCGCCACATCTCTTTCTAGTCCATCATTTATAGCTGCATTCAGAAGATTCTGTGACCACAGGGGGAACCCAGCAGACGTTTATTCCGATAATGGCACAAATTTTGTGGGTGCGGCTGGCGAACTCCGTCGACTTCGCTCCCTCCTCTTATCGAAATATCACCAAGCCTCTGTAACTCGAGACAGTCTTTCACACGGAACTAATTGGCACTTTATTCCACCAGCTGCTCCTCACTTTGGGGGTCTTTGGGAGGCTGCCGTCAAATCCACCAAAAGACTTCTGAGGTCAGGCTTCAGAGGTCAGGTTTTGACTCTTGAGTGTTTCATATCACTTTTGACTCGTGTTGAGGCTATCCTCAATTCACGTCCCCGTGTAGGATTGTGTACATCACCAGATGATTTCCAGTTTCTAACACCAGGACATTTTCTAATTATGCGCCCCATTAACTACCCAGCTCCTTCCAGTCAACCCTCTCCACCCCTACAATCTGACAATACTTTAGACGACATTCATACACTCGGAACACGATATAAATATGTAATCCAACTCAGTAGGGCTTTTTGGAAACGATGGGCAGTAGAATATCTCACTCCATTGCAACAACGCCCAAAATGGTGCAACAATCGTAATGGCATCCGACCATCGTCCGGGCAAGTAGTCATAATTATAGGTTCCAACCTCTCTAAGGCTGAGTGGTGACTTGGACGGATAACTAGTGTAATCACAGATCGTTTTGGTGTAGCACGTACTGCTGAAGTGGCAACATCATCTGGGGTTATTAGTCGTCCCGTTCGCAAACTATGCTCACTACCCTGCCAGTAGTCATCCCTGTATATTTGTTCCCGCGGGCAGTGTGTTTCGAGCATTAGCTCAAAATATGTGCTGGTTGAATTGGGCATTTCCTAATCTACCTGCTCAAAGGTTAGATACCGTCGAGTGTCATTTACCTTAACATTTGGTAACTTTCGGATATCCACTAAGTCTTCAAAACTTCTAATAACTTGAAGGGTCCTGTTCAGAACCGTTATTCTGGCATTCATACCTAGAATATTTCCCAGGGTTGTTTTTCCCCAACGTTCCCTTCACCAATTCTCATAACTTCTAATCCCTTAAATACTACATGTTATATTGTGTTCAACGTTCCTGTGTATATAATATTCTCTTCATCTTCGATTTAGTGACGAACTTATTGTAAATACCAGTGTAAATAGTAGTTTTACTTTTCTCCTCAATACACTGCATCGATTTAAAATCTTCGTTTTTCGTTTAATTGAGGTCCCGTGCTCTAAATACTAGCGGTGGTAAAAATTGCGAAAATGCTTCTTAAGAAGAGCATAGAAGATCCCTATCTGGCTTTACGACTTCAGGAATGACTGATGCTAACGTACGCAACATTACTACAGGAGAGAACCAATCTTACAAGACTTAGGGGAAAGGAGGAGAAGTACAGTAAAAAATTCAATAATAGGTATGATTCAGCACAGAAGACTGAGATGTTGAGTAACTTGAATGTCGGAGACCTGGTTTGGATAACAGACCTGATGAAAAGACATAGGAAGATAGTTGGTTTCTGTCAGGAACCACAGTCGTACATGGTCGAAACAGAAAAAAGTTCCAGTCTTGCAGCATGATCATAAGAGCGAATTTTCGTAAATTATCGTGTTGTATTATGTAACATTGTTTTGAAATTTGAGCACTTTGGGTGCAAAGGAAATGTTAACTACCAATTTACGGGAAAAAAAAACTCGTTTTAAATTACGATCTGTGATTCAAGAAAGATTTGGAAATTTTAGTTTTTCTGGAGAGTTTTTATCGATTTTTCAGTAAAAATTAATGATATTTAAGTAAGTTTTTCTACAATTTTTTGCACAAATTTTATATTGTTTCAGATCGGTTGTTAAAAAATATATAAATTCAACGATTTTTAATGGTTTTTAGCCTTTTTTGCGATTTTTATATATATATATATATATATATATATATATATATATATATATATATATATATATATATATATATATATATATGTACAAGAAAAAGCGTTAAACTCTAGGGTTCGTTTCAGAATGTCTCAAAACGGATTTCAATGAAGTAATTTTTCTAAAATTTTGATTTTAAAATGTTTGGAGCAATTGCAACAGCCCTATTTCCTACGGAAATTCGCTAAAAGGCGAATTCGAAGGTACCGATTTAATCTAAAGTTAGCATCTTACTTCCACCCTGTTTCAACTGCGATGATTAGAGCCGATCATTAGACCACCGTAGCAGCTAGATCACAAAACCAGTCATAGACAAGTTCTAACGAAATGTTGCCAACTCCGGGCACGTCAGCCAGGAAGATACAGAACTACTACAGGAAGAACAGAGTTGTCAGAAGGCCTAGTAGGTACGTTCAGGAGATGCGATCCCAGGAGAGGTAGGATGTTTGATAGGTTACTACCATCGAGCTAGGTACCTAGTCAACTAGTTAGTATGATTATTGCACCTTATATTTGATACTATTGGTATTCAGATAAACAAATAAAGTTCAGTTTTATTTCAAAATTTTTAGCTAAAATTAATAGCAAACAAACAAATAAATGTCAGCTGTTCTTTTAGATTCTATAAACTGGAAGCTCTTCCGAAATTTATAGAAGATATTGTATAGCAGAAACAACTCCTAACTCTTAACTGTTATCGAGTTTATGTCAGAGTAGGGCATGATGGGTAAAATATGTATGAACGTAAATCAACGACTGGTTTTATTTTTATTTTCATGATGTATTATTTTTCAAAAAATCAAAACATGATTCAGCTAATCCAATCAACCTTTTTTCTTCTTCTTAGGAATTATATCGACATCGGCCACTAAACAAGCAGCTGGAGGACTGTCAAAGTTGGCGAAAAATTTCGCAACGACTCGGTATGTGTTGTAGAAAAATTCTGGAAACTTTTTGAAGGACTCACTCACTAATACACTCAATTCGAAAGTATGGTTTCCCTGCAAGACATTAAAGAAAATAGTTACCTATCGTTCAAACAAAAATATTAATTTTTACGAGAGACATTCTGAACTATTTGAACTTGGTGATTTTTCTGGTGCACATCATTGCTATAGGTAGTAGGTATCCTATACTGCGTTGCTTGACATTCGAAAATAAAAAATGTAACCACCTTGCGCCTAAAGATTAAAGAGTGGAGAACGTAGAATAGGTCTATAAGTTGCCCACGGACACATTGTCTAATATATACTACAACGTAATTTTGTGTACATTTCATGTTGTGGGCCTGCTGAGCCTATCCTAACAGTAGTTTCCGAAACATGCCCGCTAGCTACAAAAGATCCTGCTGAGCCTATCCTATGAAAAATTCAGAGTGTTTTTGGAAAATTAGAAATTACTAGGGTTAAAGAGAATTCTCATATTAATGGATATATGATATATTGGATCTTTTCACTGCAGATACAAAATCTTAGGAATAATTTTACAGAGCTTATAGTTAGAGTATTTTAGTAAGATATATATGCTCGAACTTAGAATATTTGTGATATTTCAAAATTTTATATTAGGTGAAGGGGAGTGAGACAGTTTTAAGGCCGGAGCTTGTGTTTGGTGAGAGAGGTTTGAGGAGAAGGATATTAGTGTTTGCCGACCGTGAACTGAGCTTCCAGATCGCCTTTCTGTGGTATTTATACCCCTTGCGACCACCCTCTTCTTCCCGCTAGGTATAGAGAGGATCCAAGATTTGGGAAGGGGTGTGTTGGCTCGGGGATGCAGCCCGACAGCTGTGGTGTGAACTTCCCCAGTAGTTCCTGCTCTATGTCATTCTCCAGCAGAAACTTGACTGCAAAGATACAAATATGTTCGCGGTAGTGCCTTCCTCGAATGACTCGGACAGGAAAAGGGTTTGATGGTTGTATGATGGGAGAAGGTGATGCGTGCAGATATTGCGTTACAGAAGACTTGTTGGGAGAGACCAGAGATCCAGTAGTCTAGAGATCGGCTGTAGTGGTGATGAATACTTGAAATTATAAAAGGGAAGCCCTTTGCCAGCTCAATAATAAACGTTTCTAAATGAAACTTGACAATGATCCTACACAAAGATTTGCAATGAAAATGAGAGAATTCATCAAGTGAAACAACGTAATGAAATGCTAACCGTAGAAGATGTACAATCATTGATACCCGATACACCGTGGATTCTAGAATTCTATCTCCTCTCAAAAATTCATAAGGAGTTAGCCCTTCCAGACCATTTCCCCTAGGGGGTCCAATCGTGGCAAGCTCCGACTGCATCAAAGAGAGGATATGAGGCATGCTCTGACTATAACCTGCAGACTCTTGCTAAAAGTCAACCACCTTATGTGAAGGACACATGACTTTCTGATATTCTTCAAGAGCTGCAGCTGCCCGCCAATATCGTCCACCCCATTATCTTGGTAGCAGATGACGTGTGCTCACTCTACACTGAAATTCCTCATGAAGAAGGTTTAGCAGCAGTTAGGCATTTTCTGGGTCAAAGACCACTTCCTCAAAAATCTTCAACTTCTATGTTGGTTATGTTGGGAAATTTCGTTCTGACCAAAAACTTGTCCAAATTTGGAGATCAGCTTTTCTTTCTATTCAAAGGTACGGCTATGGACACGAAAATAGAATTTATTCAAGGCCCAGTTGAAGCAAAACTTTCTTCCGGTATAGACACTTGTACCATAACTTGGGAAACTATATATATATATATATATATATATATATATATATATATATATATATATATATATATATTAGTATAATACACACGGGGAAGAAACACTGAATGAATTTCACTCAGATGGAAATACTCTATAACAACTGCCACATTCATGAACACAAGCATACAACTCATTGGCTACAGGCAATTCACATCAGTTCACATTGAATCGACTAACAAACAATTATACTTCTGCAATTATACTACAAAAGTTGCCAACCTCGTCATACGAAAAAATCATACCAAGGGCACTTACAATTACAGGACACCAAATTTTTAGTGGACAAGAAGATGAAGAGTTGTAATTAGAGGATATGTCCAACAAGCTTCTCGCAAGGGGATATCCATCGAAATGAGAGAAAAATAGTATGATTCCACCCCACGTAAGCTTCCGCCCAGTGGTTCGCAATAAGAGCGAGAAGGTTCAATTGACCACAACATTATTCTCTGGAATTGGGTGCGTGAATGGCATTACGAATGACCTCTACCTACTCATTTCTTCCAACTTTACAAGAAACGATTTTTCCGAAACACCTACACAAACTTATCGTCAGGCAGCCTCAATCGGAAATGTTCTAACTCACCGGCAGTTGGATTGAATGGAACCAGCTATCAGCAGAGTATTGCATCCGTGCAAAAGGCGCCGATACAATGTTTGCCCGATAGTTATGGAATAAGAAGTATTCGGTTTGCCCAACAATCCTAACTCATACACGTTCGAATGGTCAGCTGAAGGGTCTGAACCTGATCTATGAGTTGGTTTGTAAGAAGTTCCCTGCTTTTTACGTGGCGACATAGAAATAGCTCAATTTGCGTGTTATCAGGCACCGATCATCCATAGTCAGACCTACCAATGAGTAAGCTTGCAATGACTCATGGCACGATATTCAATGCATGTTGAGGGATCAAGATATCGAAGAAAAAAATAGACCCAATGAAAACAATTAACAGACTGCTTCACCAATCCGAAAAAGCTCAGGGTATTGTTTTGAAAGCATTTGATCCTCCTGGTCCCAACATTGAGAGATGATGCAGATCCAGAGCATCACGATTTCTATTGCCAATATTGATTTGTTAACAAATCTCCCAATAATGAATTATTTTCTCTCTTGATCGAGGCAGTTAACCGAAATATAGAAAAACTCCAGTCATGCAGTATGAGCGTATTTTCGTCAATTATCATACTACTAGCCTAGTTTTTCCGCTCACTTTGCCCGCTCGGTTTGACTGTATAGCTCCGATGGTTTTTACTGTTGAGTGGGACATGTAGAATGACTGGAAACGGTGGATCACTAAAGGTGATTTGAAATGTGTAGGGGATGTTGCCAGCTTCGCTCCCTCTCTGTGAGATGTATAGATGCGATGGGATATATAGTCCATCCCGAGTTCGTAGGAAAAACCCCGTTGAAATCCGACGTGTGTAGGGGATGTTGCTCGTTCGGTGTGGGATGTATAGATGCGACTGCATAATTATAGTCCCAAAACCATCGAGACCTACTGCCCATGGTTCGGGAGGTGGTGGACAATTTGAAAATTGCTTACAATCCCGTTCTATAGAAAATCCCAAATGGATTGTAAAAAAAAAAAAAAAAAAAAAAAAAAAAAAATAAATAAATAAATAAAAAAATAAAAAATAAAAATAAAAATAAAAAATAGAAAAATAAATAAATCTTATAAAAGGGGAAAACGAAAATAATAATATTAATTTGCTGCGTTTTCTATGTGAGGAAGTTATATTGCCCAACTTGGCAGACGTTTTTTCGTGTTGTAAATTACTACCAAACGCAGCATCTTATGTCGAACCACGAAAAGATTAGTTTTGAGAACATCTCAATACTAAAATGTTGAATTTTTGTATATATTTGTTTTCCATGTCTATTCGGTCATTATCTGCGTAGAAGGGCAATTAAATTAAGATTATGTAGAGCCACGAGTAGGAAAAACGAAAATTGAAATTTCATAAAAGGGGCAAAAGCGTTAAACTCCAGGATTCATTTCAGAATGTCTCAAAACGGATTTCAATGTAGAAATTTTTCGAAAACTTTGATTTTAACATTTTTGGAACCATTGCAATAGCCTTATTTTTTTTACTAAAATTCGCTTAAATAGAGTTGTGGCATGAATATGTGTTATTTTTTCTCTTTTGTTTGAACAGTATACTACCTCTCCTAGAGTCATAATCATCAAGTAATGTATATATATATATATATATATATATGTTTATTTATTTACAATTTCTTTTTTAAGGTAGAGATTTTGACAGAGATATAGACAAATAGTGGAGTAGACATGATGTTTCACTGTTAGAGCATTTGCACACCTTTCCTTTAACAATGGGGCTCCCAATATGAGAAGCTCGAGGTAGAGTGCAGCACGTAAATAATGACCTTACATTTTTTCTTGTCTTTTGTTGCCTATGACCGCAGAAGTGTCGGACACAATGGATGTTCCGTATCAAGACTGGAAGTAGAGGAAACGGAACCATAACCCCAGTTCGCGGCTGTGTTGAATTTAGTGAATATTTTTTTGAGATGTTGTTTTGAGGTTTTATTTAATTTTATACTTGGAAAAAAAAAAAAAAAAAAAAAAAAAAAAAAAAAAAAAGGATTTATAGATTATTATGCAGTTGAAAAAAGAGCTGAAGAAAAGGGGTGGAGCTGTGAAAAATTCTAACATGAAAACAGTAATATCAATAATAAAGTTAAATTTTTCAAAAGCTCAAAAATATAGTATTTTTTGGTACTATATATTTTTTCATATGGTATATGTATATAATTCATATGGTATTGGTATATAATTTTTTCATATGGTATATAATTTTCCAAAAAGATGATACGATACTGTAAAGTATAGTACCTATGTCTGGCAACCCTATCACACCACACTTTGACATTCTTGCGTGTAAATAGGTAGACCTACCTATTAAAGCGTAAGTATTGCAACTATCCAAGGTTTTTTAAAAAGTTTTATCTCTTGGAAAACCCAGTTACCAGGATTACTACACCCAAACACGCAGTACATAACCATCTTGGTGAAATAATAATAAATAAATAAATTATTAAAATGAATTAAAAATTAATAATTGCCTGATAACGTACAAGCCTTATGAAATAAATTCCGTTTGGTTATGTTGTGGTTTGATGTCCCAATTTTGTTGTCGAGGACCTTTGTAGATGTCAGTGAGGTTGTTCATATGCAATAGGTACCTACGTACCGTTTTTTGTTTATTTTTCTGTTTTTATTGCTATTATAATTATTAATTCACTAATAGTATAATTTTCATATTTGGAATGGATCGATGAAGTTGGTAGTGTGGGGAACGAATTGTAGAGCAAAAAGGGGCGACGCAAGGTGCCGACAAGGGAAAATCATGTCAACGACAATTTTCTGTAGGGTACTGCCTCCCTAGCGCTCCTAGCGATGGAGCTTTTTAGTTCGGAGCCCCATTGTTCGTCAGTATCTAATCCACAATTATTTATGGGAATATTGCAACAGATTCTTCGAGAGCACAATTATTCACCAGTTCACAATGCATTGGTATTTGGTATTTTTATTCATTGAAGCTAATTAGTACACTTACTATTTCAATCGGACACCCAGTTGATGTGTGTTGACCGTTCGTTTTTATGGCTGCAAAAATCCTTTTGTAATCTTTTTCATCTACGAATTCGGACAAACTTGCACACAAACTCTGCTTTTGGAAGTCCGAGAAGGCAAAGTTTTCTTTGTAGCCTTGAGAAGTTTTTAGATCTAGTCGGAGTGTCCACTAAATATTTCAAAATTAAAACGTTAAATGATCAAGAGATGGGAACATTTTATCATTGGTGATTTGGTGTCTGTAATATAATTATACTTCTATTCCAAAAGGAATTACATTAGATTAGAAATGAAATCAGTGTTTCTTTCGAAAATAGAAAGTTATTGAACTAAGTACAGGCAACAGTTTGTATTTCGTATTTGATATACGAAGGTCTTACCTATGTTCATATTTATGAAAACCTGGAACTTCTCTACTTTGTCAGCTTTCTCGTCACATTTTGACACAGAATGCAGTTTAATGTAGTGTGGCACTTAAATTTATTGATATTTATGGTAAAATGTATTTAAATCAGTGCAAATCATTAAAATCACCTCCATACTTTTAAAAGAACTAGCTAAGTATATCCTGCCACGCTTCGGTGTGGCACATTGTGGTTGTATGGATGAGCAATGAGAATCAAAACTAAGATAGTTAGGTACTTACCTATATTTTTTATAAGTTTGCTTTAAAAGTGCTTTAATATTTGTTTTTATGAATGTTTGAATAAATTTGAAGTCATTAGTGATTTTTTCAGTCTTGAAAAATTTGTCCTTCATAATAAACCTTTGTGTAATAATTTGCAGCGTTTTCTGTTTGGTACTGTTTGATTTTGGACGTAGAGCCAAGATAATTCAAATCAATACAGATCCCCACCATTATGTACTTATTCTGTACCGAGTTTTCGTGTACTGTTCCTTGAACAGAAGAACTGGAAACACTACTTTCTACAAGTCTCGATTCAGGAACGTCCAGAACTTAGTGAGGAATATTGTTATAGATAAAAAGTTGATGATGAATCAACTCAATTTAATATTGACTTTAGGATTGAATTTAGATCTCGGTTTTAAACGAATCATTCTGTCAAGGTAGAAGTAGCTCAACAGATAGTACAATAAGCTTGGTCTTTAACTTACATTTTTATCATTCTTTCTTAAATTTCAAAGATTCAAATACGACTTGACGCAGCATACCATCAGGTTGTCATCGATGGCTATTGTATTCTCAAAATATCCCACGACAGCGAGCGTTGATCGGTTGATTCTTTGCATCCTCGGGTGGTACTTTATAGGCGCATCAGGATCTGAGCAGTCGTGTACGGTACGGATCAGGACATCATAAGGACCCTAGTTAAGTGAAATAAATTATAATATATCATTCGAGAAAGTCAGGCAACTCCAGTGACATAGCTAATTCATTTCTTATGGAGGGGCAACAGTTAAGGATTTAATTTAATTTTATAGTTTTAGTATTAATTTATAATAAGCTGTACTTACTGAATATACGAAGACTGTAACTATCAAGCGTTCATATAAACATTGAATGTATTTTTTCCATGATTTTAAATCACGTACGCTTTCATATACACGTACACAATACAGGTACACAAACAAACAGGTATTGATTAATAAAGCATAATACTATTAAGAAAAACAATTACAAATTAACTAATCCGAAAGTTAAAAACTAGGTACGATAAATACGAATAGTTACCGATGAAATGGGGCCTAGGTCTATTAAACTAGACTTACTACCTGGAAAAACATATCTGTGGACGTTTCTCCCTTACAGGTTTATCCTCAATAGTTAGGTAGGTACTTCCGCGAGAAAAACACTTTTTCTGGACAGTATCACACAAGTATATTATATAAATACCTACGCGAAATAAAATGCGGAGCATGAAACCAAGAACGAGAAACATAACAAATAAAAACAAACCCAAATCAGCAATATGCTTGGTTATAATATAAATATTGTTATAGTAGATTATTTTAATTTTTCTAATAAACTATTTCAATCATCACTGTCGGCTTCTATTTATTATATTGTTGCTTTACTGTAACAGGGAACCTAAATGGTAGGTATAATATACAAGATGTACCAACAATTAAAAACTAATAAAGGAATTAGGTAAGGAAACTGTTTCGGATCGAAGAACCAAAGCGTGATCAGGTAGACAGTGAAAAGTAGGGGAAGTTCGCAGGGTAGTTTGGTGGATACTGAACTATCGATATTTTTTTAGGGAAGAATCGCATATGGGCTAGCCTCAGAAGGTAGCGGGAACGACACGACTTGATTTCAGTTTGCAGTATCCACATTTCCGTTTCGTTGACTAGGTGATTTTACTCCTTTCCGTGGGGCTCTACAATATCCACGCCATTTTGAACCAACACAAACGAGCCTAATAAGAATTTCTTCATTTCTAAGAACGTCTAATGTTGATAGGCAACCAGATCGGTAATAATAATTGTTTTTTTTTTACGAATTGCATCCTTCGATTGAAGGTGTTAAGTAAGTACTGAAGTTAGAAGTGTAAAATTATTAATTTTAATTGTATCCATACAACGAACTTCTGCATCCTCTATGATTCATGGAGGAGCTCCTCCCAACCTGCCCCTCCCCAAACTACGCAGATAACTGCGTGCAACTCTGAGATAACTGCGTTTAACTCTTAATTAACTTTGATGTACTCTAAAAAAGCAATAGAGTCGATTCTTCTTAAATTTTCCACGGAAATACCTACTTCAAAATTTTCTTCTTTTAAGGACTCTCAATATTCTCAAAATCGAGAATTAGGTACTTATGTTTTACAGTACAAGGAGTTTTATAATAATCAATGCAGTGATTATAAATAAATAATGCATTTTCGATTCAACCTCATTCAAATCAAATTCAACATTTCCAATTTCAAATTTGCAAGGTACTTGAAAAGTCAAGTATTTGAACATTCAAGATGTAACGTAGGTTTATATTTTACTCTCCATTATAAGTGAATTAAACATGGGAAAATTCAAGTAAGCAAATGAAATGGTGGGCTCTTTCATGGTCAGCTGAATGAGCAAAATCATATCCTGTTCACTCAAGGAAGTTGAAATTTGATAGGGAGACACTCTGGGTAATTAACAGACGATTGAAATGATGGTCTCTTTTCTGATCAGCTGAGGGAGCTAAATTCTCTCCTGTTAACCATAGAAAGTTGAAATTTGGCAGGGAGACTCTTTGGGAGAATATGAGACGATTGATATGACGGGATCTTTCATGATCAGTCCGTGCCTGATTTAACTACTTTTATGCGGTAATTTGGCATGTATCGCTGAGGTGCAGCACGGGTCCACTCGTAGAAAATAACTTGAAAACAACTGCATACATCCTTTCGTCTAGGAAAACTACAGCTCATGTTCATGTGTGTTGTTGTTGTGGTTTGGTGTTTTAGTAGCTCGCCCTGTAGACGTCGTCGGTCTGTGTCTTATTTTATACTTTAATGGAAAGGGTCTGAGCTAAAACTTGCTCGATATGAACTTTGGAGAGTATTCAACCCTGAATGAAGTTTGGCAGACCTAAATAAGACCAACATTAAGGCCACTATTATGAAGAGCAAAAGCCTTGACGGGGAAAGAGTGGAATAACCCAAAACTAGTCTGATTTTCAATCGTATGTTATTCGCTTATTTTTGGAGATGATTCATAGTATTTTGGCCAAATCGCTTTGGTTTTTTATACTCTATAACTTTGGTACGTGTAAACATTTCTGTGGCCGTACGTTTTAGAAACTATTAGAGAAAAACTTTAAGATTGGCAAATTAAGCCATCTATTCCACCAATATCGAGGTGGCAGACAAAAGTTTTCTCACTCAGAACGGACCACAGAAATGTTTACACGTACCAAAGTTGGACTAAATTTTCAAAATCTAATCTCAAACCTTCTCCTCAAATTACTACCTAGTTTCGGCCTTGGCTCCTGTTGTCTAGCCAGGTTGCCTTCTTATACTCGAAGTAATCTGCTTCCATTTCGTGCCAGGGGTAATCATGAATATATTTATGAATCATACATCACATTTCCTTTCGTTTTGATATTTGGCGCATGTATGGCAATTTTCTAAGAACGTTTTAAATTCATCATTTATTCCTGGCCTAAAAAACCGAATCCCTGGTTCTTTGAAGAGTTCTATTCAAACAGTAATGACCATCATGTAGTCTACCAAGAATCGCATTTCGATTGGGATGATAATGCGGTTTTGATAACAGAGAATGTCGTCTATAACAGCAATACACCCTCAGAAAATAAAATATCTTTTATGGTTGGGTCATGTACATCTTTTTTGTAGGTTGGCCAGCCGTTTTCCACAAATTCCCAAATTAACCTACATTCATGACTAAGTTGTTGTGCTTCTTTTATCTCAAATCATTTAGAAGGTGTTGCGGGAAAATTCATCGAAATATTTTTCACGTAGGCCTCAATTTTATCAAAGAACTGATCATTTGACGAATCATGGATCGGTGCTCTACTGAGAGCATCGGCAGTGAACATTTCCTTGCCTGGAATATGTTCAACCACATAATCAAATGTAATTAATCGCTTTGTAAAACGCTGAATTCTTACTGGAATGCTGTCCAAGTCACTGCTATTCAGAATTGGCACGAGTGGTTCGTGATTGGTTAACATTTCCAATCTCTTAACAAGAAGGAACTTGGAGAACTTGTAAGTTGCCCAAACCAGCGTGAGAGCCTCTTTCGCGATTAGTGCATAGCGTATATATCAACTTGTAGAAGAGATCTCGATGCAAACATGACCAAATTTTCACACCATGACCTCTTGTAATAACTTAGCTCCAAGTACGTAAGCGCCCGCAATCACTGTCGATTTTGCTGAATCGTCATAGCGAGTTAAAGTTACGTCGTTTTTGATTATTTATAGCGTTTCCTTTAGTTGATTTTAATGATTTTCAGTCCAATAAAATTGTTTATTTTTCATTGGGTGATACAAAAAAATGTCAGCTTCCCCCGCTAATAGAGGAATAAATTTACTTGATTGATTAATCATCCCATTAAGCCTTCGGACCGAGGAAACAAATTTAGGAGGTGGTAGATTTTCTATCGCTTTAATACGGTCAGGATCAACTACGACTCCTTTCGAATCTACGATGTTACCTAAAATTTTACTGAAGAGGTAGAAATCATTCATTTTTCTTTATTAAGGGTAACATTTGCAGTTTTTGAACAACTTAGGACCCCCCGTAATATTCTATTATGCTCCTTTACAGAAGTACCACGTATCAAAATATCATCCATGTTGCACAATACTCCTTCGGCTCTCTCTAATAGTTTAAACATGACATTCTGAAAAAATTTCTGCGACGCAGGAGTCCCGAACAGGAAACGCTTAAAAAAGAGTATTCCAAATGGAGAAATTGAACATGTTAATTTTGCAGTTTCCGGCAATGGAGAAATTTGCCAAAACCCGGAAAGATATTTTGACTGACCAATCCGTCCTAAAGTTCCTCCTACTTCCGGTAACATGATTTTTGGCCGCTTGATATTTCTATTTAACTCAAAAAAATTGAGCAGAGCTGGAGACTGCCATTAGGTTTGATAACTGGGACAACTGGGGCACAACATACTGTTGGCTCCTCAATTTTTGGTTCCTCACGCTACCGAAGGTAAAGAAGCTTTGTGTTCGTGATAGAGGTTGGCAAAATTTGTGTCCTTCAAAATCAATATTTTCACTTGCTTTTTGCGTTTTGGAGCTTGTTGATCTATTTTGGATCCGTGTCTGTCTGCCTGATGTTTGTCTGTCTGTCTATCTGTCTGTCTTTGGTAAATCCTTACCACGCCCAAAACTATACCAAGTTTCAGTCCGATTCCGATGAAGTTTTCAGGGATTGTGCAGGTTAGCTCCTAGATGGTCACCTATAATTTTCAATGCCGTCGAATCAACAGTAGCCAGTGCGCACGCAAAAACGTGAATTTCTCATAACGTCGATTTCTCATCACCTGTTGGTCCGATTTCAAGAGAGATTCCCTATATGTTATATCGCGATTGGTAGATTAATAACCATTGTGCATACGCGAAACTAATATCGATTGACATGAGCAAAACTCCGAATCTAATGGAACGATTTTGATGAAATTTCAGGGATTGTGGGGGATACCTTCTAGACGGTCCCCTATATAACTTCCACTTACCTCACATAAATAGTAGTCTCTGCGCATGCGCACACGTTAAATTGTTATGTCGATTTCTTATCATCTATTGGTTTGATATCGTTCACACTCGGGGATATATGTTCGATAAAAATTTCCTTCGAATTACATCGCGCATGCGCAAAACTAATATTGATCTACACAGACCAAACTCCGAGACTAATGGGCAGATTTTTATGACATTTTCAAGGATTTAGCGGTTTAGCTCCTAGACGTTCCCTCTAAATTTCATTGCAGTTAGATCAATAGTAGCCTGTGAGCATGCGCAAACATTAATTTCATGTAACTTCGACTTCATCATTTCGACTGGTGCTTTGTTCTTCAACTGATTCAATACGTCCATGTTACAATATGTGAGAAAATTATACTTACTGACCACCCAACTTGGCCGACGTTTTCTATAATACCAAGTTTAAGCATCCTCATGTCGGATTCAACATTTGGACCGCAATGGAATGGAAACATTTCATGGTGCATATACAGAATAGCTCCATCAATCAATTCAATATTGTACACACCAGAAAATAGGTCTGGATATTTTCGTTTAATTTGTTCTGTCTTCATTTCCGCTATGAATGTTTCTGACTCGCATCGTATTTTCTTCACGTTTAGAACTTTTATGGCTGACAATCCTTGAAGTTTTTGTTTGAGTTCTAGAACAGAAAATGACAGTCATTTTGCGTCAATCTGCATTTTAAAAATTTTGCGTGGCATGGTTAATAGTAGTAGTGGAGCTAAAGTATCGCACGGCATAGCTTCAACTTCTGCACCAGAATCGATCTCGAACCTAATTTGTTATTGGTTTAATTTAAGGGAAACGTCCCAGGGCTTAGAATTAATTTTCGGTAGGTGAAGCGCTCCCAGACGATATTTCTGCTCCTTCTTCTTCAACTTCAGCCCAAGCTTGTTGCACTTCGCTGATTTCCTTGTGTAGGTTTATAGCCACGTTTATTTTGGTTACTCCGGCAGAAACTATTAAGGTGCCCCACTCTGTTACAGTTTTTGTACAAAGCTTCTCTCGCAGTGCATATGTTACAGGGATGAAGCTAGGCTTATCCTTACTGCAATTCCAACAGGTTTTTGGATCACAAATATTTTGTGATTTCTGATCACTGTTTTGGTTCATAGTCCCTTGCTTGATTCGAACTTCACCCACTGATGTCTTACGTCTAGTACTTAGTTGTTAAAGTTCTGCTCGTTGTTGAATGACGATTTCTCTGTATTTACATATTTGTACCGCCTTCTTAAGGATTTGCTCGGAATCTTTTTGTTGCTGGGCTGATAATTTCTTGTCACATATGTCTACGACAATTTGGTCACGAACCCGTAAGATTTTAAAATTGCACTGCTCAGCTATACTCCAAATATCTTCATTGAAATATTCAAACAATTAAATTGTCTTTGATACCCCGAATTAAATTTAGCCCTTTCATAAGTTACATTTCATTTCTCAATGAACAGTTTGCCAAAAGTCTCCTTGAATTAGCCGTAAAGAGTACCTACTGTATCGACGGCCTGATGATAACGTCTTTGCATCGAAAACGCTCGCTTTCGGTAGCCGACTTGCTAGTGATGATGGATTCGTCCGAAAGGTTCGTACATAAATGATAATTTTACTATTACTACTAGCGGAAATGATCCTTGAGATTCAATTACCGTAGTTAGTTAATTCGACATCCGAAATGCTAGCTGCAGAAATGATCTCTTCTGATTCTTCCCCGATGCAATAGATTAATGTGGCAAGTTGTTTTTCATCGTGCAGTTTGTCCAATCCCGAACATAGCCAGTACCGTTCAAATTCACTTGAACCATCTTTCCCAGGCTTTCTGGTTTTTTAAAATTGAACAGAGCTGGTGGTGGATTGCTGCCCAAATCACTTCCTAACCTTCGTCACCTAAATCTTCTTGACGTGACCTACTTTTGAATTCCCCACAGTAACGCGTTCTGGTTCACGCACGTATAAAGCTGAGCATTAAATCACTGTTGTCACCATGCAAGGTTTGATAAAATCAAGTAATCATACTCGTAACCATATCGCACCCGTCATAGAAGAACGTCACAACTCAAAAAATGCGAATTCTGGGAAATTGTGATCAAAGTTTTTTCACTTGCTTTTTCGCATCTGAATCTCTTCAAAACTACCAAACGGTCCTTGTCCTACAATTTTTTGTCCGTAAAACTACCCTAGTCACCCATGATCGAAAAAAAATGTTTTTATTTCCATTATCCTTGCCATAAATGTCTTAATTAACTCAAAAATTGCAAATGTTACGTTATTCTGCGGACTATGTTTGTATTTTTTGAATTGTTACAATTCCTAACTGGATAATAGTTTTACAAATTAATCCTTTTTTCTTTGTTGCTACCTCCGGAAATTTTATTTCCTACTGTTGATTTAGCTTGGTATGTTTGAAATTAGACACATTAGTGTGTACAAGGTATAAATCGTTATATTTTGTAACTTTTTCGCATTTTATTCAAACAAAGGAACAAAGAAAAGTATAGGTATAGATCATCAAAATAATTACCAAGGCTAGGTAGAATCAGAACAGGATATAAATATTAAACCTAGCGGTAGTTTTTAAATTACGTACCTATGATAAAAATGATATCATAACTGCCAATCAAAAAAAAAAAAAAAATAAATAAATAAATAAAATAAATAAATAAATAAAAAAGAAAAAAAAGCATTACAGACTTTTACATCCCCCCCCCCCCCCCCCTAAAGTCAAGTTCTGAATTTCAACTTCTATAAATCACTGACTTATTAGGTAAACATCACAGTCATAAACTAGACTAGATGAGAATCAGTCATGAAAAAAATTAAAGAGGCAGACTATTGAGAATCATAAGAATCAAAGAATAATAAACTATGAAATCATTATTTTTTAGGGAAATAATAACAAAAAACATTATTATAGGAAAATTCAATAGCTTCCAAAATTGAATTTTATGTTTCAATTAGCATGGAAGTTTTTTTTAAGGTTTAAGTCGCACCTCAAAGGTGTCATTAGCGGCATTGAACAAGGTGTTCAAAGGGACACTGGAAGTGGCGCGATTCCAAGGGGAGCCATGTTGTCATCCTTACTAAAAAGGAGCGCCATCATGGACTCCACTGGCAACTCGGAGGGGAAAAAATTAGGGGTACAGTTACGAACACTGTTTAGCCCCCAAAGTGGATTAAAAAAACTCCAAAAATAAAGTAGGTACCTAATACAACTAAGACTAGATGTAAAATAGGCTAACAACTATATACATGATACTATATACAATCAGCAAAGTGAAACAAAACTACGACTAGATGTATATAAATATATCACAGATCAGATCAGGTCTGCTGACCGTAACTCTACTGAGTTGTCACACTCTTCCATGGACAGGAATGGACTAACCCCCCTAATCGGATAACGTATCATCAGCGCTTAAGCGAAAACAAAACGAACTACGATAATCACCGTCTTCTACATACATTCTAGACGCCTTCCTGCATTATTTGCCGTCAATAACTCAAAAATCGAAAATTTTGAGATGTGACGTTCTTCTAGGACGGGTGCGATGTTTCAGCATCATAGGATGAAGAGGAAAGGAATTAGCCTCTGAGCTCACACAGCTGATTATGGATAGGTTAACTATATATTAATAGTACCTGTTTTTATCTGGGTTTAAGTAGTAAATCCAAAATTTTTCGTCGAGATCGGATTGCAACTATGGGAAATTATGGGTTGTAGCATGTGCTACCGAAACTCACTTCATCTACTCGTGGTTATCATAATTTATAATGTTAGCTTCACTTGGTGGGGTGGCAAAATTCGTTAATTACGGTTGTAAAGCAGTGCTTCAACTGAAAGAATGTAACTAAACAACTTCGCGGACGACGTTGTTAGGATTTTCCTGATTCACGATGCTACGGGAGGCTTACAAGCTTATAATATAACTAAAATCCATCTCGAGAATTCCTAAAACTCTCATTCAAATTGGTCTAGCCGATTGAAGGTGGCCGCGTCAGCCAAACTCATAAACACACATACCTATACCGATCGGTATTATTAAAAGAATAATAACTTAACAACCATGGGCTCCATGCTGATTTGCTAAGTGAGCTAAATTCTCTTCTGTTCACCCTAAGAAGTTGAAATTTGATCTGGAGCCTCCCTGAGACATTAAGAAACGAATGAAATGGAGGGCTTCATCAAAATGTGGTTGGCATCCTCTCTGGAACATCGAAAGACGAATGAAAAGGTAGATATCATGATCAGAGACGGCCGAAGCATGTATCCGTGATTTTGATTTTTACAATCCAGGCTCTCAGTAGCACCTAAATCTTACCCCAAGACCCAACTTAGGTGAGCAAAAGTGAAGCTAACATTGTAACTAAAGATAACCGTGAGTATTTGCTAGTCCTTAAATATCGTTTCATCTAGATGGGAACTATAATATTAGCAATGGTAAAATATTGAAAGTCGCCAAAGACAAAATATAGATACTTACTCGTTTTGCACTGGCCAAATCCGCGAACACATTGTTCAGATAGGCTACACACACACAGAAAAACAACCTTGTTCTCATAACGTAATGAAATGAAGTGGATAATCCCAGGCGCACGTCTAAATTTATCTTCGATACAACAACAATGGTTAAGGATGGTTAGATGAAAGATTAGTATGTCCGGCCTGCAGTTTACCTCGTGACCGCGTATTAAGGTCATTTGCGATGCATCAGCTAGCAGCGGAAGCTTTGATTCTAAATAGATATATCTTCTGGATTGACAAATTATATTTTTTTGGTTTTTTTTTTTTTAATGCATTATCCAAGTTCCAGTTCTTTATTAGCCAGATGACTGAGTGAAAACAAAACAACAATGTTCACTAGAGCAGAATAAATTCAAACTAAATTAAAATATATATATATATATATATATATATATATATATATATAAGAGTGGCAGAATGACCCAATGGCGATAAGGGGGGAGGCTCATGTCAATGAGTCTCCTGTCCCTTTTAATGTGTTTCTCCTTTATGGAAGTGAATAACGCCAAGGCTCATAATCCCTGCCGGCTCATTCGCACATGGCATCGGCCATCCTCTCCATCTTCTCCATCCTCGTCTTCCTCTCCCTCATCCTCTTCCACGACCCCGGTAAATGCCCATGAGTGTGTCCGTTGTGATAGAGCTTTTGCCTACAAGAGAGGCCTCAGTGCCCACGTCTGGCAGAAGCATCCCGTGGAGGCCAACGTTGCAATTAACATAGAGCAAGAGCAGCCCAGGTATGCTTCTGAGGATTTGCCGCAAATGGCAGCAGAGGAGGCAGAAGCAGTGCGTAACGGGGTATATCATATGAATGTTTATTGGCAGCAACGTTTTCCCATGTGCACGCTTTTTGCCATCCAGTCTCTTCTCCTGAGGCCCCACTACAACCAGCTTGTCCAGGATGCGATCCTGGCAAATAGCCCTGGGGGCGGGTTTCTAGGGGAAGCAATCTGGGGCGCTCCTCGCAGGGGCATCGACCATCCTTTCCTTCTTCTTCTTCCTCTTCATCCTACCTCCTCCCTGTCTTCTGCCCCAGTGAATGCCACCAGTGTGCCCACTGTGAGAGAGCCTTCAGTTCCAACCGTGACCTAAGTGGCCACATCTGGCAGAAGCATCCGTTCAGGTCTACGCTGCAATTGATATAGATCAAGAGCAGCCCAGGTATGCTTCTGAGGATTTGCGGAGAATGGTAGCAGGGGAAGCAGAAGCAGTGCGTAACGGGGTATATCATATGAATGTTTATTGGCAGCAACGTTTTCCCATGTGCACGCTTTTTGCCATCCAGTCTCTTCTCCTGAGGCCCCACTACAACCAGCTTGTCCAGGATGCGATCCTGGCAAATAGCCCTGGGGCCTCTCCCGCATCTCCTACATGCGTGGAGCATTAGCATGCCATTCAGCAACCCCCCCCCCCCCCCCCCAGGACCTCTGGCCTCATTGAAGACTGAAGTGTTGAGGCTTGGGGAAGTATTGAAAGTTAGGAGATCACCTACCTGCAGGATCTGGCAAGACGGGTTGTTAAGGGGCCAAAAGGTTGGAGGACGAGGTTGTGGCATATGTGCAGAGGATCTTCCCACAGGATGAGGAAGCGACTATGGCGGGGCATCAGGGAAGAGTTCCTCCTACTTTGGTGCCTTGTCTAGGTTGCAAGACAAGCAAAAAGGCAAAAGGGCATTCTGTGAGTCCTGAATTTGTGGAGCAAGTATCCGGCTTGTGTAGCTGTGGAGGTAATGGAAGGAGCAGGGAATGAGCAAGTTTTGCCCCCTCTCCAGGAGTTGGTGGACTATTGGGAGCCACTGTTGAGTGCTCTCAGCCACAACCCTGATCTGGTGGTACCCCCAACTTCCACCAGGGATTCCTTGTGCAGCATTATGTGCTGTGTCAAAAACTCCACCCCTACTGGACCTAATGGTATATCCGACCGACGACGTTGGAACAAAGCACCAAAAACAGTTCAGCTGCTCATCCTCAACCTGCTGCTTCTATCAGGAAGACCCCCAAAAGCGTTGGCCCCTGCCCAGATGATTTTAATCCCCGAAAAAGTGTTTTGCGGGCCTGGAGGCTACCGTCTGATATTTATATCATCTGTAGTCTTCCGGCACTTCTGAAAGATCACACATCCCAGTGGCTGGTGTCATAGGTAACGTTCAGAGAGCATTTTGGACAGCAGATGGCACATCGAAGAACCTAACAGCTCTCAAAACTGTCATTTCGCTGGCCCGTATCAAGAAATAGCAGCTCCTTATTGCCACTCTGGACATCGCTAAGGCCTTTGACACTATAAGCCATTTCGCCCTGACCGATTGTCTACCAGGGGGTCCTGCTCATTTAATTAAGTATGTTGCCTGTCTGTACCATGAAGGCGTGATGGTCCTTGAGGCACGAGGTGAGATGTCAGGGGATGTTGTCATTGGGCGCGGGGTACACCAGGGGGATCCTCTGTCGCCACTCCTCTTCAACCTGGTCGTGGACACGGCCTTGGGTAAGCTGCCAGCTGAAATAAGGTTTGATCTCGCCCCTGGGGTGTGAGTAGGTGCATTAGCTTTTGCTGATGATGTCATCCTACTCACTGAAACCCGCGAGGGCTTGCAGAGCGCCCTCAATGCCTTTACTGAGCAGCTAGCCAGGTGTGGTCTGTTGGTTAACCAAGATAAGTGTGGGTCATTCTCCTTGGTCCCTTCGGGTCGACAGCATCAGGTGAAGTTGGTGGATAAGGAGTGTTTTGTCATACGATAGTCACCCATCCCCACCCGATCTGTGCTGGATTTGGCGGTACCATGGAGAAGACTTCATGGGTGTTGCCACCATTGCGGCAAGCCGTGTGGACCTTGGTGAAGCTCTAGCTTGTATCACCAAGGCTCCATTGAAGCCACAGCAGAAGTTGTGCCTCCTTTGCACGTACTTACTGCCAAAGCAAATGTATGGGTTAGTCCTTGATAGGCTGACTGCGGGGAGGCTGCTTGAGTTAGACCATGAAGTTCGCTCTGCTGTGCGCTCTTGGCTAGGCTTCCCACCTGAAGGGTCATGCACCGGTCAAGGCTGGTGGGCTCGGTATTGTCTCTCTCTCAGCCAGCATCCCATCATTACACCACCTTTAGGGGCTTGAGCTGGGAGGTTGCCCGCACTCCTGCTGATCTGGACTTTGTCCAGCAGCAGTTTTTGTCGTGGGATCGAGCAACACCAACTGCTCCAAAACCCAGTCCATCTGCAAGTTCGCTGCTGGGCTGCATGAGTCAGTAGATGGTAAAGAACTCCGACAGTACTCTGAATCCCCCATTTCTACCGAGCGGGTGGAGTGGGCTTCAGATGGCATTGGGGCCCACGACTATTGCCATTTACACCCCGTCTGGGTGTCTACATTAGCCACCTTGGTGAGGTGTTCAAGGAGTACTCGCGGGACTGTAGACACTCTTTGTTGTGCCTGTCAGAGTAAAAATAAGAATCTCTATCGTGTGGTGCAGCAATGTCCTCGTACTCACGGTGGCCGCATTTTACGTCACGATGCAGTTGCCAAGCAGATAGCAGGTGCTTTTTCATCTAGCGGTTGGGATGTCAAAAGGGAGAGACAATATCACATGCCGAGTGACCTGGGCAAGAATCCAGATATCGCTGCGATCAAGCCCGATGGGTCTGACATAATCCTGGATGTCCAGGTTGTCAGTGGCATTGTGGAGATGAAGCAGACCTGGCGGGCTAAGATAATTAAATAAGATAGGAATGATCTGCGACAAGCGATATCTGAGCTAAAAGGAGTGGCAACCAATAACATCAAAGTTATGGCAGCGATCGTGTCAGGAAAAGCCACCGTGTCAGGTGTGGTGCAGGTCCAGCGCCACGGAGTTACTCGAGTTGGTCATCTCGGCAGGAGTGCTCGGTGGTATCACCACTCACGTCCTCAGGGGCTATTATCTCAACTGGTGCTCATTTTATAGGGGCACTTCCTTTCATCCCTCTCTTCTTCCTCCTACTCCTGTGCTATGCTGGACGTCCTCCCCACTTTATTTTATTTATCTATTTTTTAAATTGAATGGTGTGCCCTCTCTGCCTTTGAGGGGAGATTTGTAAAAAAAAAGGTGTGTGTGTGTGTGTGTGTGAGTGATTAAAGATGATAACTCTCTTTTGGATTGAAATAAAAATTCCGTTTTCAAAAAATGAAGCATTCCAAATGAAAGGATGAATTCGATGGCCAGCACTTTAAACAGGACAAATTTGAAAAAAAAAAAATGTTCTCAATAAATCACAAAAGATGACTAAATACGGCCATAAATCGTTAGATTTTTAATTCTCGGTAAAATATTAGTCAAAACAAAATTATCAACAATTAATTAGGAGATTAAAACATTTTTGACAAAGATATGTCTTTTGGCTGGGGGTCATGAAAAAATGAGCTTGATCGTGATCACAAAATGTAATGGGTAACTAGGTTGTTACCTACTTTCATTACGTTACTAATCACGCTACTCTATCCAGAAAATGAGGAAGTCACTATTTCTTAGCAATTAAAGTAACAACAACAAAACAATCCGAAACTTTAGAATTCTACAAACGCGTGGTTACATTTCATATTTCAGTACTCATCGACCTTTATTATCTAAAACTATCTAATTGACATGTTATGTCTTTACTATGGCACATAAACTAAAAAAACGTCACGGAAATTGCTCACGAAAATATTCTAATGATTTCCGCATACAATCGAGTCGTTGCTAGGGAAATGGTACTTCGTCGTTTTTCATCCCACAAAATTCGTTGACCATTCGTTCGATTTATGTATTATGTTAACTAGTGCGAAGTGCGTGGCCAACAAGCTGAGTTATGAGCATGGTTATTTGAATAATTGTGTACACTCAGGTGATCATTCGCAATATTTGATATTGTGAACATGATTGCAACCGCTTGTTTTAATTACGTTGTTTTATATTGTCAATAAATAGTTGCCAAAAGGCATATCTATGCATGAGTTTTTTCCGTGGAAGCGGTAAAATTTTTTAAACTTTATTTCGGTATAAATAGAAATGGGAATATGCGCCAAATCTATTTGGTTTATCACATAACCATGCTGCAAAACGTACTTAAATTTCATTAATATTTCCTGAAAAATCTATAAAAACTAGAAAAATCTAAAATTCCAAAAGTTTCTCTGAATCGCCGAATTTTATTTAATACGAGTTTGTTTGCCAAAAAATTGGTTTTTAACAATTTCTTCATACCCAAATTGCTCAAATTTAAAATACGTTTTGCAGGCATACATTAAAATACGTTTTGAGGCATTCTGAAATGAATCCTAGAGTTTAAAACGTTTTCATAATATGTATTATGTGTGTGTCATTCCAGATGATGATTCTCCTAAGGATTGAGATAAAAATCCTGTTCTTGCGCCGAAAAATCAAGCTTTCCAAATGAGAGGATGAGTTCGTTGGTCAGAAATTTTTGGGCACATTAAATTTGTCAACTTTTAAATAATGTGCTCAAAAAATCACTAGTAATGGCCAAAATCGTTAAATTTATCTTTTTCAGCAGAATTTCAGTAAAACAAATTTTTCAACAATTAAATCTTTTCTAATTAAAATTTCCAGGTTGGTAGGAGGCTTCAGATTTTATTCCTCACTTATGAACGTTAAGATTGGGAAAGGCTTCGCACCACTTTCCTCACTCAGAAATTGGTATGATGAGAGGCTTCAGGTTACATTCTTTCATTTACATTTCCAGGTTGGTGAGAGGCCTCAGAGAGGGAAAGTATTCGAGAAGGTACACTCGATACGTATATTGTACACTCATATTCTTTCGATCTCAGGCTGACATAGAATCAATGTTTCTAATCCGTACCAATTTTCCACTGCGATTTTCACTGCTTGTGAAGCACACAATACTTTCCACTTTCCCTCTCTGTTTGGAAAGTAAAATTGGTCTAAAGGTCACGAAATATATACATTTCAAATAAAACATAGCAGCAGGTTTTGTTGAAAATTAGGTAGTGGTTGGATCGATTCCTTAGGTGGCTCTTGACCAAAAATGTTGTCACCCAGTGAATAAATTCAATTGCGTTCAATGCAGATTACTAGCCATGTAAATCGGGCATCTTCATCGGCTAAATGAATTCGTGGTAATTTGTCCGCATAAACCTCTCTCAGATTCTCGGTGATTCAGGCCTGCGGTTCCCAACCTTGGGTACGCGTACCCCTTAGGGGTACGCAGTGACCTAGTTGAGGATACGCAAAAAATAATCTGTAATGGATAAAATAAGAAAAATTGATTGCCTAATACTATGTCCAAATCGGACCGTGATCGTACGAGCGTGCGTTTACGCGTAGTTGGACGCATCTTGTGGTGGTCGTCCGATGAACATGTCTGTCCTAATTGCAAACTCGTATTCGTACGACCAGGGGCCTATTTCATAAAACAACAAGTTACAAGTGTACAAGTTAACAAGTACAGGTACTTGTAATGCACGGTAAACTAGAACAAGTGTTTCACCAAAACAATGAGTACAAGTGTAGAAAAGTTACAATTGTAGAAGCTAAGTTTACAAGTGTAGCAGAAAAGAATACACTGCCAAGGAAATGGCACATGAGCTTCCTTGTGACCTTCACAGTACGTCACCATTAAATTCCATAAAACTAGAACCGACCGGTTCTGGCATCAGGGAATTAATAACGTGGGAAATTGGAAGCTGAATGGTACATATAATAAATGAAATTAATAAGGAAAATTTTGATTTTAATATAGGACCATCCAGGATGTAGTCCGCATGTTCCCTGAAAATTTCGTCTAAATCGGATCAAAACTGAAGGAGTTTTTAAATGATTTACAGGATTTCATTAATCACTGGTAGTACCGTACGATTCGTATGGCACCTCAAGGGACTCTACCGGGATCATCTCTGAAAATTTGAACAAAATCCAATAAAATTAACTAAGCTGTGACCGTAACAAAAACATCACTTTCGCGCATGCGCCTAGCGTACCGCTGCTGATGATTGCGAAGAATGTGATACGGGACCTCAAGAAACCTTGCCCGCATCATCCCTGAAAATCTGACCGAAATCCGTTCACAATTGCCAGAGTTATGACCGAAACAAGAAAATTTTGTTTGCGCCTGCGCAGAGGCTACCGTTGATTCGATCATGACGGAACTGATAGGGGACCATGTAGAGCTATACCCGCACGATCCCTAAAAATTTGAAGAAAATCGCATCAAAATTGTGGAAATTACGGCTGTTGCAAGGACCGTAACAAGAATATTTCGTTCACGCATACGCAGAGCGTACCGCTAATGCAATTATGATGATTGTCTCATGGGACCTCAAGGGACCTTACCCACATCATCCCTGAAAATCTGACCGAAATCCATTCAACATTAACCGAGTTATGACCGTCACAAGGAATTCACGTTAGCGCCTGCGCAGAAGCTACCGTTGATTCGATCATGATGAAGTTAATAGGGGACCATCTAGAGCTTAACCTGCACGATCCCTGAAAATTTGGTTAAAATCGGATCAAAATTGTGGAAGTTATGGCTGTTACAAGGAAATATGGACGGACAGACAGACACGGAACCAAATTTGTTCAGGAGGATCTGAAACGCAAAATGCGAGTGGAAATTTTGATTTTGGAGCAAAAAATTTGTCTTCATTTCGAAAGTGAAAACAAAACTTCCGCTCCCTTGCAGTCTCGGAAGCAAAAATGGCGCGTGGCGACAAACGAAATGAACAACGTCAAGCGGGGTGCCAAAATTGAAGTTTTGTCAGCGAATCATGATATAAAAACGGTGTTAAGTGCACGATAGGATGTTTATCGTACATGATAAGGTGTAATGATTGGAATACAGACAAATTATAAACTGAAAAATGGAGAAAGTGTGTATTTGATTTCAACTTATTCTGATGGCTGGCATGATCGGATTTTTCTCCTTCATGCAGCGGAAATAATAAATCTGTTCATCAAGTCTTAATTTTGCTGGGTTACGAATGTCATCTGTAACTTCGAGATGATCTTCACACTTCACATTGTTCTTCAATGTTGGGGAGATTTTTAATACCCGATCAGGAAAAATTGCATAGGGTCACGCACCATTTGAATCTTTCAAGGGTCTCGGTAGACATCCTAAATCTCTCGTTAAACTCAAAAATACCCACGAAATGAGCATTTATTCGTGGCCGAAAAAGTCTTCGGCATCTTCTCCGCTGAATGCTTCTTTCTTATCTGTATTCTTCAGCAGAAGATGATTCCCACATACTACACCGAAAATATGTCAACTCAGAATGCTGGAAAATAACAACTTTACTGGTGAACGGACGTAGGTTAAAAATCGGTAATTTTTTACAACTCTAATACAGTGACTTGTTCAAAATGATGAGGAAACACTTGTAACTTGCCCAAATTCGCATGTACACATGTTAATTTTCACAGTGCATTACAAGTCTACACGTGTACCTTTATGAAACGCTGCACACTAATTTTTTTGAACTTGTACATAATATCGGCTTGTAACTTGTCACTTGTTGCTTTATAACATCGTTGTCGAACTACCCGATCGTACGTGCAGTTCATTCGTTCATGCGAGAAGACGAAGATGGTCGAGGACGCAGCACTATTATTATTTGGCAACATTTATGTCAATGCGGTTGAAATGGAGCCTCCAGTGAATGAAATCTATAAAACTCGGGAACTCTTCACAACTTAATATTCAAACAATACAGCATAATTTACCATTTTAATAAAAACTAAAAATATTATGGATACTACTTAGGTACCTACTTGTAAATAAATATAATATTGTTTTACTTACTTGGTTTTTAGCGAATTTTCGTAGGAAATAAAGTATTGTAATGGCTCGGAAAATTTAAAATCAAAATTTGTGGACAAGTTTTTCATTGAAATCCGTATTGAGGCATTCTGAAACAAATCCTAGAGCTTATCACTTTTTCATGAGTATATACATGGTGATTCCCTCGCAGATGCAAAAAAAAAAAAAAAAAAATTTGGGCAAAACTACATCAAAAATGGAGTAAAATGCCGCCAACCGCATATTTTTATCTCAATCCGTACTCGAGATATGATTTTTTAAAGGTTTTTTCAGGAATACCGTGTTTTTTCATTTTAAACTCGGATTTCTTCACTTTGCCTCATTTAATTTTAACTTTCAACCTCATTTTCGGTATCAGCATTAAATTTCCTATAAGAATAGTGTACTTGGGTTCTTAAAAAGTACCATCCGAAGACCCTCACATCAGCTCAAACATTGACGATTTTGAAAAAAGAATATTTCTGAAAATCTTTAAAACTTTACTACTCTTTTAAAAAGAATCCTGGAAACTGGCAAATCTCATAAAAACTGCTTCATCTAATATGCTTTCCAACGGTATTATCAATTTTACTTTTATTTTGTTATTTAGGGGAGAAAATATTGTTTTAATGTTAAAAAAATGTGGGGTTTTCAATGAAATTGTTGGTTTTCTTGAAAGATGACCCTCCATGAACCAAAGAGTATGGGGTCGGTTTCTATGTATTTTTTCTCGCTGGACCAAATGGAAACTCTTGCAGATCTCTCAACTACGTTATAATCGAGTTTTACACTTTGATTAACTAGTTTCACCCCACAACACACATACATTTAATCGTAACGAACAAACTAAACATTTGCGATTTTAAGTGTAAAACTCGGTTATAACGGAGTTGGAGAGATCTTCAAATGTTACCATTCGATACAGCGTGAAAAAATACATAGAAACCGACCCCATACTCGTAGTTTCATGGAGGGTCATCTTTCGAGAAAACCAACAATTTCATTGAAAAACCCACATTTTTTAACATTAAAACATAACTTTCTTCACTAAATAACAAAATAAAAGTAAACTTGATTATACCGTTGGAAAGAGTATTAGACGAAGCAGTTTTCATGAGATTTGCCAGTTTCCAGGATTCGTTTTGGAAGAGTAGTCAAGTTTTAAAGATTTTCAGAAATATTCTTTTTTCAAAATCGTCAATGTTTGAGATGATGTGAGGACCTTTGGATGGTACTTTTCAAGAACCCAAGTACACTATTCTTATAGTAAATTTAATGTTGATTCCGAAAATGTGGTCAAAAGTTAAAATTGAATGAAGTAAAGTGGATAAATTTGAGTTTAAAAGGAAAAAACACGGTTTTCCTGAAAAAACCTTTAAAAAATCATATCTCGAGAACGGATTGAGATAAAAATATGCAGTTGGCGGCATTTTACTCCATTTTTGATGTAGTTTCACCCAAATTTTTTTTGCATCTGCGAGGGAATCACCCTGTATATATGTATATGTTTGGCATTCAAGACGATAACTCTCCTTAGGAATATATGATTAAGATAAAAATTCCGTTCTTGCGCCAATAAATCAAGCTATCCCAACGAAAGGATGAGTTTGTTGGCCAGCACATTTTGACTACATTAAATTGGTCTAATTTCAAAAATTGTGCTAAAAAATCACGAAAAATGAGAAAAAGCGGCTAAAAATTCTTTGAGTTATATTTTTTAGCACAATATTACTCAAATATAGTTTATTAACTATAAAATAGAACATTGAAAAATGTATACAAAATTATGCGGAAAAATGTAAAATTTCATTGAAATTTGCTAAAAAATCGATGAAAACTGCAAAAAAGCTAACAATTCAAATCCTATTTTTTAATGGCAGATTATTATTTAGAATACGTTCATTGCCATAAAATTAATAGTCGAAAATTTCCTTGCAATCAAAAAGTTCAATTTTCAAAACAATTTAATAACTTTCACAATCACGTATACTTTATTACTTATACTTATTCAATTTAACATTATAAAATACTATAATTTACGAAAATTTGCTCATACGAACATGCTGCATGCCCTGAACTTTTTCAATTTCTCCGCTAAGATTTTTGTACCCTTCGCACCTTTTTTCCCCACAATGTTGGATTTAACGTCACTTCGTTGATTAGGTCCTCTTCGAAATTAATTTTTAAAATAAAATTTTAAACGTTAAAAAGATCTCAAAGAGCGACAACAGAGAGAGAGAGAGAGAGAGAGAGAGAGAGAGAGAGAGAGAGAGAGAGAGAGAGAGAGAGAGAGAGAGAGAGAGAGAGAGAGAGAGAGAGAGAGAGAGAGATTGATTTTTTATTTATTTATCTGTACAAAAATAGGACCCGTTGGTCCTCTCTTCCTTTTTGACAGAAAATATCATGTACAACAATTAAAAAAAATTAATGTCAGACTCTTATCAAATTAATGTCTTACTGTTAGGGTAGTGTTTATTACATACATCTTACTAGATTTATGTATTCATATTTCATTATATAAATAGAGAGCAACGAGGACGACACTCTTTACTGCTCCACACTTATAAACTACTATTGTGTAATAAGAAGAAGAAGAAAAAAAAATTAAGAATAAATAAATAAAACAACCTTTTATACCATTGAAATATATTAATAAAAACCAATAGAGTGTAATTTTTACAATTAATCCACTTTTATATAATTTGATAATAACTTCTCTTTTAAACGTTTTTTGAAATTTATTATAGTAACTGATTCATCAAATAATTCAGTATTATTATTAAAAAAGTGGACACATTGTACATGGAAAGACCTACCATACGTCTCTGTCCTATGTACAGGGATTTGAAACGTTCTGGAAGCTTGCCTTGTATGAATAGTATGTACTTGATCCATTAATTTAAATTTATCCCACAAATACTTCGGTTCTTTTGCTTTAAGCAGCTTAAACAGTAGCGTACCCAAACGAAATATGCGCCATTCTTTTATCTTTAACCATCCATTAAGGTTATAGTAAGGTGTTACATGGTCATGTGAGGGGAATTTGTAAATGAACCTCATGCAAGCATTTTGAGCTAGCTGTAACTTGTAGTACATTTCTCCTGACATATCACTATAAGCTATAGCACTATAATCCATTATGGGGAATAACAATGATTGCACCAGTTTCCTTCTTACGTCCTGTGGCATATGATATGCTAGTCGTCTCAGCTGGTATAGACCTCTGTATATCTTATTACAAACGGCCGTGACTTGTTCTCCCCACTTCATTTCACAATCAACTATCAGACCCAGGTCTTTTACATATTTTTCGAACTGAAGTGGTTCAGAACCAATCACTACACGTTGAACATCATTGATATTAATTTTACTAAGGTATCCTCTACTCCCCATAATAATTGCTTTACACTTAACTGGATTAATTGTCAGACAATGTTGCTCACACCATTTCACCAATCTACTCAAATCATCATTCAACTTTGAGATACCAGAGGTAACATCGGTCGGGTCTACTTGTATAAACATCTGTAAATCGTCAGCATACAACTGATACTTACAGTGCCTAAAGCAAGATGACATTCCGTTAATATAAAGTATGAAAAGCAATGCAGAAATCACAGACCCCTGAGGGGTACCTACCGTGACTGAACACCATGACGACTCAATACCATCTTTAGTCTTGATTTTTTGTTCCCTTCCAGATAACAATGAACCGAACCAACTTATGATGTTCTCATTTACATTAATAGATCTTAGTATAGACAATAACAAGCTATGATTCAATGAATCAAATGCACGGGCATAATCAATAAGACATAACACTGTTACTTTTTTGTCATCAATTCCTAGGCGAATGTCATCGAACACTCTGATAAGGGCAGACTCAGTACTATTACCAGAGCGGAACCCCGCTTGGAACTCGTCTAGTATATTTCTATTTTCTACGTATTCAATTAGTCTTTTATATACACATGATTCAAATATTTTAGCCAATACGCATAAGATATTAATAGCACGAAAGTCGTTACAAGATTGTGGATTTTCTACTTTATTTAACGGGAGTACAATTGCTTTTTTCCATTGATTAGGATATTCGCCCTTTCTAAGCGAAAAGGAGAAAATGTGGCTCAATACAGGGCTTATTAAATCTCCCACTATTTTCAAAAAATCTATTGGAATAGAGTCAAAACCCATTGCTCCTGACTTAATCCTATTTATTGCTTTCATCACCTCCTGTTCACTAATAACTTCAATCATAAACTGTTCTTGACTAGGATCACTCATATTATCATAGAGATCGATGACTTCCTTACTGGCATCTATATCTGACGGCCTACAAAAATGATTGTTCAAAGAATTCACGTCAATTCCATTCAAGTTAGATTTAGATGCTTTGCTAATAATCCCATGATTTCTAATGATATTCCATAATGTTATAGGTCTTGGAATTCCGTTGAGAAGAGACCTAAAATGTCTATTGCGAGCATTTCTCAACATCTGTTTTGATTTATTCCTAAGTTTTCGATAATTAATTTCATTCTCATCGGTTTTTTGTTTCACTCGATTTTTAGCTGCTTTATCCCTTTCTACAAAAAGTTCCCTAATCTGATCGTTAATCCAAGGAGCAGGAGGTCGCTTTACTTTAATTCTTCTAAACGGCATATGTCTATCTACCAAAGGCTTAACCTGGTCTGTGAACATTTTAACCTTCTCATCCACATTCTGACCATCATATATCAACTTCCAATTTATTGTTTTAACGTCTTCTATTAATTTATCTTTGTTAACGTTTCTCTTATCCCTAATCAAAATCTGTCTTGCATGGCATCTATCAAGTTTCACCCTTATACAGCAATATATTAATTAATGTCTTGAAATACCTGGAACCATAATTTGACCAAAGTTTTTTACTAAATCAACGTTATTTACCAATATGTGATCTATTTGCGTGTCTGCTGGCGGGAAGATTGAGTGATGTGTCGCTTGCAATTTCAAAAGAGATAGGTTATAGGTTTCCAAACAATTCAGAAAATAGTTTTTGTCGGAGGACTCAGACAACAGATCTATATTCCAGTCACCCAATAGGCAGACACCAATATAACTATGAGCAATCGCGGACAAATCTCGGAAAACCGTATCCATCGACCCAGCTTTTGGAGGTCTGTATACAACACCTACAAGCAATTTAGAGTGAGAAGCGCCGATTTCAACCAAAATATATTCAGGTGTATGTGTGTATTCTGCTTTAGAAGTGACTACGATCTTCGGTGACAACAGATTATTAACAAACATTGCAACGCCACCCCTCCCTTTATTAATCCTATCGACTCTAAATAATGTATAACCCTCCAACACGAAGGCATCCGAGCTTATTGGAGGCTTCAAAAATGTTTCAGACATACATATCACGTCGACACCACTACCTACAAACACCTCCACAAATTCATCCCAATGCTCAAGCAGAGATTCAACATTAACATGTGCTAGTCTCACAAAATTCTTACTATTTATATCTTGAAAACAATTTCTTAAAATTATAGAAACCATCAGGTAAAATTAATCAGAAGTACTTATACAATAAAATAAATGAACTTTCACTTTTAAATTTCATCAAGATCAAAAATTAATTCAATGATAGATAATTCAGGATACCAGTTGCACTATACCCTTGATAGCTGTAACAGTGCTTGTGAGGATGCAATTGATTCTGCTTTGGAGTTTTCATCTTTCTTCAAGAAGACCTTCCCATTTTTAAACCAGACGAATTTATAATTATGTTGACGCTTCAAGTCCCTACATGATTTCAATAACTTCCTGTTGCGGTACGTGAGGCTGTTATTCACGTAGATGTTCACTGGATCACCAAGAAGAAACCCGAACGACCTCGTTGTCAAATTCCTTTTTTCACGAACCGCGCGGTAGAAATTTATTTTATCCAACTTTCGAACAAACTTAACCACTAAAACACCTGTGAATCTTTCATTCGGTTTTAAACGGTAACAATCATCAATCATCCGTTCGTCGATTGGATAATTAACGACGTCTCCGATGTTTTTCATTATGTCAATAATGTTTTCATCCTTATCATAGGGATAACCACTTATCTCAATCGTGCTATCCAGACTTCTCTGCTCGACATTGTTGACAACTTCCAACAATTCCGTGAATTCCTTATCGACGCCCTTCTGACGGTCTTTAATCTCTTCCACAACAACAGTTAGCGATTTCAACGAACTATCAATACCCTCAAGCCGTCGACTATTTTCATCTAGGTGATCGGAATACTTGCCAAACTGGACTTTAAACTCATTAATTTCTTCCGCCTGTTTATCGATTGCAGCTCTAAGATTCGCATTAGAGAGAGAGAGAGAGAGAGAGAGAGAGAGAGAGAGAGAGAGAGAGAGAGAGAGAGAGAGAGAGAGAGAGAGAGAGAGAGAGAGAGAGAGAGAGAGAGAGAGAGAGAGAGAGAGAGAGAGAGAGAGAGAGAGAGAGAGAGAGAGAGAGAGAGAGAGAGAGAGAGAGAGAGAGAGAGAGAGAGAGAGAGAGAGAGAGAGAGAGAGAGAGAGAGAGAGAGAGAGAGAGAGAGAGAGAGAGAGAGAGAGAGAGAGAGAGAGAGAGAGAGAGAGAGAGAGAGAGAGAGAGAGAGAGAGAGAGAGAGAGAGAGAGAGAGAGAGAGAGAGAGAGAGAGAGAGAGAGAGAGAGAGAGAGAGAGAGAGAGAGAGAGAGAGAGAGAGAGAGAGAGAGAGAGAGAGAGAGAGAGAGAGAGAGAGAGAGAGAGAGAGAGAGAGAGAGAGAGAGAGAGAGAGAGAGAGAGAGAGAGAGAGAGAGAGAGAGAGAGAGAGAGAGAGAGAGAGAGAGAGAGAGAGAGAGAGAGAGAGAGAGAGAGAGAGAGAGAGAGAGAGAGAGAGAGAGAGAGAGAGAGAGAGAGAGAGAGAGAGAGAGAGAGAGAGAGAGAGAGAGAGAGAGAGAGAGAGAGAGAGAGAGAGAGAGAGAGAGAGAGAGAGAGAGAGAGAGAGAGAGAGAGAGAGAGAGAGAGAGAGAGAGAGAGAGAGAGAGAGAGAGAGAGAGAGAGAGAGAGAGAGAGAGAGAGAGAGAGAGAGAGAGAGAGAGAGAGAGAGAGAGAGAGAGAGAGAGAGAGAGAGAGAGAGAGAGAGAGAGAGAGAGAGAGAGAGAGAGAGAGAGAGAGAGAGAGAGAGAGAGAGAGAGAGAGAGAGAGAGAGAGAGAGAGAGAGAGAGAGAGAGAGAGAGAGAGAGAGAGAGAGAGAGAGAGAGAGAGAGAGAGAGAGAGAGAGAGAGAGAGAGAGAGAGAGAGAGAGAGAGAGAGAGAGAGAGAGAGAGAGAGAGAGAGAGAGAGAGAGAGAGAGAGAGAGAGAGAGAGAGAGAGAGAGAGAGAGAGAGAGAGAGAGAGAGAGAGAGAGAGAGAGAGAGAGAGAGAGAGAGAGAGAGAGAGAGAGAGAGAGAGAGAGAGAGAGAGAGAGAGAGAGAGAGAGAGTGAGAGAGAGAGAGAGAGGAGAGAGAGAGAGAGAGAGAGAGAGAGAGAGAGAGAGAGAGAGAGAGAGAGAGAGAGAGAGAGAGAGAGAGAGAGAGAGAGAGAGAGAGAGAGAGAGAGAGAGAGAGAGAGAGAGAGAGAGAGAGAGAGAGAGAGAGAGAGAGAGATTGATTGATTGATTGATTGATTGATTGATTGATTGATTGATTGATTGATTAACGTTTTCTTTATTGATCTCGCAAATTTTGGTCCTGACAGTGGACCATTCTTACAATTAACGAGAATTACAGTATACTTAATAATAACATAACTTTTTTTTGTCTTCTATACAACGTAAATAAACTTAATAAACATGTTTCGTTTTGCTAAACAATGCTTACAAAATTAAAATAGTCCTGCGAATATGTTCTTTCAAGTGTTCGATATGATCAATATCTACTTAATAAATGAGCTTTAAGGTTCTTTTTAAAAGTCAGTATCGTACCAACATTCTTTAATTCACTGGGTAAACCATTGTAGCCAGTTACACTACTAACCAAAACGACTTAAGATATGATTGCGAATGACACAGTGGCATGCGTAATCTTACATTTTTATCCCTGGTTTCTATGGTATGCGTAGGAGCTAATTTCAGATATTTATCATATAAATATCTAGGTCTGTTATTTGATATGACTCTATACATTGTTGTTAAAATTACATAATCCTGCATTTCCTTTACCTTAAGCATACCTAGAATTTTAAATTTGTCATAAATCCTGTCATCAAATTTAAGATTCATAATGAATCTAATGCATTCATTTAAAGCGCGCTGCAATTTATTGTGTTGATCATAATTCAAATTGGTCATGACTGGTAGACTATACCTATAAGAGTTGGGGAACTATCAAGCTCTTTACCAGAGCACATTTCAAATTCCTCGACTTGTACTTGAGCAACTTTCTGAACGAGTAAATGTACGAAAAAATCTTCCCAGTCAACGTCTTTGTCTGTGACACCCAAGACAACCCGTTCTCAAACGTCACCCCTAGACATTTTATTTCGGTTTTAAAGTCCAGTGCCAACCCATTAATAGTCAACTTAGGAATATGACACAGGTCGGATGGTATGTTAGCGAGAAGCCTAGGATGCCCCATAATCATAACTGCACATTTCCCGGGATTGAGAATTAGACCATGTCTCTTACACCATATTTCCAATTTTCTAAAATCTGAATTTACCCTATCAATACTAGTACCAATATCACTTAATGCCGTTTCCAAGTAAATGTTAATATCATCGGCATATAAACTTCTTTTACAATATTGAAAGGCATCACTTATATTATTAATGTAAAGTGCAAAAATAATTGAAGATAAAGTGGACCCTTGAGGAATTCAAGAGAGAGAGAGATTGATTGATTGATTGATTGATTGATTGAATATGTTTATTTACCTGTATAAAAATAGGACCTTGTGGTCCTCTCTACCTTTTTTACAGGATAGAAAGTATACAAATTATAATCAAAAATTAAATCAGTCAAGTAAATTAAGATGATAAAAATCAATAGAGCAAGTTTCTACATAATTGTGAAATGGAAAATACAGTGGTTTCTCTAGGCTAAACAAACGTTCATTTATGCCATACTTTAGAAAAAAGTTAATATAACTCGGTCATATTAATTGAACAGTAGTATGATCCTTATTACAAATCATGGTTATATAATTATGATTAATCATAGTTCTGTAATAAAAGAAATTTCAACTTCTTCTTAAATTTAGACAAGGCCAAGTTTTCATTAAATAAATTGAAGTACTTGTTGTGCATTTGGATCGCTTTTATCCTAAAAGATTGTGCAAATATTTCGGTCCTGTGAAGTGGTACTTGCAACTTTTTAATTGCTGTCCTAGTATTAACATTATGTACATCTGACATATAACTAAAATTGTTATACAAATACTCTGGGGTCTTATTTTTCAAGATTTTGTATAACAATACTCCAACTCGGTAAGTTCGCCATTCTTTTACTTTAAGCCAACCTAGTCGTTTATAGTGAGGGGTTACATGTTCAAAATACGATATTCTTATGGCAAATCTAAGACAGGCGTTCTGCACAACTTGTAATTTGGTGTATTGCTCTCCTGTCAAATCTATATAGGCAATAGCACAGTAATCGAGAATTGGGAATAACATGGCTTGTACCAGCTTTAATTTGACATCCTGGGGAAGATAATACGCTAATCGTCTAAGCTGGTACAGGCTTTTAAAAACTTTGTTGCATGTTTGTGTAATTTGGTCTTCCCAGGACAATTTACAATCTATTAATATACCTAGATTCTTGAGACAAATTTCAGTGGAAAGTGATACGTTATCAATTAGAACTGGGGGTATGTTATTATAATCTAAACGTTCCATAATTCGTGAATATCCAACTATCATTAATCTACATTTTTGTGGGTTCATTCTCAAACTATGCTGTTCACACCAACTGCTGAGCCTACTTATATCATCATTTAACAGTGCAATAACTTCATCAATTCTATCCATTTCCGTTTCTATGTACAATTGCAAGTCATCAGCATAAAGCATGTATTTACAATTCTTAAAACAATCAGATATCCTATTTATGAAAAGTACAAATAATAATGCCGAAAGAACGGAACCCTGCGGAATCCCGACAAGTAACCTACACCAATCGGGCTCAATTCCATCTGCTGTCTTTATTTTTTGCCATCTGTCTGTCAATAATGATCTGAACCAGGACACTAGTGTTGATGAAAATCCCACCGATTTCAGAACTGCCAGCAGTATGTCATAACTTATAGTATCAAAAGCACGTGCAAAATCGATCGTACAAAGTACTGTAACTTTTCGTTTATCCATTGAACTGCGGATATCATCTAACACTTTAATTAAGGCCGTTTCAGTGCTATTTCCACTTCTAAAACCTGCTTGATTCATGTCTAGTATTGAGTTACCCTCTACGAAGTTATTTACAATTTCATATATACAACGATCTATCATTTTACCAAAAACATATAAGTTATTTATCCCTCTGAATTCATTATATTGACTCGGGTTACTGATCTTATTTAGTGGCAAAACCAACGATTTTTTCCATTGGTTAGGGTAAATAGCTGATTGAACAGAATACGTAAAAATATGACTCAAAATTGGACAAATAATATCTGCAATCATCTTCAGAAAAGTAATTGGAATGCCATCAAAACCCACTGCACTAGAACTTATACTAAATAAGCTTCTACGAACCATGAGAGAGAGAGAGAGAGAGAGAGAGAGAGAGAGAGAGAGAGAGAGAGAGAGAGAGAGAGAGAGAGAGAGAGAGAGAGAGAGAGAGAGAGAGAGAGAGAGAGAGAGAGAGAGAGAGAGAGAGAGAGAGAGAGAGAGAGAGATTCAATATTATACAAAAAAATGATCCTAACAAAAATATATATTGGATAATATAGCCCGTCAGTAGGCCGAGTCTGTCTTGACGAGCCAGAGCCGCTGACAAACATCCAGATCATAAATACCTCAACAAAAATGTTGTGTGCTGTCTTCATTTAGAAACATGTAACAGAGTTACCTCCTGAGAGGTCCATCAAGCTCCCGTCAGAGCACCAGAGATAGCGCTGTCGGCGTCCCGTTGAGGAATCAATGGGAACCACGCGCTGTTCTCGATCATTTTAGACAGCTGGTTTGGCGTTGGATGGATTCCTGGAGACAGGAAAATCAACCTTCCCCGAACATGGCTCATTAAAAGCTATTAGTAGGGGTGGTATCTCTCTGATGGGATGCCTGTTACTCTCCTCTACCTTTTTATGAGGATTTAGGCCCCCATTGCACCTCTGGGGGGGGGGGGGGGCACCTAAATTCTTTATATGGTAGCAGAGCGTGGTTTGGATTATGCACGGCTGACGCCTAGTAGTCCAATCCACTATTTTTTGGGGCGTTAATGTTTCAGAAGAAACATGGCCCGGGGTTCCAGAAGGAATTCCCATTATCACCCTTTGGTATATAAATAATTTCATTGGTCTTTGCCTTATAATTTCTCTCTTTTATTCCCCATTTATATTTTATATTATTTAAATTTCATTTAATATTATATTTTTTCTGTGCCTAGTCAGCCAAAGATCTGTGCCTAGTCAGCCAGTTCACCATTCAAGTCCCCATAGTTGGGCAATTTAATTTAAGTCCCCATAGTTGGGCAATTTAATTTTACTGTGCCTAGTCAGCCAGTGTCTGTGCCTAATAAGCCAGTCGTCATTCTTTGATTTTCATTCATTCAATTTCTATATTTATATTGATTTCCTAAGGTATAAGTCTCCATCGTTGAGCATCCGTTTTGTCCCGATTGTTCAATGAAGATACTTCTTATGAAGCTTCATTGACAATCCAGTTTTAATTTCTATTTCCCCATCCAAAACGCCAATGCAGCTATTTATGAACGAATGAGCATCAGTTCTCAGCTATTCACTATTCCACCCAATTACCATACTTGATCTTCAATCAAGTATGTCTTTAAGGGGAGGAGTGTAACAGAGTTACCTCCTGAGAGGTCCATCAAGTTCCCGTCAGAGCACCAGAGATAGCGCTGTCGGCGTCCCGTTGAGGAATCAATGGGAACCACGCGCTGTTCTTGATCATTTTAGACAGCTGGTTTGGCGTTGGATGGATTTCTGGTGACTGGAAAATCAACCTTCCCCGAACATGGCTCATTAAAAGCTATTAGTAGGGGTGGTATCTCTCTGACGGGATGCCTGTTACCTCCTCTACCTGGTTTATGAGGATTTAGGCCCCCATCGCACCTCTGGGGGGGGGGGGGGGCACCTAAATTCCTTATAAACAAAATACAATTTTTGAAAGCAACCGTCCATTTGATTGCACCGAACTCTCTCTTTCCAAATAACATACAATCTTCTATAAATAAAACTAAACATAAATACTGCTGAGCCTGTTTTCAGCGTTGTTTGGTCTTACTTGAATCAACCAAGTGAAAATAATCCTCTTGTAGACTGAACGACTATAATTTTCTGGCTGTTCGAGATCTCTTGGTAAGGAATTGTAAATGAAGTGAACTTCTAGATGTAAGAGTTAAATTAATTGTAGGGTTAAATGTGTTCTGGAAATATTGAAATCGGGTAGAGTGGGAGTGAACAGAAGGGCTGTTGACTATGGAGGGAGTGCGATGGTAGAAGAGAACTAGACATTTGATGAAGAGCTCCTTGGACCGTACAGGCTTTACATGGTAAAACAACTATATAAATTTGCGTAGCTTTGAGTATAGATAAAAAACCTAATGATCCCAAATGAGAGCCAGTCTACTATGACGTCCAGATACTTGTATTTGAACCCACTTTCGATCAGCCCGCAACCACACATACCCCCCGAAGTGCAGGAATGGATCTTCAATCCATTCGATCTATATAAATCAAAAACAATACCGGCCCAAGGGTGCTTCACTGAATCACATCATATTTGATAGGCTTAACCTCACTATTCGTATCTCCAATGGTCACAAACTGAGTTCGATCAGACAGGTAGCAACCCTCAGCAGGTGGCAAACCACTCCATACTCTCTCCCACTATTCCCAGTTCCTCAAATTTCCAACAAGACACTATACCTACCTAGTTCGTACGACCACAATCAAACTGGTTTGTCCGCATATGTCCATCCAAATGCGGATCGTGCAACGATTCGAGTTCCTAGACCAATTAGGACACAACCTAATCTGTGAAAAGGTTTGGTCGCGTGCGTAAATGCGGAGTTCGTACGAACTGGACGACGCGTTTACAAATCAAATACATCCGCCCCCCCCCCCCCCCCCCCCCCCCCCCCCCCCAATCACACGAGCGTCGTTTCGGTTCAATGCGGACACCTTCCTTTGTTTACATAGTCTTGTTTTTCGTTCGTACGAGCTTCCGACATCGCATTCGAACGATCACGGTCCAATTAGGACACAAGATAATGGTGATAGCTTTCAAAACCGGGTCCACACTTGTATCAAAGGTCCGCTGCGTATCAAATAGTAAGCAATTCATTCATAAAGTAAACTTTTCATTCATAAAGATACGCAACGGGCCCAATCGGCCAGTTGGTTGTTTTTCCCCGTCACATCAAAGGAATGATGCGCAACGGGGTCGAGTGTAGTGTGGACGCTCCGTTGCAACCCTCCCCTTTCGAGGACGTTGCATCAGCCGTCTTGTCAGTAAATCACTACCACCAAATATTTTTCTTCTATTTTCTGCATCGCCTTGACCCGTGCAACTGCAGTAGATTCCGTTTATAACGATGCCGGATATAATTGTTGGTCGGATGTAACGATAAAAACTGTATCAAAAGTTTGGTTTCGTCCGCCAGTCTGCAATCAATATTCCGTCTATAACGATACCGATATTCCGCATGTAACATGAAACTGTAACCCCCTTCAATCTCTTTCTTCGTTTCGTATAAAGTGATGACATAGAATTTCTAGCATCTAACCTCATACGAACTAAATCACTCGCGATGAAGTTGTGGAAACCCATTTCAAAACGGAATTTAGTGAAAAAAAACTTTGTATATTTCCACGAAAAATAAAGAATTACAATGTTCAATCGATCTCGATGGTTAGACCATCATCAGTAACAAACAATAACTGAACACACATTAGAAAGGACACAGCTTATGTAGTGATAGGTGAAGGGAGATTGAATCCCATTGGTCGAGAGAAAGGAAAGGGGGCTGGAGGTACAACCAATTAAGCGCAAGCTAAGTGAAGGGGGATTATAGCTAATGAAGTGAAAGGAGGCGAAGAATTACTGGTTTCAACAGTTTGAAGGGATAATTCCAAGCTTTATGGAAATGGACTTATCAGTTGTGAAATATATTGAGGGATATCCTCATTTAAACATTTACCAAATCTGCCACTTTTGGTAATTTTTGAATTTTTCAAGTACATTCAACATACCTCCCTTTGGACAAAAATGAAGAAATTCTACAAACTGTCTATCTGTCAAATCAAAATTGTAATTATGATTGGATTCCTGAAGATGTTTTGCAAATGTAGACCTACCCTTATTTAGAAACCCCACTCTTATCTCGAACATCAATTTTGTCTTCGGAACCTAGTAATGCTCAAAGACTATTTCTAGTTTTAAAACCCACTTTGTAACCCCTCGATGATAGAATTTTGCCGATTTTATCATAAATTTTCCCATAATAAGGTATACTTACTTATCCATTGTTTTTTAAATTAATGTTCAGGATAAAAGAGGTTTATAAATTAATATGTTCTTGCGGCAACGAATATTGCGGTCGAACAGGTAGGAAATTCAGGGAAAGAATAGAAGAGCATCAGGAGAATTCCAGGGAAAATATGGGTAGGTCTACATTTGCAAAACATCTTTAGGAATCCAATCATAATTACAATTTTGATTTGACAGATAGGCAGTTTGTAGAATTTATTCACTTTTGTCCAAAGGGAGGTATGTTGAATGTACTTGAAAAATTCAAAATTATCAAAAATAGCAGATCTGGTAAATGATTCAATGGCAATGATTCTCTCAATATATTTCACCACTAATAATTCCATTTCTATAAAGCTTGAAATTATCCCTTCAAACTGTTTAAACCGGTAATTCTTCCCCTCCTTTCACTTCATTAGCTATAATCCCCCTTCACTTAGCTTGCACTTAATTGGTTGTACCTCCAGCCCCCCTTTCCCTTCTCTTGACCAATGGGATTCAATCCCCTTTCTCCTGTGACGCTGATAAGCTGTGTCCTTTCTAATGTGTGTTCAATTATTGTTTGTTATTGATGATGGCCTAACCGTCGAAATCGATTTAACATTGTAACTCTTAATTTTTCGTGGAAATTGACAACTTTTTTTCACTAACTTTCATTTTGACCTCATCTGACTTGCCATACCTTCTTAGAACTAAACATTTGTCTTGTAGAGAAGCGAACCCACTGTTGTATACATATTTACCTGACCCTGTCAACCTTTCTTCAATCGAACCGAATTGTTCTTTTCTGAACTGGGATTTAAATTTTGGGATTTCCCTTAAGTAAACTTCGCTTATGTTATAATACCAGTCGTGCAGCATTATCGTATGAGCAATTTTTTAAATAAATTCTCGTATATTTCATCGTTAATTATATTTTATTCGTTAAATTGTTTTGAAATTTGAGCACTTTGTGTGCAATGAAAATAATTATTATGATTTTTATTTTTATCATATTTTTCAAGGCAATAAACTCGATCAAAATAATATTCTTCAATTTCTTCAATTCTTCAATGCATACAAAGATTTTGAATTTTTAACCATTTTTGGCTTATATATATGCCTGCATGATTGATTTCTGTCCTTTCTATTTTCTTATTCTAGGTAGAGTTATGTCCGCTTAAATAACGATGTTGAGCCTTCTTTTTCGCCGATCTTTTCGCCGTTGCATCCAATTGATATGGATAGCCTTGACGATACGGGTGGTTTACGTGAAGGGCGTTGCATGTGATTTGATACGCAACGGTGATACGCAACGGACATTTATTTGATACAAGTGAGGACCCTGGTTGTCGCGTCGGGCCGTGTGTACAGTAGTCGCCCAATACGCCAGTACCGTGTGACTCAAACACCAAACCTGAATTACCACAATACGTCTACAGCAGTCATTCAGTTGTGTCGTGTTCTTTGTTTAAAGAAACTTTTAGTGTAACAGTCTGTGTTAGTTTTACACCAATACCGTGTGATGATCTTCGATAAGTGGTTGAAGCAATGAGTGTGCTTCAAGCCCTTGCAAGGAGAGTCTTGGTGATAACTCCATCGATATGTAGCCGATACGCATTCAGGATCAAATCTCCTACATGCAACATAAAGCCAATTCCATCCGGCATGGGCAATGGCAGGGTGAGGTCACTAGTCTGCGTGGTGTCCTGCAGGACCTGTGCCCGGTGGGCCCTTTCGTAACCCGACTTCCAAGGAGGGATTGAATAGTGGTCATCCGGGTTGCCACTGGCCATACCCGTCTTACTCACAGACACCTGCTTAGTGCAGAAGCTCGAGATGTTGTGTGTGGAAAGTGTGGGGGTGATCTGTCCATCCGCCACATTTTGGAGGACTGCCCAGCACTTATGGACCTCCGAGTTCATCATCAGCCCCCTCAGTAGGTTGATGTATTATCCGGACTAGACAAGTTCCGATTCCTGTGGTTGTACCTGAGCCCCTGAGCTCTACTACGAACTGTGATATCTGATTTGTGATATATTTATATAGTCATAGTTTTATTTCACTTTTTGCTTATTGTATATAGTAGCATGAATATAGTTATCAGCCTATTTTACATCTAGTCTTAGTTGTATTACTTTATTTTTGGGTTTTTTAAAAATCCATTTGAGGGGCTAAACAGTAGTTATCATCACTGCACCCCTCATTTTTCCCTTCTTTCTGATATGCCATTGGAGTCCATGATGGTGCCTCTTAGGATCTTGCCACGTCCTTTAGACACCTTGTTCAATGCCGCTAATGACCCTTCTGGTTGAGGTGCGGCTTAAACCTTTAGAAAAAAAAAAAGATAAGTGGTTGAAAACTGCAGGGTTTAAGAAGGACTGCACTGAGCAGCGATAAGTATATCTAACGACCTACTAAGTAATTCCCGAAAAATACACTTCTTGAAAACTTCTATATGTCCATCCATCCAATTCATTCTATAGTATAGTTTAATAACAGTTCAACATTTAAATTGCAATATTTATCTAAGCATACTACATTCGATGTCATCAATCGAAAATTCGGTGTTCAGCAGAAGTTATCGGGTAACTATTTTATTTCCTTAGCTAAATTTCTACTCACAGGTGACGACCTGTAGTTCAAATGTTGCAGTAAATTTGTATTATACCCCCTCTGTTTCTGTTATAGGTACTACAGTAAAAAAGTTCCAACCATGCGGCATGATCGTATGAGTGAATTTTCTTAAATTACTACCTTTCGTATTAGGTGTATAATATTTATGTTAAATTATATTGAAATTTGAGCAACTTGAGTACATAGCAATTGTTAAAAAAAGCAGTTTTTTTACGGCAATAAATTCGCACTAAGTAAATAAAGTTTAGCAATTCAAAAAAGATTTTGGAATTTAAATTTATTTTGTTGGAGTTTTTATTGATTTTTTGGCAAATAGTAATGAAATTTAAGTACGGTTTTCAGCATAATTTTGTGCAACAATTTTTTAATGCCCAACTTAATCGTTGATAGGTAGGTAATCTTGTTATGACTGAAATTCTGCTAAAAATAATAAGTTTAACGACTTTTGGCCGTTTTTAGTGATTTTTTAAAGCACATTTTTAGAAATTTGACCAATTCAATGTGCTCAAAACGTCCTGGCCAACAAACTCATCCTTTTATTTGGAAAGCTTGATTTTTTGGCGCAAGAACGGGATTTTTATCTTAATCCTAAGGAGAGTTATCGTCTGGAATGACACATAAGTTTATATATAATTTAATAATTAAATACACATATGTACCTGTACATATGAAAAAGTGTTAAACTCTAGGATTCGTCTCAGAATGCCACGAAACGGATTTAGATGAAGAAATTTTTCAAAATTTGGATTTTGGAATTTTCTGACCCATTGCAATAGCTTCATTATTTTCTACGAAAATTTGCTAAAAAGTAGTTAAAACTTTGGGGTGCTATGTCTGTATAATAGAGAGTTTTCGTACTTCTCGTATCGGCTCATTACTGAATTTAGTAATATAGAGATTTAAGTACCTTCGTAATTAGAGATGGTTATAGATGGCTTGATATTTAGCTAGGATTAGCTGGATGGTAAAATCGTCGTACTGCAACGGTCGTCTTATTCGAGCACAGGAACGAGAATGGCCGCCAAACGAGATTCGCCGCTTGGCTTGGTGGCAGACGCAGTCCTGCCACCACACCGGATTCTGTCGGATGGATTTCATGGAGTGCTGATGGAGATTGTAATTCCAACACTCCCCTCCAAGCTTCCATCCAGGCACTTCTCCGTATTTAGGCGTATCTCCGGGTTTAGTAATGATTGTGAGAATTGAGGGAGTGAATGAGAAGAAACCTTCTCATTCAATTCGATCTGCAACAGTACAATTCACATACACACATTCCGATTAGTGCTGGAATAACATCAAATTCCTAAATTTAATAAATCTAGACTTGTTTAGTGACTTCGTCAGTGTGTCCGCAATTTGATCATTAGTAGATATCCACCGGATTTTGATGTTCCCTTTACGGTGCTCCTGTCGTACGTAAAGATAGGATAGCCTAACCAAATGTTTCAGAGTAGACGAATCATCTACTTCCGCTAAGCGGATTGCCGGTTTAGAATCCTCATGGATTGTCGGTATTATTTTGATCCCCGCTAACTCTGAACACATTGTACGTATTGAGGCTAATTCTCTGCACGCCGTACTCATTGCAACGAATTCGCTCTCTGCTGAGGAGAGAGCTATGTGATTCTGACGCTTAGTTCTCCAAGCTACCGGATTACCGAAAAGGTAGATGATGTAACCAGTCGTGGAGAAACCCCCTTCGGCCGAGAGTCCTAGGGATGCATCCACGTAACAATCTATTCCATCCCCCTTATCGGAGAACATAAGTCCAAAATCTTTCGTACCTCTTAAATATCTCATTATCCGTATTACTGCTTGCCAGTCCTCCATCGTAAAATTTGACTGTCGTCTACTCAGAATATTAGTAGCATATGAAATATCTGGTCTGACTCCCCCTTGTATGTACAATAATGATCCAATAGCTTGTCGGTAAGGAATCGAATTCAAGTCACCGGGTTGTTTCAATTTTTCATTGACTCCATTCCTATCAACAATCATTGGTGTAGACACCGTTCTATCACAATGAGGGTCAAATTTCTTTAACATCGATTCTATGTGAGACCTCTGAGTAAGACCGATAGTTTTGTTCCTCCGGTTTCGTATGATTTCTAATCCTAGGAATTTTCTTGGTTCTCCCAGATCAGTTATCGAGAATTCCTTTTCTAATATAGATTTTACTTGTTTGCGTTTTTGATTACTATTTGTTGCTAGTAAAATATCATCGACATATAGCAACATTATAGCAATTTGATCTCCGGATTTCCAAACAAACAGGCAGGGTTGGAAAGGATAGGGTTTAAAATCCATTCTTTCCACAGCCTCCTGGAATCTTATGAACCATCTCCTTGGAGACACTTTAAGACCGTAAAGAGCTCTGTGTACTTCACATACACTATGACTCTTTATATCATCACCGGTTTGTAAGTATTCTGCATACCCATCGGGAATTTCTATATATACGAGTTTGTCTAAGGAACCGTTTAGAAAAGCCGTTTTTACATCGTACTGAGCAAGATCTAAATCGAATTTGGCTGCAAGTATTAATAAAAATTTGACATCTGGTAATCTTGCTACTGGAGCGTAGATTTCAGATATATCATACTTATTATTATCGGCAAAGCCTTTTACTACAAGTCTGCTCCTATATCTTATTGAACCGTCTGCCTCCGTTTTCTTTTTGTGAACCCACCTAGTTTTCATTACCCTCACACCTTTCGGTACCGTATTTCGAGGAATGATTTTCCAGGTGTTGCAATTTTCCAAAGACTGAAACTCCGTTTCAATTGCTTCTAACCAAGCATCTGCGTCTGGCGAAGCCAGTGCTTGTGAATAGGTAATTGGGTCCTCCCCTAATTCGTCTGCAGAATTTTGTAGGAAACACGCCAGATTTTCTGCATTATCGAATTCTTCGTAAAATTCGCATTCATCATTTTCGTGAATTAAAACCGGGTTTGATGTCTTGTCTGTTTCTCGTCCGGATTCAACAGAGACATCTTGCACTTGTTCAAAGCCGGATTTAAATGAATTTTCTAATGAAAATTCAACTTGATCAAGTGGCGATTTAGCAATTGACTTGTCTCTCAAATAATCCGCGTAAGTCCTACTTTCTACAAAATCTACATGTTTCGATCTCACCACCGTTTTATTTTGGAAATGCAGTAAATTGTAACCTGTTTCACCGCATTCTAATAAGAAACCCAAATTAGCTCTAGGAGCGAACTTTGACGTGCTTTGGGTGTCTAAAATATAACATTCGCAGCCAAACCGTTTTATGTATTTTAGTGACGGAAGCCGTTTTAGTGCCAGTTCAAACGGGGTTTTGAAATCCAACGATTTGTTGGGCGTCCTATTGTGTATATGCACGACATGTCTCATGGCATATGCCCAAAAATGAGTAGGAATTCTTGATGAAATCAAGTTAACCCGGATTTTCTCCTCTAATTCTAAATTGAATCTTTCAGCCGTTCCATTCAATTGAGGAGTATATGGTTCACAAACCGTCAAGGATATATTTTCCCTATGTAACAAAAATTTCATTTCTTCCGTTCTAAATTCTAAACCTCCGTCCGTCCGTATTTCTGACACCTTAGTGGTTTCCCCCGTCAATCTTCTAATTTCTTTTAGACATGAGAGCAAAGCCATATTGACTCCCATTTTACTTCCGAGTTCGTAAGCAAATGCATATCTACTCGCGTCATCCGTAAATGTGACAATATATTTGGCCTGAGACCTAAATGTTCCTGGTTTTAAAGGTCCCATTAAATCAGAGTGCAGTCTCTGAAATGGTATTTCGGCCCTATGTCTGACTTCCGAACATGGCTTTCTTTTTGCTTTCGCCATCTTACAGTCAGGACAATCGAGAATGTTTACACCGAATTTTACATTTTTTAATTCAGGGAGAACTTTACCAGCTATTTCGAGATATTTCTTTGAGGCATGGTTAAGCCTGTAATGCCATGCCAATCCTATGTCATTCCGTAATTGTAAAGTTTCAACCGGGTTTTCTCCGTGATCAGTGTCAGTTCTCCCCTCTAAACTAGTATCCGAAATTTTGATGAATTTTTCACCGGGTTGATCAGTGATTCTCCCCCCTAAACAAGTATCTGTAATTTCGTCAAAATTCGTATCTTGTTTACGTTTAATTCCCTTTAGTTGTTTCTCCGGATTAGTCATTAACGATCCACCGTGACCTAATTTCAACAATTTCCGTTTTTCCTCCGTACTAAGTTTTGACAAGGGGAGAGAGAAATTGAGCCACCAAAACCGTCCATCAAATGAACCCGTTTTAAGTGTTTCATTCGAAATTGGATCACTTATTATCACTCCCTTATCCGTCAATAAGGCCGATAAACCTTTCGCTATTTGTTTTCTAATAGAAAATAAATTTTCTATTAAGTCTTGTGCGTACAATACTCCTTTTAAAACACCGAATTTCCGTTTTTCTTCGTTGTAATATATAATATCTCCGGATTGTTTTATTATCAAGTCTGCGTCCCTAGCATTGTTAGCACATGAAATCCGTGTTGGTGTGATCAAGTCCGTTATCGTCGTAAATACATTTATATCATTAACAATATGCTCAGTAGCACCAGTATCCAAAATGAATTTTAACTTAAAGTTTTTACCGTCTATTAGGGACGCCAGAGACACCTCCGATCCCCAGGAGTGTAATGCAGCTGGCTTTTCGGTTGTCTGAGCCCTTGGAGTCGCAATTGCCGCCACCGAACTGTCTGACTCCACATCCGCAAATTGCACCCTGGGAGGAGTTGCGCCTCGCTTACTACGAGCCACAGCCTTTGTCAACCGGTTTTGCGCCGTCGTCAACCGGTTTTGCGCTGGCGTGTGACTCCGTTTTTGAGGGTTGTTACGACCAGTCCCCGGCCTCGATTTATCCCTAGTAGCTGATAGAGCTCGTTCTCTTCGTTTAATTACGGGAATGGGGTCACTCGTTCGACTGTTTCTGCGGGCCATCTTCGTACTCGCAGTCTGTGGACGCCGACATTCAATGGACAGATGTCCAAACCGTCCACAGTTATAGCACATCTTGCTATCGTTTCGACATTCTGCCTTTGTGTGTCCTAGTATGCCACACTGATAGCAGACCAATTTCGCCTTTTTGACCCCACTTCCCCCTCCGGATTGGGTCGAATTTTTCCGCCGTTTGCTGAAGGAAGGCCCCCTGCTAAGGAAGGCTTTTCCTACAGCCTGCTCTCTCCTACTATTTTCCGACATCATATCATACATTGCGAACATCCGATCAAAGATGTCCCGAACCCTCATTTTAGAGTTCTCCTGGAGTGCATCTTCAGCTATCCTGGGGCATGCTTCCGAGATAGCATTAATTAAATTTCTCCGGATTGACCTATCTGTCAGCTCAGCCTCAGGGAACCTCCGAATACCCTCCACAAGACCCTCAAATCGATTTTGAAACTCGAGTACTGTTTCCAGCGCCGGGTTAAATCGAGTATTCATAAATTCGATTTGCATTGCATGTTCCTTCGCCTGAGTAGGCGGATCGACCGCCTTCTCAATCATGCTCAATGCAATTGATGGCTCGTTCACATCTTTGATCATCGATTGCAAACCGTGATCAATATTGGAAATTATGTACGAGAGTACGATACACTTCAACTAATGAAGCTCTCTCTCCGTGTAGTTTACTGCCGGTTTTATGTTGGGATCGACGAGAAATTGATAGTCACCACTCGCCAAATCCAACATTACCCTTCGTTTCCACACGGCGATCGACCCTTCCTTCAGTGGATTGCCTCCGTACTTTAAATTCGTAATTGGCCTTGCGGCCACTCCGGGTTCTTTGTGGATCTTACAGGCACAAGTGCCCACCGAGTCAGATCCACTTGCCGTTGTGTTTACAACCGGATTATCTAGGGGAACCTCAAGTGTGCGAGGAGCATCCTCAGATCTACCAGAGCCCTGCTCTTCCACCACCATCTCTGACCTCGATGTTGGAGGTGGACCCATGGTCATCGAAGCCAGAGCCGCGAATTTCAGAACAGACTCCTCCGCAAACTGTTTGATCTGATTTTGCATCATCTCATACCTTTGAGCGTACTCAGTCTCGAGCCGAGCCCTGATCGCAACTTCCCTCCTCTCGACTTCCTCGTTAATAAATCTCTTGATCTCTTCCGTGTTCATTGTTCTCTGTAATTAGACCAAGAGACGAGTTACTCCGAATTCACGACCTTCGTTTTATAAACACATCCCTAATCCTAGTATCATCCGGATTTATGTACTCCGTTCTACAAACACATCTCTAAACTTCGTATCATCCGGATTTATGTACTCCGTTCTAAAAACACATCTCATTTCCGGATTTATTTAAGCCTTAGTGGAATCACTCATAACGTTCTATCAACATGGTGTTAGGATTTGAATGCGCCTCGATTGCCACGCATAAATTGGAGTGCGGTCTTGGGGTTATCACATATGCCCCGCTACCTGTCTGTCGATTTCGCTTCCTTAGAGAAGGTACTGTCTCTCCGAGACATGCGCGCTGTGCGTAGGTAACAGAGCCTTCGACCATCTAATCTCCCAGCGACACGCTTACAAGAAGACTATCCCGCTGCAAATCCGCTCACCACTGCCGTACTATTAAATCGTATTTCATTCTCGAACTGTAAATCGTAAATTAATAATTCGCTCATTCGCACAAAGTTCTAGCTAACTTTCGTACTTCTTTATTCTTATGAGTGTTTCCACCTTATTTCAGCCTTGGCTTGTCATGTTGGGGTGTGCATAGCGTATTAAAACCGTATAAATCGTATTCATATTAGGTACAATTCGCAAGCAACAATGAATTTATTTTGCAGCCGAATAAACATCCATGCTCCGTTCAGCTCACCTGAATTTTCATCGATCTTTTGACTTTACAAGATATTATAACGTTCGTTTGCAAGAATTATCAATACAAACATTCAACACAACGAAGGAGAAAAAGGAAACAGTCCACCACTACGACCAGAATTAATATAAACTTAATTATAAGTAGGATTACTACTATGCTTAAATTATGTTAACACTAGTAAAAACTAGATATATTAGTGATCACAGTAAGTAGTACTGATATCTCCAATTCCTCGTCCGATTCATGTTTCTTGTTTCTAAGATACATACTCAACTTTTCGTATTAGTTCAATCAATAGTATAAAATATCGAAATCAAATCGTAATGTTGAGTAACTACATTTTCGAATCGTAGTCGGAGCTAACGGAAACCATGGTAACATCGAATTCTAACGAAAAACAAAAAATCCGTAGACATGGTAATCTACCAACAAAACTTCGTGTGTCCTCCGTATTTCAACCAACGTAGTTGGCACCACTGACTGTCAAACATTGACATCTCCAACACATCAATCTGGCATCGTAATTTTACTCTGAGTGTGGACAACACCGTCATAATTCTACATTAGTTTAAAACTTAGAATAAACTTATAAATAAACTTATCCACACTCGAGAGTTTCCACCATGACGTATTATTGGAGGGCCAAGGGTTTCAGCTTCGAATTCATCTCGCCATGTCACAGTATGCAATATGGCGCTGTACTGAAAATCGAGAAATTCCGTAATTTACTTCGAAAATAATTTTTCTCGTTTCGAACATCCGTACTCATCGTAATATTTATTCAAAACCGTTATTCCGTACTTTGGGATTTTACACAGCCGTATTTTCATGCTCGAGCCTTACTGAATTCCGTAATTCACGAAAAAGTCAACCCAAAAATTTCGATTATGTCAAGTTCAATAACTTCATAACCTCGTTTAAAATCGTATTTCCGTTTTATGTGACTTCTCCGGATTATGACTTTTTCATCGTAACTTTCTGAAATTCCATATCCAGAGAAAATAACTGTTCGATTACCCTCAGTAATAAGTCACAAATTACTGATTCCGAAAAACGAGAATTTAACCTATGCACAGCCCAACAAGTGAGCAAACCCCAATTGCTCCGCCATGTATACATATCGGCTCATTACTGAATTTAGTAATATAGAGATTTAAGTACCTTCGTAATTAGAGATGGTTATAGATGGCTTGATATTTAGCTAGGATTAGCTGGATGGTAAAATCGTCGTACTGCAACGGTCGTCTTATTCGAGCACAGGAACGAGAATGGCCGCCAAACCAGATTCGCCGCTTGGCTTGGTGGCAGACGCAGTCCTGCCACCACACCGGATTCTGTCGGATGGATTTCATGGAGTGCTGATGGAGATTGTAATTCCAACATCTCGTATTCATTTTCTCGTATACGAAAATGGCCTTTCCGAAACAAGAAGAGATTTCCGTAATGTGGAAACGCTTTTCGGAACGGGAAGAGTCAGCTTTACTCGTGCTCAGCTTTTTCGGAATCGTAATTACGAGACGACAACTTGACCTTTCTCAAGGAGAACACTCTAGAATAACATAGCAACTATCATGCAGTTGGCATGGACACACACATACACCCGACAAAATCGCCTGAATTTTCCCCGTGACGTAAGTATTTTGTTGTTGGTTTAACCTTTGTATTTGTCTTTCTTTCGTGTTTATTTCCCCGCACCCCCACCAGAAGGGTCAAGCGGCATTTCGTTCTTGCTTTCGACGTTTTATTGAAGACCACAGCTTTTTAATTCTCAAGATTTTGTTTCTAGGTTCATTTAACACGTTTTAGGGATTCGTCTTCTTCACGGCTGAATCGTTTTTATATGATGTAGAGGTAACTGGTCGTTGTTTCTTAATTCATGTTATATTTTGGAAAATGTATGCTGTGGCAATTGAGTTTTGAGCAGTGATTCACTACAAGAGTCACATTAGCCTCTCTTTAAGAGTTATTTTTCTCTCAGGCTTACGAAAACGCAACGAGAAATCGATACAAAAAGGTTAGCATTCATCGTGCTCGTTCTACCAACATGTTTTCGTGTTTACGAGAAATACCAAAACTCTCCAATGTGGTGGAAGAAAAAAGGTTGGGAACCACTGATTCAGAATTATTAGCAGGAATCGATCTAATTCTACATCCCGGAGCCTACGGCTCGCCTGAAACCACATGACAAAGGGGGAGACTTGAATGGGCGAGGGCTCGCCTTCCCTCCCCTGGCCGCCTCTAGCTAATATATAAGCTCCCTGGCCTCCACCTACCACCTGTACTGTACCGTCTGCAGAACGAAACCCTCACACACAACCATGTACAAGTTGGTGAGTATCTAGTTATCCCCCTTTACGATGGTATTCAGGTTTACTTTTCAATCAAATTTACTTTCGTCTTTCTACATTATATTTGGAATTCGTCCATCTATCAAATACTACAGATTCGATTGATTCACTACAAACATCTTTCTCTTTTCTGAATTCCATCATTCTCGTGACAATCCTGTTACAACTTAAACATCAGTAAAGACAAAATCGGGTGATAGATAGATGCATAATATCAATGATTTGTCTTATGAATTATGTGATAGCTACATCAGAAATCCAGTAGGGCGAAGTCAAACAGCTAATGTACTCTTCTTAGCATTATCACGATAATTAGTCATTCATAACTTTATTGCCTGGTGAGGTATCTCCTCAAGTTGAATAGGACCCTATCGAAGCCAGGTTATGGCGAATTCAGCCTAATAAAATTCTTTTCCAAATATTAATTCATTAGAACATACACTATATGTTCACTGTATGTTAATGTTTCTTTCGTAAATAAGTAAGAAACATACGTTTGATTTTATTCAGCATATCAACACAAGCACAGTGAAATATATGTATATCCTCGTATGTCAACTTTACCGCGTCTAATTCAGTTAATGTATAGAATAATTTGTTAGTATAACGCACAGTTGATGGCACCTTTCAGAATAGGTTATCATGTGTGTAGTTTGGTGGTCTCACAGCTCAAAAATACATATCGTCAAGTAGTCAACCCCTTTGTAAAAATTCGGATTAGTTGGAAATATAGGTCAGAATGATGTGTATAGTTTGGTGGTCTGGTTATGTGTGTATAGTTATTTTTTATACTAACTAGTTATTTTATATTCCAACAGATTACACACATTAACGGTAACATATTTGAGGATGAGAGTTAATTAGTCGGCCATTGAATAACATGCAATTTAATTTAAGATCAGAACAATAGTGATTGGAGTCTAATTGATCGAAATTTAAACAGCAATAAATATTGATTTGTACTATTAATTGTTCCAGGCCGTCCTTCCCCTCTTCTTCGCCGCTGTTTCAGCTGGCTACCTCGGAGCTCCCCTCGCCGCCCCCGCCGTCTACGGCGCTAGCTACGGCTATGCCGCCCCCGCTGCCTACGCCGCCCCCGTCGCCGTAGCCCACGCTCCCGTCGTCGCCCACGCCCCCGTCGCCACCTCCTACGCCAACACCTACAGGACCGTCAACAAGGCCGTCGTCGCCGCCCCTGTTGCCTACGCCGCTCCTGCCTACGCCGCCCCCGCCGTCGTTAAGGCCGCTCCCCTCGCCTACGCTTCTCCCCTCTCTTACGCCGCCCCCGCCGTCGTCAAGGCTCCCCTTGCCTACTCTTCCCCCCTCGCCTACTCCTCTCCCCTCGCTTACTCTTCTCCCCTCGCCGCCTCCTACATCCACTAAATTTTATTAGTGTGATTACTAGGTCCTAAACAAATTCCAACTCCAATACCCCCATAAAGACTGCCGATACTTAATTTATTACAGTTTTCTACATACAGTCGAAATAAAATGAACGTTTTCAAATAGTACATTCCTATATTCATTTCAAATCCTCAATCATTCCTAGTATTGAGTTACAGGAACGGAAACAGTCACATTCAAAAGCAGTTTGCTCAGAAGGTGCTGTTACCATATTTTTTAGTGCTTTTAAACACTAGATATACCTTAGAGCAGGGGTGCTCAAACTTGAACTGCTGGCGATCTACCTCAATATTTTTAGACTACTTACGATCGACTCTGAGAGGCTGCAAGTATGTGTGATGCAGGGTTGTCGTACATACACGATACACCCTACCTACCTAGGTAGGGTGTACCGTAGCAAATATAGATATTAGCTTTCCGCACAATTTACATTGTTTTAGTCAAGGTTTGGGTTAGGTTTACTTAAGTTCTTCTCTACAATATCAATGAAAAAACTCCTAGTTATTCAAAATTGCGAGTTTATTCGTTGTTACAAAACAAAAGAGTTACATATGGTGTTAAACTCAACTAAGGAGTGACTTTGGATGTTGAAGCGTGGCACTGCATGTCCTCAGCATACTTTTCATAAGATGGTGCGTAACCACTGAGTGCCAATCGCAAGCATGATGACATATGAGTTAGTCGATTGCGATATTTTGACTTAATTATCTTCATTTCAGAAAATGCAGACTCGCACAAGTAAGTTGACCCAAACATTGCCGTCAGTTGAAGGGCGATTTGCCTTAAATTCGGATATTTATCTTCAGATATAAAACACCAGAAATTTGTATCAGATGCTGTAGCTTTGAGATGTATATCTGATATAATCTGCACCAACTCATTTTCAACAGAACATGAGTTCATATTAAACTGACTTGCTACTTCAGTAGCTAATTCCTCAACGTTTTTACATGAAAAAGGATAACTCATAAATGATGCTATATTTGCCAATTTACTGCAATCATAAAAACGCATTTCGAATTGTCCCAAAATATTTGATAATTCAGCCTCATACGTATCATAATTCAACTGATCCTTGCTTTCAAAGACGGAAAATGTTTCAGATCCTTTCTTTTCAGTTGATCTATCATAAGTTGCAATTAACTTTTGAATGCGTTTACTGCGCTAATCATCTCAATAATAGTTTTTCCTTTACCTTGAAGCTCCAAGTTAATGGCGTTTTTCTTCTCGAGATCTACTCAAAAAGCACTCGCGATCGACTGGTCGATCGCGATCGACCGTTTGAGCACCCCTGCCTTAGAGGTTCCATGGATGTGTTTTGGTACATTTTGATAAATAACCACCAACCTATTGAATTGATTGTTTGAATCATCAACGAGAGAATAATCTCTAATCACCCACCCAATTAGAAGGGATACAGGTGAAAATTGGAAAGGATGAGCGTTACTTTGGTTTCAAATTTGAGCAAGCGCAGTGGAGTTAGTGAATGTAATTGGATTCCCAGGAGTATATTTATAGGATATGACTTGAAAAGTATTGAAATAAAAAGTATCGGGTGAGATTTTCAATCGTAAGAACGGTTACGGCTACGCAACCACACACTGTACAGTAAACCCACTCTATGGATTAAAATCTTTGGTCGAGCTGGTAGGTATAGTTTTATAATTTTCACCGTACGTTTTCCCGCTATGATCAATCGTAGAGTAGTAGGTCTAACCTTAATTCTAACTCAGTTCAGTACTCAGGGTTTGGTATTCACAACGTGAATGGTCTGTAAGTACACTTGTTATTAATCTGGCCATGGACAACTGATGTTGTGTACCACGAGTAGGTATATGCAGTAATACGATAACGAGTTATATGCAGATTCATACTGCAGTGCTCTAGCAGTTTCATACTGCAGTGCTCTAGCAGTTTCATACTGCAGTGCTCTACTTAAGGAAGAGTAATGATCCATATATGTATGTAATATTAATTTTATATATAAAAAAAACGACGCTCTGTGCTACCTCCAAACGCCTTTTGTTTCCACGACAGCGAAACGGCTAAACATTGAACAACGTGGAACACGCTTTTACCTCTGTTGTTGGTAGAAAAGGAGAGAATTGAGCTCTCTCAGCTGATAAAAATAGAATTCGTAATCTCATTAGACTCTTGTTGTTCCAGAGAGGCTGCCGGTCAAATTTAAATTTCCTGGAGGGAACAGGAGAGAATTTAGCTCACTCAGCTGATCAGGCAAGAGCCCATAATTTTATTCGTTTCCTAATGACACAGAGAGGCTCCCAACCAAATTTCAAATTTCTTCCTTGAACAGGAGATAATTCAGCTCATTCAGCTGATCTGGATAGAGTCCGTCATTTTGTTTGACTCTTGCTGTCCCAGAGATGCTTCCGGTCAAATTTAAACTTCCTAGGGTGCAAAGGAGATAATTTAGCTCACTCAGCCCATCATTTACTTCGACTCTTGTTGCTCCTTACCAGATGCTGTTATTTTCGGAAAGGCTTTTCTGCTCCTCCTGGAGACACATTTTGGTCTCACGAACAAATCTCGTTTTCTTGGCAATAGTTCCCAATAAAAGCGTGTTCCACGCTAAAATGTACAGCAGGTTTTGGTTAAGAATTCATGGAGCGTTAACGCGTTAGAAGCATGTTGTGATTTGTTCGTGCTAGAAATAAAATAGGGATGAGCCAAGTGAGTCTGGAGAGAAGAAATTCGTGCTAAGTGAGTCTAGTGAGTCGAAGAATAATATTGAACTTAGAACAATTGAGTATGTTAGAACCTTAACTGATAAAGTCCTGTCGACCTATAAGCTATCGGAACACGGAGAGATGGACGTTAATCATTTCTCCCGAAGCAACCAGGACTCACCCAGACTGCTCAGAGGTCGATGTAAAATGGATGAAGGAAGGAACATGTCTCTGGAGCCCGATTAGAGGTACTATCATCTCCGGCAGTTAGGAAAGCAGCAGGGTGGTTTCTATATAAGGATATGGAACTCCCGGAGTCTTGAAGGACACCAAAAGCTAGAGAAGGTATCAGAAGTGGGGTAAGGTAACTTGAGAAAAGACGATTTGGAACGCGAGAATGGTGGTGCCTTCCGGCCTACAAACAGTTACCCCCAGTTTTCGGCCTACAAGCAGTTAGTCTACAGTTTTCCCTTCTTCTGGGCCTGTCGCCCTTCTTCCCTGCTCTTTTTCCAAGCTTCTGGTTGTAGACCGGTCGGTTTCCAATCTATTTATTAAGCGAAACTACTTTTACCGTAATATGGCGGGCAAGACAAAGCATTTGCGGGCACAAAACATAGAGAGTGCAAAATAGTGACACGGAACTGGGGATTTTATTTTGTAAGGAAAAATCTGTGGGGCTAGATCATCAGATCAATCCTGGCCTCAAAAAAAAAAAAAAAATAAATAAAAATAAAAAAAAAAAAAAAAAAAAAAAAAAAAATAAAATAAAATACATAAATAAATAAATAAATAAATAAATAAATAAATAAATAAATAAATAAATAAATAAATAAATAAATAAATAAATAAATAAATAAATAAATAAATAAATAAATAAATAAATAAATAAATAAATAAATAAATAAATAAATAAATAAATAAATAAATAAATAAATAAATAAATAAATAAATAAATAAATAAATAAATAATAATAAACCTTCCTCTCCCTATCCTCTCTGTTTTCCTCTTCTCAAAAAATAATATATTCTTACGTTGATGATATTTGCGTTCACACGTTTTTTTCCAATAGTTTGACTACTTACCTATAACGTCCAGTTTATTTATTGTTGTTGATTATATGATGTTATCCTGTGCCAAACTGATCCCTAAGCTTAAGTAACTACCCATTAAAGGCTCGAGAAGACGCACTTTCTCGGTTGGGGTGGAATCCGTCTCATATTATAATCTAAACGGACTTTGTTAGTGTCGTCATGGTATAATCTAAACGACACATTGTTAGTGTCGTCATGGTTTCAATCTGCACCACCAAGGTAATAAACCATATTTGGACCTTATCTAGCTGTCAGCTAGAGAGGGTGTTTGGGAAAGGGAGGTGTACTGAATCTGAAAATTATACTGACCAAATACAAACTGTGACCTAAATTAGGACACATAAGCGGAAAGTTGGCTTTTCTGCCATCCCTTAGATAAAGCGCTCTCCTGAAAATTGCTTTTCCTACGTTTTCCACTCCTCTGCTACACTTTTCTCGAAAACTACATGAACGATTTTAATTATTCTCATTTTATTCTGTTCGTCTGGTTCGGATCAACATTTCTGTTGAATTAGTTTTTCTAATGTTCGAATAGATAATTCCTAGTGAAAAACTGTAAAAAGTGGGAACTTTGGGAACTTCCGAACACGTTTAAACATTTCTGACTGAGAAAAAAAACCCCTAGTTCATCATGTATTCAGTGCTTAATGAAATCTAAAAAATAAAAAAAATCCCGGTAAGTTGAGTAGAACGAGAAAAGTTTACCTAAAGTACTAGGGAAAATGGTGGAGTGACGCACCTTATGCGAGAAGAACTATGAGCATTGAAAATGTATCTGTAATTTCAATAATTTTTATTGTTTCAAGTAAAATAACAATTAAAAAACATAAAATAATTATTAACACACAATTACTGGCATTACGATGCCCAATTCTTTCACGAATATGAATTCACAGTCCTTTTTTTAATAACTGGTAGGTATTGTGAAGTATCCATTGACATCATATTGACAAAATACTATAATTTTGCCCGAGCAATGCTTTGCATGAAACGTAGTAGTGAACGCTCGTACTGATTTTTCCAACTGAACATCATATGATTTATTGACTGCATGTTGCGAAAATTACCTTTTCCGTCATAACAACACCTAACTTGTTTATAGGTTGCGTGGCGTTTTTATCATTTAATAATGATTAACAGGACGTTTCCATTTGTTTTTGTCACGTCACGAGCGTCACGTCACGGTGGGGTTTTCTATTGATTTTCACGTACAACCAATGCGTTACTAGAGAAGTGTAACTCCCTTAGTTTTCATAGGGAAAATCGTTAGCCACTTTTTGGAATGCTCTCATTTTATCACAGCATCTCATAATCCCTAAGCCTCGGTAGTGTCAAGGAAAGCTGATTTATTACGCTCAGTTATAAACTAATATTGCTAAGTAACCATAATGAACTAATGTGTAAAATTAATCATTATTAAATGATCAGACTGTAGAACCGTAGGTCAACCGTCCGTTTTTTTTTCTTTGCGTAACAAAATTTTCGGTTGACCCGTCGACTAAGACATTTTCAATGTCAAAATTTGCAGAAAAATAGAAATGTTACATCAACTAGACGTATTGAAGTGCACAAAATTGAAAGTATAGGGTCGCCGGAGTCACCAGGCGAGAGTCGTATGCTAGAGAATTTTGGGAGAAAACGATACTAAATTAGTTTTATTCTGCTAGCGAATTATACTCGAACTCATAAAATTGTCCGGGAAATTGGTTTGTTCTTCAAAAAGTGTGTATACCATACCTGCCTCAACGAAACTCATTGCTGAGCTTCCCCTTTTCAATCGTATGAAAAGGACAGACTAACTTTAACTCGTCGCAACTTAAATAATAAAATCTGCACCCAGATGTGCAGAAAATGTGTTCCCGGATTTGAAAGGCCAACGTTTCAGCCAGTAGTTCATTACTTCGTGGTCCTGAGAATTTCAACTTTCAACTACGGTTAATAGAAGGTCAATACTAGGACATAAATTTTGTCCGTCTAAATCGGGACTAAGGCCCACTGTGTGGTTGGAAATTGTCCTCCTTTCAGAGACAGAAACGCATTATTATGTTATTATTTAAGTTGTGACTTGAATAGTTGATGTGGGGACCTACCCACAGCAAGATCAATCAATATTTATTATTATTTTATTCTTCAGTTTTTGATTTCATCATCTATTTACCACCAGTGACCATGCCGTCATACTGGTAACTAAGGATATTCAAAAAATAAAAAATTATTCGGTTCTCAGATCTCGTTCGAGTAAGTTGTCCCAATTTAAAAATCTATTGTCATAGATATGTCTTTTGGCTGGGGGTCATGACAAAATAAGCGTGATCGTGATCACGAAATGTAATGAGTAACTAGGTTACCTGTAAAATTAAATTAAATGTAACTGGGTAACCACGCAACTTTATCCAGAAAATGAGGAAGTCTCTATTTCTTAGAAAATAAGGAAACAACAACAAAACAATTGGAATTTCAATTTATTTGATTTCACCTACTGTTTCTTAACTTATCTACAAGTTAAGTGGCATAATGGGTCCTACGAAAAAATAATTGCAGTAAGGGAAACAAATAAATAATTGCCAAAAGACATATCTATGCATGAGTTTTTTCCGTGCAAGCGGTAAAAATTTACAAGTTTCCGTTTGCTTCATCCCATCGTTTGAAATCAGAGTCTTTTATTTTAAACGTTTTGTTAAAGTTTTTATACCAATTTAATATATTCTACTGGTTCCTCAATTTTAATAGTTCTGCATTCCTAATCTAATTCAAATTTGTGTGGTATATTTCCACAAGAGTTACTGGAGTGATACCCCACAGTTGACATCCCTTAGTATTTGAAAATCAAAACTAGATCTAGTTCTCAAGTCTTCATTCGCGTAACTCCAACATGTGATGGTAGGGTTATCTGTTAAGAGTGCTTAATGAAGATGAGTTGATTAATAAATTCGTCTGAGGAGAAGAAGGACAAGAAAATAAAGAAGTATGTACTATTGAAAATCGTTGATTTTATTTCATGTGTGGTAGAAAAATGTAATAAATTAAGTATCAGCAGTCTTTATGGGGGTATTGGAGAGAGTTGGGAATTTGTTTAGGACCTAGTAATCACACTAATAAAATTTAGTGGATGTAGGAGGCGTGGAGGGGAGAAGAGTAGGCGAGGGGAGAGGAGTAGGCAAGGGGGGAAGAGTAGGCAAGGGGAGCCTTGACGACGGCGGGGGCGGCGTAAGAGAGGGGAGAGGCATAGGCGAGGGGAGCGGCCTTAACGACGGCGGGGGCAGCATAGGCAGGGGCGGCGTAGGCAACAGGGGCGGCGACGACGGCCTTGTTGACGGTCCTGTAGGTGTTGGCGTAGGAGGTGGCGACGGGGGCGTGGGCGACGACGGGAGCGTGGGCTACGGCGACGGGGGCGGCGTAGGCAGCGGGGGCGGCATAGCCGTAGCTAGCGCCGTAGACGGCGGGGGCGGCGAGGGGAGCTCCGAGGTAGCCAGCTGAGACAGCGGCGAAGAAGAGGGGAAGGACGGCCTGGAACAAATAGTAGACATATCAATATTTATTACTGTTTAAATTTCGATCAATTAGACTCCAATCCAATAACTATTGTTCTGATCTTAAATTAAATTGCATGTTATTCAATGACCGACTAATTAACTCTCATCCTCAAATATCAACAGTAATTTTTCAACGATTTAAGCGGATAATTCACATAAATTGGTTTTCTGGGCTAAAACCAATTTTTACCAGTTTTTAAATTGCTTTTTGCTTGAGGTAAAATTATGGTACTACAGACGATTCCTTCTTTTTTCCATCTTCAGTAAAGCTGCAAGTGTCCACCCGTCTAGTGCCTCCTGTTTCATATACAAATATAATTGATGGAGTGGAATATTTGGTTTCTAGTCAGCTCAGTCAAACGTAAAGGGGTTCCACAGTAATTTACAGAGAGAAGTGAAATTTGTCAGCCCGATCACATAGCTACTTTAGCCCTAGGGGTATTTTGAATGAAAAATCTTTGAAAATAATTTTGAACTATTCCGCAGAAACAAAATTAACATACATTTTTAGGTAGTGTTCGTTCCATACAACGAATCTAATTAAGTTCAATTATAAAGTGAGGTAGCTATTTTTGTGGCGAGATGTATACATTCGCCTTACTAAAAGGGTACCAGTGTCAGACATCCGTTGCCTTACTTATTGATGCTTACGCATTTTTCAGAAATCTTCATGGCAATCAGTTGACAACATCTTACACTGTCTTAGTTACAAGACAGCCACGACGACTCATGAATGATTAGAAAGTTTTAGCAAACGCTAATCAAAGATACAATTTATATTTTGAAGGGCATAAAGTGTTTTATCTAAAAATCCTCAGATATATCAATAGAGCATCGATTCTTCTGTTATTGCAGGCAGAAATTTTGATTATTATTGAAGTACAATTATGTTTTTATCTAAAAATGTGTTGGTTTGATTTGTTTGTTTCATTTACTCGCTGCTTTATTAGGTTGCGACTCAACTTCTTAGCACAAGTTTCAAACTTAAGGAGGGGTGTTCGAATTTGCGATTGTGTCATATTTCTATTCTTCTTTTCTATTTTGTTTCGAATAAATGCTTGAAAGAATAAATAAATAATAAAAATAATGAGAGTTTCAGTCATGCAGCATGATCGTAAAAGCGAATTCTCGTAAATTGTCGTATAATATCATTAGATTATTGGAGAAATTAAGCATTTTGAGTCCTGAGAAATGTTAACTACCAATTATACAGCAAAGTAGTGTAGTTCTTCTAGATTATAGTAGCTCTCTTCTAGATTATAGTAGCAAAGTAGTGGAGTTCTTCTAGATTATAGTAGCTCTCTTCTAGATTATAGTAGCAAAGTAGTGTAGTTCTTCTAGATTATAGTAGCTCTCTTCTAGATTATAGTAGCAAAGTAGTGTAGTTCTTATCGATCTTTTTTCACCAAATATAAACGAAATTAACGTATATTCTTCAGCACAAATTTGTGCATACATTTTTTAATGTTCTTATTCAATATTGATAATCTTCTCTTTGACTTGAATTTTCCCGTTTTTAACAATTTTTAGTATATTTTAAAAATTTGAAAGCGATTAACTCCAGGATTCATTTTATATTGCGTCAAAACAGATTTCAATTAAAAAGATGTTCGAAAATTTTGAATTTAAATTTTTTTGGAGCTGTTGTAAAAAAGCTTCATTTTTCAAGAAAATTCGCTAAAGAAAAAAATAAAAATAAATAAATAATAATAATATATGTAGACTCTGCTCTGCATTAGTTGTTTTCCTCCGAACTTTAAGTCAAATGTGTGATGACGGATGTTTTCGGGTACTTACCAACTTGTACATGGTGGATTGGTGGTTTTTCGTTCTGCAGACGGTACAGTACAAACCCCCAGAACCCGGCCGGGAGTTTATATAGGGGCTGTCGCAGGGGGAGATTGGCCGGCGGCAGGCGCCTCCCACTCGCGGCTTTTTGTCGAGCCCCCTCTGCATCTTCGAGGGGCGCGTCCGCTAGTAAAGAAACATGAAAAAAAAGCGCTCCCGTTTTTTAAGGTCAAGATCTCCGCGGACGCCTCGAGCAAGTCGCGTGTTATCAGTTTGCACAACTTCCAAATAAATTCGTTTGATGCGGGTAAATGAAATGAGGTCATGAGCTTTCAAATCATTCAAAACAACCCATTCAATATAAATAATTGATATTTGTTTATCTTCGTTACATTTTTCTTACGACGTTTTCGCATTTTCTCCCCCTAAAGTGAAGCAAAAACCGTTGCCGTCTGTGCGGATTTTAGATCAAGGATCAAAGCAAAGAACTCAGAATGTGTTTTTATAGTAAATATACTCGTAGATGTGATGGGATAATACTCCATCCCGATCCCGTAGGATAACTTCGTTGAAGTCCGACATGTGTAGGGGATGTCACTCGTTTCGCTCGCTCGGAATGGGATCTATACAGTCGGAATGAATTCTTTCGTAATTTTCTGTATATTTTTGGTGACTTTTTAAGGGGGGGGGGGATTCATTTACGAATACTCTGCCTACAGGTTATGACGAACTCAGATATAATTTATATATATAATCGATCTATCCTAAAAATATCCCCATCTTTCACGAATTTCCCGGTAAATGAAGAAGACCATTCGACCGATTTGGTTAACACCATGCTAACAAAACCTCCTGCGATGTTTTTCAAGAGGTTCTCATGCAAAGTTCAGAGCACATACGAAGGAATAGAAAGAGCGGTAGCTCGAAAACGAACGTTCACTACAACTGGAAAGCACGATTTTATGAGTCGAAATTTTAATGAGACCGAATTGGAGCTCCAACCAACATTTCAAGACCAAGCCACCAGCAAATACCGTCAACATTTACTGGGTCTAGGCGCGAACAAACATTGCCGGAATGAATACTTTTTATCTTCCTTCTTCATATATTTGGTGATTTCTCCGGGAATTCAGCATCTTTCGGCAATTTGATGGTAACATCGAGTTCTAAGATTCAGGAACGTAACTTTGTCACTGGAATACTCAGTGCTCTTGCTTAAATTTTAATGTGACAGCCAATAAAAGATCGAGCGCTCGGCCAAAAAACACGCATTAAAAGGGGCTCTCACCCCCCTCTAGCCTTCCTGCCCATGGTTCGAGTTCAAGTAGACAATTTGAAAATTACTTATACCCCTTTTGCGAGAAATACGAGAAGATCCCTTCACTAGTGTCCGTTCATAGCTCAGAAATGGGTGGCTACGGGCGGGGTTGGCGGTGGACGGTGGGTTTACAGCGGTGGACGGTGGGACACTTGTCTTCATCCTCCAAACCCATTCACTCCCGAGTAAAAACACATCCTGTGTTAAAAAAACGCTGCAAATTATTACACAAAGGTTTATTATTTATGTATAATAAATAATTAGCCCTTCTACGTAGATCTCTGGTCCATAATTATTAAACGCAACTTACAGTATATTTAGTATCGGAACTCAAAGCTTCGGACCTCACAAATGGGTTCAATCCATTACAGCAGCGGAATCTCACAATTTTACGCTTTTTAATATAGTTGATAAACAAAACAATTTATTACCAAGTCATCTTTCCAACACATAAAAGTGTTACCTATACTGTATATTGATATCATCTAATTGGTCAAAATTCAAAAAATTTGCTGACAAAATCACTGAAAATGGCTAAGAATTGTTAAATTGATATTTTTTAGCATAAGATTGGTCAAATAAAGTTTATCAACAATGAAATAGAACATTCAAAAATGTATGTACGAAATTATGCTAAAAACTTGAACTTCATTAAATTTTGTTTTAAAAAATCTATAAATTGCAAAAAATAGCCTAAAATCCAAAATCTCTTTTTGAATAGAAGAGTATCATTTAGAATACTTTTTTTTCCATAAAATTAATTGCTAACATTTTCTTTTCACTCATAAATCTCCAATTTCTATACAACTTGAAATATACAAAAAAAAAGACACTTTTTCACCTATTTTTGGCTCATAGCACCCATGAGAGTGGAGCGATCGAGCTGGCGAGAAGTTAGGACCAACTAGACCCCAAGTGGAGTCTATGTGCGAAAGAACAGATTTTTAAAGTCAATTCTAAGGACTTTTATGGCCCGGACGGCGAACGGCGGATGGCGGACAGACATTTCAAATTTGGATTCTACGCACCTTGAAACGTAAAGTGATAAAGTTTGAGGGGGGGTTATAAAAAATTTTTGCTATACGATCACATAGACTTATTATTGGAAATAATAAACCAAAAGCTCTTACCCAGAATGTTTTCGAGTCAATATCGTACCAATTCCACAGGCTTAGATGGTAAATGCCATATGATACGCATGCGCAAACATGAGTTATAGCTCTATTTTGGAAATTGGCATGTTCACTCATATATCTATTAGTGTTCAATTTCGCATTCAAAAATTTTTAGTCGTACTTTGTTCTTCAACTAATTCTATTGGGTACCGAGCCATGTGAGTATTCATGGCAATGAGTGTGCAGATGCCCTTGCAAGAAGAGTCATTGGTGATAACTCCATTGATATGTTGCCTAAACGCACAAAGGATCAAATGATCTCCAGCATGCAACATAAAGCCAATTCCATCTGGCATGAGCAATGGCAGGGTGGGGTCACTGGTCTGCTTGGTGTCCTCCTGGACTTGAGCCCGGTGGGCCCTTTCGTAACCCGACTTCCAAGGAGGGATTGAATAGTGGTCAACCGGGTTGCCACTGGCCATACCCGTCTTACTCACAGACACCTGCTTAGTGCAGAAGCTCGAGATGTTGTGTGTGGGAGGTATGGGAGTGATCTGTCCATCCGCCACTTTCTGGAGGACTGTCCAGCCCTTATTGTGGACCCCGAGTACAGCATCAGCTCCCTCAGTGTGTTGACGTTTTATCCGAACCAGACAAGGTCCAATCCCCGTTGTTGTACCTGATAGTCGCTGAACTCTACTGGGAACTGTGATATCTGATCTGTGATATATTTATATATATCTAGTCGTAGTTTTATTTCACTCTTCTGATTGTATATAGTAGCATGTACATAGTTATTAGCCTATTTTACATCTAGTCTTAGTTCGATTACTTTATTTTTGGGTTTTTTAAAATCCACTTTGTGGGCTAAACAATGGTTATCACTGTAACCCTAATTTTTTTCTCTCCGAGGGCAGTTGATTCCATGATGGCACTCCTTTTTAGCCGAGTATGGCAACATGGCTCCCCTTAGAATCGTGCCACTTTCAGTGTCCCTTTAGACACCTTGTTCAATGCCGCTAATGACCCTTCTGGTTGAGGTGCGGCTTAAACCTTGAAAAAAAAAAAAAAAAAAAAAAAAAAAAAAAAAACTAATTCTATTTGTCTATGTTACAATCAGGGGAAACTATGCTGCACACCCAACTTGTTAGAAATTACGTTTTATTGTAAGAATACTCTATTTAGAATTTAGAATTTAGAACTTTTGTCGTGATGTCAGTGGTGTTTGGAACAGATTTTTGCTTTCTCTCCACTATGTCAAAACGAAAGAAATAGTTGATGATGCAATGTGAGAAGACGAAGAAGCAACCGAGCAATATTATCAGCTTCATATTAAACATTTCCAAGTGAAAAAGTAAGCCAGAATGAGTTTTTCGTGGTAGTTCACTTTCAGAGACAGTTTTCATGAACATTAGCGTTTTCGTTCCGAGTTTTCATGCGAAAATGTGACCCCCAACTCGGCAGACGTTTTCATCTGTGTTCCAATGTTTTTTATGATCTTGGATCTTTTTTTGAAATAAAATAGATGAAAATCACAAATTTTTATGTTTATATTTTGAGTGAGTAGGTACTTTGTCCTTTTAGTGAACACGTTCTATAATTGAAATGTGTTTCCAATTTGAAGATATTCACTTCGATGTATCACCTTTGTTTTAGCTGATCCAGGTACTAAAATATTGACTCAGAAAATCCAAAGGTAGGTACTAATTTAAACATCGCTGAGTTTTCTTGTAAGTGATGATTACAGTATCAGAAGCTTTGTTAGTCACAGAGCCTCCATCACTCAAGTAGGTATCACGGGATGAATATCGTACGAGTATGTTATTAAGTTGGCGAAGGCCATGAAGCTCGTAAACAAGCACGCCCTTCATACTAACACAGCCGCTCAACCCACCCCAAGGTACGTTACGCCATTCGAGACCCGGTAGATCACAGTCAACGTCCGTTCGCAAGGGCGTAACATCAAATTACAAGCTTTTAAAATTTATTGTATTCCGCTCGATGGATTGGGCGTTTTGCATGCCGAAAATCTTGGCGATGTATTTTTTTGTGGTTTACTTATTTATTTCAAACTAGCTGGTTCACCCGTACGTTGCACAGGTTGACTTGATGAAAGCCCCCCCCCCCCTCCCCCTCACCAATCTTATTTTAGGAAACCCCTATGGGTCTGATTCAAAAAAGTCTTTACTTGAAAGTACTTTCTTAATGTACATACTTACAAGTAACCTATGAGGTCCAAAGTACTGAGATCAACCCCCCTCCTTCTTCACAAACACATTATTTCAGATTAAAACTATTCTTGACATGTAACCCTAGAGAACGTTCAGGCTAATCCGATTTTATTCGTCCGAACATCAGATCACCAGCTCGTTCGATAATGACCAAATTATTCCATTTAACCACCTCCTACCTTTTTTCTTTTACCTCAAACACCTCAATATGGTTGAGGCTGGAAAAATTTTTTAACAGCCTGTGATTGAGGTTGACGTAATCTAAACATATTCGTCCCGTCAGATCCCCAGTTTATTCAGTGATGTCAAAGATAACCCTTTCCAATCCCCCCCCCCCCCCCCTCCCACTAAAACACCCCTATGGATCGGAATTGAAAATGTCTAAGTAGGCTGTGGATTTTTAGTGTTATTCAAATATATTTTATTAATCAGGTCCTCAGTTTATTCAGTGATGTTCAATATCCCCCTATTCAACCCTCACTCCTCCCTCAAAATACCCGTTAGGGTTCAGATTTGAATATTTAAAGTGGTTTGTGATTCAAGTTAGAGTATTCCAAACATATTTAATCAATCAGGTCCTAAGTTTATTCAGTGATCTCCAAAATAAACCCATTTACCCCCCCCCCCCCCCCCAACCCCTAATGGTCGGGTTTGAAAATTTCAAGTAACTAGTCTGCAATTCAAGTGACCCGAACATATTTCAGCAATCACTTTATTTACTGTTGTCCATGATACCTCATTTCACCCCCCTCCTTCCCAAAACAATCCCTATGCGTCTGATTTGGAAACTTTGAAGTAGTTTGAGGTTCAAGTTAGAGTAATCTAAACATATTGCCCACTCTGATCCCCGGTTTGTTCAGTGATGAGAAAGATACCCCATTCCTCCCTCCTCCTCTCGTAAAACACTCCCAATGGGGCCGATTTGAAATTTTTCAAGTTGCCTGTGATTTAAGTTTAAGATTTGAGTTAGTTCAATGGTATCCAAGATACCAACATTTACCATACCACCATTTCACCCCCTCCCGCTCCCCTAAAACACCAATCGTCTACAAATAGCATAAAACGGAAAATAAACGCAAAATTTCATGATCCTAATCAATGCAGAGACAGACATACGATGTTATAAATATAGCCCATGTATAAAAAATTACACAATTTATGTGTCAGTGTACAATTATCGGACGCTGAACCTACGGTTTTTGTATAGGTTTCTTTCACGAAAATTCCGCACAGCGCCACTGTCGAATTGGTGTTTTTTTCAGACCACATAAATATCAACTTAGCGTCCGTATAAATCGCTACGAATTTCGCGTCCGAGATGAATATAGAGGAGTCAGTTGAGAAGGAGAGAGAAGGAAATGTTTTCACAAACCCCCGAGCTCCTTTTCAGAGTGGCCAAGGGCTGGAGGGAGGCGGTTTCAATCGGAAGGACAGTAGTACCTTCTACCTACTGCTTAGTAATCATTAGTACCTACTAATTTATTATGAATGATAAATTGACTACACCCAACTCCAAGAATCCATTTTGACTCCAGGAATTCGCCACTTCCATGTCGTGTCGAGGTTTCGCTGGTTATTACATATTTATGCACATTGGTAAAAAAATTGGTCAACTAAACAATTGGTAAATCAAATTGAATTTATTTTAAGCAGTGATGATTACGGTTCGTATCAGTATACGCGTTTTGAAATGTTCGTAAATGCACAGTAAGAACCTACCTACGTGTATTAACATACGCACATTTTTTCGGATATGTGCTGCAGTAATAGTTCTACTTTTGGATAGTGGGAGAGAATAGAATGTTTATTTACAACATAAGTACAGTGACAGTAAATAAAATAAATATAATATGCATGATTGATATTGGTTATAGTAGATACAAATCCACAATTCCCGATCTGCGAATCTGTGATTCCAATGGCCGAGAAATGTTAAAAAAAAAAGATAAAACCTTGATTTCAGGAAAAATTAGGCTATTCTAGGTAATACAGGGACATGGGATACCTATATTCGAAATCAGCGAAAATTTTCCTCTCTGATAGGAAAGTTCCATGGTTTTTTCAAAAAAAAAAAAAAAAAAAAAAAAAAAAAAAAAAAAATCTGCTAAGTAGGTATAACTTCCTCACACATAGTAACGTTGACATACTTATATAGGTATTAGTTAGTGACAAAAAATGATGAATCGAATTTCTCTTTTCGGTATGTGAACACGCTGGTACCAAACGACAGCGACTAACCTACAAGGACCAGGACTAACCTACTCAATCCTGAAAATGTATACAGTAATGGCCAATCCACTTCTGATTTTTTGCACCTTCTGATAATGAAAAATTATACCTATATATGCGCATGCGCAGTGGCCATGACTAATCCAATCGCGAAGAAGTTCATTTGTTACATTGGGACCATACCTCACCGTACCACAAGTAGGTACCCTCCGATTTTGAGTGAGATTAAATCATTAGGTCGGGAGAAATAGGCGATTAAAGAAATTAACGTTTGCACATGCGCACATGCTCCTATTCATCTGACTGTGATGAAACTGATGGTGGTCTGTCTACGATGTAACCCACAGAATTCGTGAAAATTTAATCAAAATTAGCCCAATTCTAACTATTAGGCTGACTTTGATTAAATTTAATGGGTTAGACAATAGACAGTCCGAGTAAATGTTACAGATTTATGAATCTGACAACATACTTTACGGTTACGCATGCGCAGTAGCCATCACTGGTCCGATTGCGATGATGTACGATCTCCTTGAGACCATTCCACAACAACCCTCCGATTTTGAGTGAATTCTGGCAATTATAAAGGAAGAAATAGGTGTTTCAATAAATTCATGTTCGCGCATGCGCATACGCTTCAATTGATCATACATTGATGAAAAACTTGTTGGAAACCGTGTAGGGTCTAACCCGCACAATCACTGAAAATTTTATCAAAATTGGCCCACTAGTTCAGCAGTCATGCCTCTTTTTTTCTTCTTTTTTTTAGTGGTTTAAGCCGCACATCAACCATATGGTTCATTAGCGGAATCATGCCTCTTACAATGAATAAAACGTCTGCGCATGCGTGGTGGCTAATATTGATTCGACCATTATGAAAATCATAGGGGATCATTTTGAGATCATTCCACAACTACCCTTCGATATTGAGCGAAGTTGGGCTGTTGAATCGGAAGAAATAGGCGTTCCAATAACACCACGTTTGCGCATGCGCATATGCTCTTATTGATCCTGACGGTGATGAAACTCATATGTGACCATATAGGGGATAATCCGCATAATACCTGAAAATTTCATCAAAATCAGACTGTAATTTAGTGCAGTTTTGCCAGGGACAAAGAACTGATCTTAGACCAACAGTCAGACGGAACCAAATTGATCAGGGAGTTGTAAAACGCTAAACGCAAGTGGAAATTTTCATTTTGGCGAAAAAAGTCTTCCATTTCCTGCACGATAGAAAAGCTTCCCTGCCTTCAGTGATGATAAATCCCATCATGAACCCTTCAGGAACAGAAAAAAATCCCATTATGAACCCTGAAAATTTCAGTGAAATCAGAAGATTCGTTCGTGAGATATCAGGGTTTTGGACCGACTCAGTTTGGTGTGTTTATGGACGACCTTATATATATATATAAATATATCTATATCACCGTACGGGCCGCATTTGCTTATTTTTCGATCATTAGTAGGTAGTTATTTCGCGTTTGCGCCTATGCAGAGGCTACCAGTGGATTTATTGCAACGAGATTCACAGGAGGCAATCTAGAGCCCTCTCCGCATAATCCCTGAAAGTATGATTGAAATCCGTCGATTCGCACATGGGATATTGGTGTTTGTGGTATTTAATGTTTGCGCAGGCGCAGAGGCTACTTATGCTCCGAATGCTATGAAATTTACCAATATGATGCAATCTAGGAACTAATCCGCACAATCCCTGGAATTCAAATCATAAAGGACGAATGGTTTTGGAGTTCGTCACGTTCCAATTTTCGCATACGGACAGACAGACACGGAACCAAATTTGTTCAGGAAGCTCTGAAATTCAAAAAGCAAGTAGAAATTTTGAACTTGGAGAACACAAATTTTTATGACTTCTCGCACTAATACAAAGCTTCCCTTACCTCGGTAATGAGGAAGCAAAAATGAAAATGATATTTATTTCCTTCTTCTTACATTACACAGCAAAATAAAGGGTTAAAATAAAGGTTCTTGTACAGGACATGTATACCGAAAAATGTAAAGTCTACTAGGTCTTCTGTCGTATTATAATATCTCCATGAATAAACCCAAATAAATGTATGTATCTTGTCCTTTATGTGTGGCCGTACCGTTCGTCCGACTGGAATGAAATTTTTCCCAACTCATTCCTTGCATTCCCAGGACGGTCATATTTATGTTATCGGAATGTTTCCCAAACCTGATTAGCAGATGAGCCATAGGACTAATTTCTTTCCTATTCATACCAACGGTGCTGAAAGTTGAAATGGAACCGCTTTAGGACTGCTGGGTAATAATGACAGGGTTCGGAGCCACCCTGATCAGCAGAGTGAGCCCTGACTTTTATTTCTTTTCTATTCAACCTGCAATACTAAAATTTGAAATGCAGCCTCTTCGGGACTGCTGGGTAAGAGTGACAAGAGGGGGAGTCACTCTGTTCAGCTGAGTGTGCTCTGAGGATGATTTTTTCCGATATACATTTTTTCCGTAAATTTCTTGCTGTAATAAACAAACGATTTTAATTTTTTCATCACGAAATTTAATTACCTACGTATTCTCATTATATCCAACGATCATGTCGTTATACTCAGCAGCGGATTTTCTGGTGATTGACAACATTAATTTGTTGGTTGTATTTGCAAAATGTTGAACCACAAATACCTACCTAATTGAGGAATGGGAGAACAAAAACCTGTGAACTAAGTAGCTGTGGATTCGTGAAAACTTCAATGTGGCTGTGGCACGGAGCTTCCTTGTAGCTATTCTATCACTTGAACAAAACGTTCACGATCTTGCTGACATTTTTCAAAACTGAAACCATAAACGTCGTTATTATTTTGCTTTCTAGCCTACCTAGAGGTTCACAATTTTTTTTTTCTTTTGCACCAAAATCGAAATTGTTACTCGGGTTTAACGTTTTAGACCTCCCAGAGCAGTTTTGGTTCCGTGTCAGTCTGTATGTCCGCGGGGTTTTGCCACTTTTTCAACATATTGCCACATAACTTCAAAAGTTTCCATGCGATTTTGATGAAATTTCAGCGCGGGTTATATTTTGTGCGCTTTATTCCCCAAATGGACCCCTGTGAAAATCAGCGCACTTTTATCACTAGGAACCTCTGCGCATTCGCAAACGTGATATACTTTAAACAAGTATAACTCTCGCAATTTGCATCTGATGGCCTTAGGTTTTTTGCCCAGGGGATGGATTTATTCAATTCTAGAGGGTCGAACCTTTTCCCTAAGATGAGGTGAGAAAAAGACTAGTTGGTGTAAGCTCCTGTCAGATGCACGCTTTCTATTCTCCATTTGAAGGGACTATTCTCCATCCCCATACATTAGCTGTGCTAAACAATACTATTTCGGTACCATACTACCTATTAATTTAGCTTCTCAATAAATTGTTGATTTTCTTTTTTCTGAAATGCAGACTCATGTACCTAGTAGGAAGAACCCCAGTTCCCTCCTACCTACCTAATTGTATCTTAAATTCGATACTGTTGAATATAACCAATTCGGTTTGTTAATTTGTATGACTAAATTCAATTCTTAAATTAAAAAATGATGAATCACTCTCATCAATGGATTTTGCAGTGGACACAGAACTCCAAGAATTGTCAGCAAGTTGTCTTCTCTTATTGGAAGTATACCCAAAAGAGAGAATTGAATCACATGAAAAACATCATGCAATTGCTGAACGTTATAACGACATTTCACAGCAACCTTTCGAGGTCAATTCGAGGCCAATTATTGACCCCATGACAACGTCAGTGTCCATCCCTCTATCCTCGTACACTGTGATGGTTCATTATTTCACTTGATTCATCTTATAAACAAAAATTAGGATCAGTTGCGATGACTTGATCCTACTTCGACTGAGCTCATTAAATAAATACTCTTACCGATTTGTAATACCATTTTTATTTTTTCAAACTTATGATGTCGGCATGGCGAGTTAGACGTTTGGTAAGCTACATAATTTAATTTAATAAGAATAGAGTAGCAATTACAGCTGTCAATAGTCCAGTGTTAATAGCTTACTTAAGAATGCTGTTAAAAACCGGTTATCGAATCAATCATGTGTTGGAGCTTTTAAATTAAACGTATGATACGCTGTTTTTCTCAGTTTAACCTCTGTTGAAGTTCACAGCGCAGTAAACTAGTTCAGACTCGACAGCAAGTGGTTTCAAGAGTTCGAGAATGTACCGTTGAGGCCCTTTAGGGACCTAAATGGTCATGCAGACTGGAACCCGGCTTGTTGCGATGGCGGTTGCCGATAGTTGGTCCCGTCTTGCTTAACTCTAGCCGGGAGCTGGTCGATGCGCAGAGCAGTCAAACAATCACAATAACTGCAGCTTAGAATCATCATAGTATAGCACATGAGAACCTTATGCGATAAGTCGTTGTGCATATGAAGCAAACTACAGGTGTTGTAGGCGGTGATCACGTATTCTTCCCCCGCGGATGAAGTGCTGACGTGGAGCCTCTCTGAATCAAAAACTGAATCGCGTTTATTCTTAACATTATTGATCTAGCAACAGAGAAAACAAATCGCCCGTTATTTCTATTATAGATTAGATCATCAACATGAGTGCAGAGCAGAACTGGTGTGGACATGCACGGTTGTGAAAAATTAAGGGAAAACAGTGGACTCCACTGTTGGGAAAACTCAGTTTCAGATTCGTGGTGGCCGAATCATTCAGTACCTGTCCACTGTGACAAATTCTTACTTTTCGGTAAATAAACATCCAGAAAAAGGGTTTCGACAAATCCAAGTTCAAAATAATGATCCATTCTGAAGTAAAACCAAGAACACTTTTTGCAAAAAAATCGATTTTTGTGTCTTCAAACAAATGGTCGTCCGACTGGTCACTTTCAAGAGTTTACAAAAATTGAATGAGTATCTAATTGAACAACTGAGTTCATGCTGAACAATTTAAGAAAATCAATAATGGTTCATTATTTAAGGGTTTATGGCCAAAAACTCGCTGAAAAAGTAAGCGTTTTTGAAAAATTGTGTTCAAAAGTAAGGGATCACGGTGCTTTTGGTTTTTTACGGCTTGAGTGGTCAGACTAGAGTGAAAGAGGAGAAGATACCGAAAAGGCACATTGGTGTTTTCCTACAAAAAGACGAAGAAGACCAAGGTGGCTTGATGGTGTCCATCGGGATGAGTCTGAACTGCACGCACTTAGACTGGGAGAGGTAGGCGGCGCAGGATAGACTCGACTGGATGTTGGGAGAGGCCATGACTTTCCAGTCTAGCCATGGAAGAAGAAGAAGAATCCGGTCTCATGTCTGTATGTTCGCGAAGTCTCTCAAGAAACACAACTCCCTAAATTGTCCAATTCCCATGAAATTTCCAGGGTTCGTGAAGACTCTGCCTTGGATGAGCTGCTTCCAATATCATCGTAGTTGGAACTATGAATCCTCATATCATTCATGTCAACAGTTTTTATCTGAATTTGAAGAACTCCCCGAGAATTGTGGAGGTTGGATTCAAAATGGATCCATATGAATTCCATGGTTTTCGTATTGAAGGGAATTCTGAAATATGCAGAAATAACCTTTTTTTAATAACCATCAATTCTAAAGTTTCCATCTGATTTTGCTGAAATTGTAAGGGATTGTGTGAGTTTTCGTCAAGATGGCCTCTTATATATTTAATTGTTCCTAGATTAAAGGTAGTTTTTCCGTCATGCGCAAAAGTATAACAGCAAATAATAATAGGTATTTCAACTGTTACTAGTTTATGCTAGCGCAAGCCTTTTCGTAGAGATCCTTTAAGACCCAACCCAACCCCCATAAACTCATTTAGGATTAGCGAGCATTAGACAGACAGTACAATACAAACACAAATTGGCACCCACACACTCGAAATCAAAATGGTTCACGTCGAAACCTTAAAATGCAATATTAGTTGGGAATGAACGGTATCTTTCTCACAAGGACGTGAGGTGCTATACACCACATAAAAGATAGTGACATGCAGGTAGTCATTATAACCATTTTAAGAAAATGAATTCATATTTCAGTACGGCCACGGCTGCGGGAACCTATGCATTAGCTTTCGTTTCCTTTTTTAGGGTTAGATTGCACCGTATATTTAAAGCGCTGCAAACGAGATCTAAACGTTAAGCCGTTCACGATCAAGGCTACGCCACCAAGGTTTCCTGCTCGATTGGGTATAATTTGGTGACTTTCACGACTCTCGGTTCAACGTTTGTTGAGCAGCGTGCTTCATGATGTTCCGGGATAGGTTGGAATGTGTTAGATGGCGAGCTAAAACTAGAAATACACGCGGTAAAAATGTAAAAAGAAACTAAAACCTCTGTACTTCAAGCAGTATTAGATTATCCTCGTGATAGCAATCTAAGTACCCACGCAGTGCGAAACGAAACAGAGAATCTATTACAAACTTTTATGTAGCCGGGTGAAGGAGAGTTTTCCAGTTTTCAGTACCTACATAAAGTCAATCACTATCGATAAACAGAATTTTTCATTTCGGATTCAAGAATCGGGTTGTATGCCTATGAAAAATTCTGAGTGCAAATCGAAGCAATCAACTCTCAATGGCAATGAATAGAGAGAAAATTTAATAGTAGGAACGTCATTGGTGACAGGCTCTGAGTTATCGGTAGAGACCGGATTTTTATGCAGCACAAATCTCCAAATATTCCATAGAATGTGCAGTAAAAACATATGAAATATGCATCAAATATGCAAAAAAAAACAAGTGAAATACGGGAGATAAAATTCAACACTTGAAAAGAAAAAATTCTGAACGAATATAATTCTGAATGAAATTTGCTGAATATTAGGTTTATGGTTTTTACAAAGTGCTCAAGAATTAACAGCTCAATGCAAACAGCTGTTTCCCATACGGAATATGCGCCAGGTTTTCGTAGTTTGGGTACCTACTTTTAAAAAAATATAAATTTCCTGGTTGTCTTGAACAAAGTTGTGTGTGCGCAGAGGATATTCTTATAGATGGAAAATGAACGCTCCCCATCAACTGAAGTGATCGGAGCAAATTTTGCAAATTACTCAAAATTACTGAGTCTGTAATCTCAGTCAATTCGCTCACGTCCTCTCCGACTCCAATTCTAACATCCTCAGAGGATCTATAAAATTTGTTGAAAATGTCAAAAAAAAAAAAAAAAAAAAAAAAAAGAAGAAGATACATCTCATAGTTCAAAAGTTCGAGAATGGATTATTTCCGAGTTGAATAAAAATGGTGAAGTGTTTCCTTTTGATGGGAAGACTTTGACCGCAGGTTTCTTTCTCCCACAGTAACACACAGTAACCTACATAATTATTGTTTTCACTTTCGGGAGAAAAAAAAAAGTTTGGTCTTCAAAATAAAAATTTCCACTCGCATTTTACGTTTTAGACCATTCTGAACCACTTTGGTTTTGTGTGTGGGTGTTTGTGTGTGTGTGCGTGTGTGTCTGTCGTGTGCCCGCAAATCCTCGTGACAAGCTTATTTTCCACAGTTTTCATCCTATTCGAATGGCATTTTTAGGGGATGTGCGAGCTAGGAAGTAGACTTAGTAACGGTCGCCTATCAGTTTCATTGTTCTTGACTCAATACCTCACTCTGCGCATGCGCAAACTTAAATTCTACCAAAAATTATTAGAGAGTTCTTAGGATGCTTTTTGATAACGGTATGCCGTTAGTGGTAGTGCCGTTACGCAGTCTGTCTAGGGCGAATCACTCTGAAGCTAACTCGGATGCAAAATAACGGCATGGAAGGATTACGGTGATGGAGAGTTACGGCCATAATTTAAGTGACGCTAAATTGAAAAGTGACGCCAATTTTCCCATTCACCGTTAGTTTTACCTAGTTGATCGCTGTTTTTACGCTGTGTTTACCTAGTTGAATCTTGCATTTTTCTGTATTTTCTATTTATATATATCTATTTATTTTTACTTTTCTCTATTGTTATGGATCGCTTAACAATATCGCCTTAATGCCTTATCTCCGCCGAAGAGTTTATACTCGTTTTGGAAAACTTCGTGGAAAACGAGGGCCGACCCCGAATTCCTCGTCAGATAGCAGAGGAGTTTGGAAGATTTTCTCTTGACGGAATGTCGGAAGAAGATGCTCTTCTCCAGTTTCGATTTCGGAAACCCGATATTGGTTTGTTGTTGGTACATCTCGGGGTACCGGAAATCGTTCGATCCAAGGGATATAATGTGCCTGGCACTACTGCTCTTTGTATTCTCTTGCGACGATTATCATACCCCAATCGTCTGACAGATCTCCAGAGGATGTTTGGCATGAGCTCGTCAGGACTGTCGGCCTTGGCGATAGCAATGATAGAGTTGATTGTTTCATCGAAGGGGCATGTACTCTCCGATTTAGTCAGGAACCCCTGGTTGAACCAGGCAAAGCTGGCCGAATACGCTGAGGTAAGTGTAACAAGTGAATCCTAATAGTATGTAATCTTAGTAAGTAATTGTAGTAAAACTAAACTGAGCCCCCAACCAACCTATGCAGGAGTATAAACTTGGCTCTTCTTGAAAGCGCTGTAGGTACCTACCTTAATCACCGTACGTACATACCTACCTATGGAAAATCGAACAGGCAAACGTTTACAATGGTCTTACCAAGTCAACGCAAGTCATTTTCAATCTTCCACAGAATGGTTTTGACGCACAGGTTTATGCACAAACAACATACTATTGTAGTTTGTTCATGGGCATGAGTGTAATTCAATGTTTTGTTGACAGGCGATATCGAGGAAGGGTGCCCCTCTCAATGACTGTTGGGCCTTCATCGACGGAACGGCACGACAAATCTGTCGCCCAACCACGAACCAAAATTTATATTACAGTGGCCATAAGAGGTACCACTGCCTCAAATATCAATCTATTTTGACTCCCGATGGCCTAATAGTAAACCTAAAAGGCAACCAAGGAAGGCGACATGATGCTGGTATGTATGCCATTTCAGACAAGATTTTTAAGACACTTAGCATTCTTACATCAAGTAATCACATAGGATCAAAGAGAGGTGTCCGAATAGAAGCGTTTTTAAAATTTTTATTTTCTTCGAAAATTGCTAAATTTGATTGAGCATGAAAAAAACATAGAGACCTACCGTAAACTTATAATTTCTTATGAGGTCATTTCCAATAAAATATAGATTTCATTTTAAAAGTTCCAGTCATGCAATACGATCGTACCTATGAGAAATGATCGGCAATCTTAATACCTGTGCACTAAAACCAGCACTATTTTACAGCGAAATGATTTTCACCTGTTTCAGGCATCTGGACAGGATGTGGAGTTCAGAACCAAGTCCGAAGGCTTTTCTCACGCCTTAGTCGTCCGATCTCTCTCAAATTTCGATGATAGTTGGGGGACAACAATTTGATCATATTTTATCAATTTCAACATGATTCTATCATGTAAATCCTTGTAACAAGCCTATTTTCCACAGTTTTCATCCGATCTGGATGACATTTTGAGGGAATGTGCCGGCTTGGGGGCAAACGGTTCTTTGTCAGTTTCATTGTTGCCAAATCAATACTTGCATTTATGTGCACACATAAATTCCATCATGCTCCATTTTTCCACGCCCTATTCGTCTGATCTCGCTCAAATTTAGATGATAGTTGCAGGGTAACGATTTGCTCATCCTATATCAATTTTAACGATTGTATCATCAATAGCTCTACGCATGCGCCTATATAAAATCCTAGTAACGACCTTAATTTACACATTCGATTTCGATGAAATTGTCAGAGAATTCGAGGGTTAGGTTGTAGGTGATCCCCTATCAGTTTCATTGTTGCCAAATCTATACTTCATTCTGAACAGGCGCAAACGTGAATTCCATTATGCTCCATTTTTTCCCACTTTAGTTGTTCGATTTCGTTTAAATTTGGATGATAGTTGGAAAAAGATGACTTGATTAACTCATATCAGTTTCAACATGATTGCAACATTTATAGCTACTGCGCATGCGCTCAAGTGAAATACTTGTGATGACCTCAATTTCCACAATTTTCATCCGATTTTGATGAAATTGTCAGCGAATGCGCGGTTTAGGTTGTTGATGGTCCCATACATGTTTAATTGTTTCCAACCCATCACTTCATTCTGCGCTTGCACAAACGTAAATCACATTGAGCATAATTTTTTTGTTTCTTAACCAACCAACTTTCCAATTATGACATTTCACGCTACTTCATGATTTATTGTTGTTCGCTATGGAATGTTTCAAGATCATTTGAAACTTTTCAAAGATTTTTACATTCATGATTGGTAAACGAGGAAGCTATGAGCCACACCCAACTTGGCAGACGTTTTTTCCATGTTTTATAGCCATGTTGTGCACCGGTTTAATTTAAAATTTTGGAATTCTTGGAATATGATGAATAAAACCCAGACTCCTCTTTCTTTTTGATCTAACATTCATTTTACCAAGTTTTAGTAAAAAAATCATTCTGAGATGAACGTTAGTCATTGTATGCATATATATGCCGGGTGCCCAAGTTCATTTTGCCTGAAAATTTGTTGGTTTACGTTTCAAGATCCGTAGAATCCAAAAATCGAAAGAAAAAAAATCTGTTCGCCCTCCGTCAATGGCTTTTCTCCAAGAATTGTAGACCAAACTTCTTGAAACTTGCGTCAAAAATCGCATTTTTGGTCTAAATGGTCCTAAAAGTTTGGCATCAATTTTTGTCAACCCTAAAGGTATTAAAGAGCTAAAAATTCAAAAATCGATATCTCAAAACGTGCAAGGTAACATTAATGTTTTTTTTCTTGTCACTGTAAATATTACAACCCCAAAGAGTCGATTAAAACCATCTGCAACGCAGTTCGTTGAAAGGAAACATCTTCGGATTTCAAGATAGAGAAATCATGCGCAGCTAGCGAATCTATTGATTAGTCAGTCAATTACTGAATTCCATCAATGATCGCTAGATAGTGGTACTGGAATACATAAAAATTGCCTTGAAAATATCAGCTGATATTATGCCAATGTTGGAATTATCAGGTGATACATTTACATTGGGATTCATTCTAACGTCGAGAAATCGAGTTTATTAAAAATCGCTTAAAAATTAACTACTAGCTGACCCGGCGGGCTTTGTGCCGCCTAACATATTATTCGTACAGTCATGGTTGAAAAATAACAATAATTTATCTATTAAAATTTATTATTTAATTGAGACAACGTTGATAATAAATAATAAAGTAGTACGTATAAAGGATGAATACTGGTATGTAAGGGATTATAATTTTGATTCACAATGGTACAATTCGTTTTGTAAATGGTACCTCTAAATCCTCTTGCTTTTCAGTTTGTTCCCATTTCCTTTTAAAAGACGCTATTATGTCACTCAGAGTCGGCGTATTTGAAATAGTTTCTGCTGATGTATTGTCTAACTTTTCTGAGACGTTGAAAGGTACGTTGGACGGTGTAAGTGGTGATTCATGGAAAGAGACCCCTATTTTATGCGTTTTTCGATATCCCCGAGAGGTTCTAGAGTGAATAGGAGAGAATTCAGCTAATTCAGCTGATCTGAATGGAACCCGTCCTTGCATTTGTCTTTTAATGTCCTGGAGAGGCTCCTGTCATATTTCACATTCCTAGGGCGAAAAGGAGAGAATTTAGGTCACTCAGCAGATCAGAAAAGAGCCCAACATTTTAATTTTCCCTCGATGTCACAGAGAGGCTACCTATCATTTCAAATCCCCAGGGTGAATAGGAGGGAATTTAGCTCACTCAGACGATCAGGGAAGGGCCCATCATTTGATTTGTCTCTCGATGTCCCGCAGAGGCTACATGCCAAATTCCAGTTTCATAGTGTAAATATAATAGGAAATAGCTTTCGAAGCTACTCAACTGATGAGCCCTAGGTATCGTCGTAGCTAATCAAGTTCTAATTCTCCTACCTACCAATCTTTCAAACTGTCTTCATTTTCTGTCAGCGAAATGGATCATAGATCACTTTAATTTAATGCAACCGAACATATGATTGACCTTCGACACCATAAACAATGTCCCTAAGGAAGACCGGGTCCTCGATGAAGGAGGAAGTTTAGACGATTTTACTAAAGCCTATGTTCTATTCCGGAACTTGCCCGTCAATTTGCGCCCACCCACATGAAAATCGATTCAGCCGTTCTTGAGCTATAAACAGCGTAACAAACACGACTTTCTTTTATACATATAGATTGTCCGTGCGGATGTACCTACTTGTGAAATATTGGTACCAAAATACTAAATTTCATCGTTTAAATTGCTCCCAAGTCAACCTATAGGTAGCGGAAGCATTGTTTTCACTTTTGAGAGATGTGAAAGTTGTATTCTCCACTAAAATCGAACGGTTTTCGTTTTTCTAAAATGATGAAACTTCCACTTTCATTTTACGTTTTAGACCATTATGATTTTCGTTCCGTGTCTTTCTGTTTGTGTGTGTGTGTGTGTGGCAAATCCTTGTAACAAGCTTAATTTCTACAATATTTAACCAATTATTATGAAATAACGTTCTTGGAATGTGCGGGTTAGGGTGAAGATGGTCCCCTATGAGTTTCGTTGTTCCCAAATCAATACTTCGCTCAAACGAAAATTCCATCAAGCATGATTTTCTCACGCCCCCGTCACGCTTATTTAAGTAAGTAGGTAGCAACCAATTGAATATAACATAAATGTAAAGATCATAGAAATGGTTGTAATAATCATTATGTATCATATGTAATAAGCATTATGTGACTACATGAAATGTAGTCATTTAAGATGTAGGTAACGTAAAACTTCGAAATCGGTCATTTAAGAAACGGGAAAACGATGCATGAAGTAATTTACGTCAGCGCATGCGCAGAATGGAGTAATGATTTAAGAAAAATGAAATTGGTAGGGAAAAATCTACAGCCTAACCTATGAATTCTCAGAAAAAGTACTTAATCAAAATCTGAAGAAAACTAGAAATTAACCTGGTTTCTGGGATTACACTTCCGCGCATGCCCAGGAGCTAATAATGATGCAATCATGATGAAATTAACATGGAATATTAAAATCATCGTCCCCCAAATATGTACCAAATTTTATCGGGATTGGATGAAATTCGTGAAAAAATTATGCTTGAAAGAATTTACGTTTGCGCATGTGCAAAGTGAAGTAATGATTTGAGAAGTTTGGAATTGATAGTGGGCCATTTTCAGCCTAACCCACACATTCCCTGAAAATGTCATCAAAATCGGATGAAAACTGTTGAAACAACAGGCTGGTTTAAACAATTATTGTTGAAATTAAGCTCGTTTAATATAAATTAGGAATGAACATTCGCGCATGCTCCTAATGATAGGACTATGCTGAAATTGATGAGGAATGGTTAAACTAACCTCTTCCACCTACCTTCAAAAGTAGATGGGACTACTAAAATGAAGATGTATTAATTAATTGCATCAATTTTCTCTCTGCAGGTGCCCAGATCTACGCAATCATATTGATGCCAACTTTCGGATCTGCAATTTGAAATAAAATCAAGAATTCAATATCAGTGCACACTGATCAGCCGTGAGACCTTAGAGCCTAATTTGTTTTTTTAATATTGACTTATGATTTTTTTTTTTTTTTTTTTTTTTTTTTTGTCAAATATTTTATTGAGACCATTTCTTTGAAATAAATATACCCTATTGACAGATTATCACACTGATTCAACTTTACAATACAAAGTACCTTCTAACATGGAAAAGGTACTTGAACGATATTTTATATTTAACTAATTAATGTTACATGTACGTCCTTACATATCGATAATATCCAGGATATGGCGAGGTCTTTGGAGCCTTGGGTCTTGTGGTTGAAGAAACCCTTCACATAAAAGGTTGTTGAAGTGCTCAATATTATTAACAACAAATCGTCGCATTGCTACTTACTTAAATATCGTTATACTTGGATCAGGGGTACTAGTAAAATGTAGATGTTTGAATTAATTGCATTAATTTTCCCTCTGCAGGTGCTTGTATTTACGCAAGCATATTGATGCTGCCAACCTACGGATCTGCAATTTGAAATGTACCACCTTTGTAATATCAAGAATTCAATATCAGTGCACACTGATCAGGTGCCTCTGAACATAATTTATTTTTTTATCGACTTATGATGCTGAAACCTGAAATGTTGCGCCTTTTTTCAGGAACTGGAATACAAATACGAAGTATGGGGGGACTCTGATCAGCTCCGGAACCCCTGTGGCTAATTTCTCAACTAATCGACTCACTCTCCTGTTATTTAGAAGCAGCTTCTTTGGGAATTCCTTGCAAAATCTTTGGAAACAATTACGAGGTGCGGAGGCGCACTGGTCAGCTGAGGGGCCTCTGAACCTGTATTCTTTCCTTACCTATCGACCTTTTTTCTATCATTTACAGTGAAGCGTTAAATTGCGGGGTCTTGGAAATGTAAAGTTGTGAACGTTTTCGGGAGGGACGATGCGCCGTGTTCTGATCATTTATATTACACACGGACTTTGAAAAATGTAGACCAATGATCTGCGTGGAAGGGTATCTCACACAGAAATAATAAACCTTTGTGTAATAATTTGTAGTATTTTTAAATTGGAATTCAAATTATGAATGAAATTTTCTTTTTTTTCCTTTCACGGGTGAATATATCTTCTTACATTTTATCACAAAGATGTAGATACTGAATTTATCACGAAGTCGAAGAAATCCACTTTATTTTGTGCTAATAATTATTTACTTGTATACAGCTCATTATACATAATACTCCTTTTACAAATAAAAAAACCATTGATTGATTAATATACTGTTTTTGTCTGATTTTTATGAATATTTCAGAGATTGTATTGTATTGTATTCCTTCAATGGACTTGTTAAACAATTATTAATGAATTAGAACTATAACATCTATTATAAACTACAATATAATAAACTTCTACTAAAATAATTTTATAACTGTATACTACTCTCTCTACTATGTACTTTGTATACTGCTTTCTTACTGTCCATAAACCTTGTAATCTATATATATATATATATATATATATATATATATATATATATATATATATATATATATATATATATATATAATCATGTTTTGTACCTGAGGCGACGTTGAAGAAGTGTTACTCCTCCCCCTAGCACGAGGGTTTTCTCAAATGGGGGAGTAGCATTCGTAGTGTAGCGTACATCACCATTTAATTGCATTGCTTCTTTCCAATAACAGTGTATTTTTACCTTTGTAAATTTTGTTTGTTCAAATAAACGAATGATTATTTTTTTAAAAAATTGACACATGTAAAACTCTGTGAATAACGAATCGCTTTTAATATTATTTTCAGGCATTCTGCTGATTAGCTCCTGCATGGTTCCCCTGTGAATTTTATTGTGTTCAAGTTAATAATGGCGTCAGCGCATGCGCAAACGTGAATTTCTTATATTGTTCCGTAGTAAAGATGTGGTTGTAAGCGAAAATCATCTGATAATTTCATCACACCTAAAAAATGGCGCTCCTTAAAAGAAACGCTCTTCTTGTTTGTGTGCCAAAGAAATACACACAAATATTATATCAAGAGTAGGTACAGACACCAAACAAACTCTTCTACGGCAAATAGTTTTCTTTCTACGATTTTTCAAAGTTTCGGCAACGAATATATCATCTCACCTTCCCCGCTAGTAGCCAAGTGTGACATCACTTTTCGCCGAAACTTGAAAAAAAAAAAAAAAAAAGAAGAAAACCACGCATCGAAGGAAAGAGTGAATTGTGTCACCATCCTCAGGTTGAAATCTACTTTCATTTGAAAATAGTGAATGGGTAATCCGCATTGCTTGTAGGTATTGCGTTAACCGTTGGAATCCGACACCTCAGACATGAGGTATCGGCATATACTTCCAAATGCCTCCCTCATGATAGGAATTTGATTGTTTGGTGTTCGAAAAAGTATTTCAGTGAATTAATTGTCGTGTAGCAAACCATGATGAATAAATATCTGTCAGTATTGATGGAAAGTCCAGTGCCGATTTCTGCGAGCAACCTGTGTCCCGCCGCTACTTTATTATCTTAAGTCAAATGTAAAATGACAGTGTTGAATTGATTAGCTTAGAAAGACCCATTAAATTGAATCAAGGTCCTAGGTCAACTTGAAGAAGGCTTTTGTTCATATTATAATGTACACGTAATATGGCATTATACCTGCTCATTTATAATATTTGGAGAGAAAAAAGTATAAATACGCATTGCTCTTGAACTAAATGCATGACCGAGAGGGCCGTCTGCATATTGGGCCTAATTTGATAGCATCCAGTCACGAAGTGAGTAGTGCCCGTTTTTCATCATAACACATAGGAATACAATATCATATTACGTTAATAAAAAAATGAACATAAGCAAACCAAATGAATTTAAAAATATTGACGTAATGAATGTAGTAATTGAGTGGCACTAAGAACAAAAGAAAAAGAGTTTGTACTAACGCCATTATTTCGCAATTTTGACATCCAGGGACTCAACAAAATTTCAAACAGTGCCGATTCCTACTACCAACCCGTGGCTACTTATTTTCTCAAGTCAACTATGAAATGACGGTGGTGACCTGATTAGCCTAGAACGGTCCATTGAATTTAATCAAGGTCCTAGATCAACTTATAGCTGACGTATGTTATAAGAGCCTCGCCCTTAAGAAAACAAGAATCACTCGTGCGACTCACAATAAAAGAAGAGGCCTGCGAACTCGACCGGGGAACCTTGACTTCGCGCAAACTGAAAAAACCGGCTGGTTCCGAAAAGGTTGCTCTGGTGGTGCAAGGATGGAACTGTTCCCGCCCAACCGTTCCGTTCCATGTCCTGAGTGTGGAAGTCTTCAAGGAGGACGAGAAATCCACTTCGCTCCGACGAGCCAGCGGGTGTAACAAGATAAATAATGAGACCGCACTTCTCCTGGAAAGTAGTTCAAGAACTGAGGGGTCAGTGCATGATATATTTCGACAAGTGCCGCAGTATAATTTTGGTTCTGGCGATTCAGAGCGTCTATGAATGGGGGGGCCGATTCGTAGGTGTTATCCTTAAATGGAAATCAGGTTTTGATAAATGAATTCGAGTTCGTTAATAAATTTGATATTAGGGATTTAATCGATAACTCAGATATCTATCATTGATTGCGTGAACAATTTAGATTAGATACTCCTTTATTAGTGTTCATTTGCACATTTTACTAATTATTACAGTATACGACTTTCATTTGTGATATTGTGGATTTTGGTTCATAATTTTCATAAGGATATTTGTAAACGACCAAGTAGGAAACAAATTTAAACCCCCCTCCTTCTCCCGTCCACAAATTTGCTGGCTTACGTTTCAAAATACATCTTAGATTCGAAAAATCGAATAAAAAAATCCCCGCCTTTTAAGGCTTTTCTCCGAAGATATTGGAGCAAGTTTTATGAAAATCGGCTCAAAAATCATGCAAGGGGAGGGAGGCCTAGATATTCAATGTCAGAAAGGGGATAAAAAGAGATTCAATGTCTGGAAGGGGATAAAACGAGACTCGCAATTGATTACTCGCAGACTGTAAATAAATTCACACCCTTATATGCCTCCCCTCTGCCTAATATTGACACATAGTTGGCAAAACTCGCACAGTATAATTTGATTACTGCTATTGACTTAAAAAGCACCAACCACCATCAGAGATCAAGATAAGCCCATTCACAGCTTTTGAAGGGGATGGAGAATTATATCAATTCGACAGAATTCCGTATTGAGTCACTTACAGGGTGGCTTGTTTTCAGAGAACTATTGATCACTAGCCGCTCCGGCTCGCTACGTTCGCCTCCACGTCCAGCCGGGGGGCAAGCCCCCCGGACCCCCCATTAAGTTGCTCGCTTCGCTCGCAACGTCTGGCATGTAGGATATGTTGCTCGCTTCGCTCGCAAAGTCTGGCATGTAGAAAATGTTGCTCGCTTCGCTCGCAAAGTATGGCATTTAGGGGATGTTGCTCGGTTCGCTCGCAAACGGTAGATCTCTAAGGGTAGGTTTAACTTCTGTAGGGGATGCTGCTCGCTTCGCTCGCAAACGGTAGATCTCTAAGGGTAGGTTTAACTTCTGTAGGGGATGCTGCTCGCTTCGCTCGCAAACGGTAGATCTCTAAGGGTAGGTTTAACTTCTGTAGGGGATGCTGCTCGCTTCGCTCGCTTGAGGAAGTTAAACTACCCACCCAACTTGGCAGACGTTTTTTTCAGTTGGGAATTATTACAAACAAATTAAATCTCATAAAACTACGTGGAACCACGAAAAGTTTATTCGGGGATGTTGCTCGCTTCGCTCGCAAGGTATTGCTGTATATGTGTAGGATAAAGTCCGTATTTATTCTGTTGAAATGGCTCTCGCTTCGCTCGCAAGGTGTGGCATGTAGGGAATGTTGCTCGCTTTGCTCGCAAATGGTAGATCCCTAAGGGTAGGTTTAACGTGTGTATGGGGATGTTGCTCGCTTCGCTCGCAAACGGTAGATCTCTAAGGGTATGTTTAACTTCTGTAGGGGATGCTGCTCACTTCGCTCGCTTGAGGAAGTTATACTGTTCACCCAACTTGGCAGACGTTTTTTTCAGTTGGGAATTCTTACAAACAAATTAAATCTTATAAAACTACGTGGAACCACGAAAAGTTTAGTGTGGTATGTAGGGAATGTTGCTCGCTTCGCTCGCAAAGTGTGGCTGTATACATGCGATGTATTACAATTGAAACATGTAGGGGATGTTGCTCGCTTCGCTCGCAAATGGTAGATCCCTAAGGGTAGGTTTTACTTCTGTAGGGGATGCTGCTCCCTTCGCTCGCTTGAAGAAGTTATACTGCCCACCCAACGTGGCAGACGTTTTTTTCTGTTGGAAATTCTTACAAACAAATTAATTCTTATAAAACTACGTGGAACCACGAAAAGTTTATTAGGGAATGTTGTACTGCCCACCCAACTTGGCAGACGTTTTTTTCAGTTGGGAATTCTTACAAACAAATTAAATCTTATAAAACTACGTGGAACCACGAAAAGTTTATTCGGGGATGTTGCTCGCTTCGCTCGCAAGGTATACCTGTATATGTGTAGGACAAAGTCCGTATTTATTATTTGAAATGGCTCTCGCTTCGCTCGCAAGGTAGGTACCTATTTATTACCTGCTCGCCTCGCAACATTGTGACATCGAACCCTTCACGTCAATTCTTGAGCCTTCTCTCGTCCACGGCACAATCATTTTAATCGCTTTGCTCGCTTCCGCTCGCAATTTGACCGAGTTCTCGTCACTTTTTTCGATATCCGATTTCGGCTTCAGATTCGGCGGGATTAAACCTTTATTTCGCCCGCGAAAACCGTTCCGAAAAACGTACCTTTACGGGGTATATTTTAATGGGAGAAAACGTAGTTTTTCGTCGGACTTTTTGAGAAAACGGGTCCGTACTCTCGCATTTTTTTTACGCATTTCCCGATACTTTTTTCGCGATCCGATCACGCCGTCGTCTTCCTCGTTCAAAAACCTACGAAATCGGTATTTTTCCGGAATTTTCAACGGCCATTTGGAGGGGTACAGGAAGCGGGGAAGTCCAAAAAGCGCACATTAATTCTTACTTCGACCCCCCTCCCGCCCTACGGCCCATGGTTCGGGTGGGATTAGACAATTTTAAATTCGCTTATACACCCTATCGGAAAATCCCAAGAACATCCCCCCACTCGTAGACTCCCCCCACTCAGCCGTTTGGCCGTGCATAGCACGGACAAACAGACAAACGGACGGAGTTTCATTCTTATAAATAGTATAGATATCCGATTTCGGATTCAGATTCGGCGGGGTCAAACCTTTATTTCGCCCGCGAAAACCGTTCCGAAAAACGTACCTTTACGGGGTATATTTTAATGGGAAAAAACGTAGTTTTTCGTCGGACTTTTCGAGAAAACGGGTCCGTACTCTCGCATTTTTTTTACGCATTTCCCGATACTTTTTTCGCGATCCGATCACGCCGTCGTCTTCCTCGTTCAAAAACCTACGAAATCGGTATTTTTCCGGAATTTTCAACGGCCGTTTGGAGGGGTAGAGGAAGCGGGGAAGTCCAAAAAGCGCACATTAATTCTTACTTCGACCCCCCTCCCGCCCTACGGCCCATGGTTCGGGTGGGATTAGACAATTTTAAATTCGCTTATACACCCTATCGGAAAATCCCAAGAACATCCCCCCACTCGTAGACTCCCCCCACTCAGCCGTTTGGCCGTGCATAGCACGGACAAACAGACAAACGGACGGAGTTTCATTCTTATAAATAGTATAGATATCCGATTTCGGATTCAGATTCGGCGGGGTCAAACCTTTATTTCGCCCGCGAAAACCGTTCCGAAAAACGTACCTTTACGGGGTATATTTTAATGGGAAAAAACGTAGTTTTTCGTCGGACTTTTCGAGAAAACGGGTCCGTACTCTCGCATTTTTTTTACGCATTTCCCGATACTTTTTTCGCGATCCGATCACGCCGTCGTCTTCCTCGTTCAAAAACCTACGAAATCGGTATTTTTCCGGAATTTTCAACGGCCGTTTGGAGGGGTAGAGGAAGCGGGGAAGTCCAAAAAGCGCACATTAATTCTTACTTCGACCCCCCTCCCGCCCTACGGCCCATGGTTCGGGTGGGATTAGACAATTTTAAATTCGCTTATACACCCTATCGGAAAATCCCAAGAACATCCCCCCACTCGTAGACTCCCCCCACTCAGCCGTTTGGCCGTGCATAGCACGGACAAACAGACAAACGGACAAACGGACGGAGTTTCATTCTTATAAATAGTATAGATATAATCGAAGCCAAGCAGCTTCAGGACACTTACGCATATCTCGATGACGTAGCCATTGGCGGAAGGGATCAAGGGGAGCACGATAACAGCAGCAAGCGGTTTTTAGAAGCGACAGAGAAGCATGGTTTAACACTCAACAAGAACAAGTGTAAGTTTTCCGTACCTCGAATCTATTTGTTAGGATACATAATTGAAAATATGTCTATGCTACGTCCTATGACCTGACGAGTCTATAGTCACTGGCTAGTCGAGTACAGGGTTCGAGCGCTATCGATGTAAGGACATCATCATCGGGCCAGTAGAACAGTGCAGTAGAGGTCAGAGTGCTGTTTCGACGGCCTGATGATGATGTCCTTACATCGATAGCGCTCGCCCCCAATGCTCGACTTGCTAGTGACGAAGTACTCCTCCGAAAGGGATGTAAATGGCTGTTTTACTCTTATTACTAGCGGAAATAACCCTTTAGATTTAAAAATTATAAATAACTGAAGCCAATAGATTGGATCCTTATTTACCTACACATAATGTGAATGAAATCATTTTTGAAGATCTTAGAATTCTTTATTGATTAGTAGCTATGCGTACCTAGATTCGCTGGCCTGTTTTTACTATCCAACAGAGAATGTTGAAAGTCACTCTAGTCCTGCAGCTCAGTTACATCGAATGAAAAATGAATTAATGTCAGGAAATGAATTTCACTAGTAATACATTAGAAAATATCTTTCATTCCACTTTCTTTTCGTCGTTCAAAATCTAATTGAATTTGCAGTGCTACTCATTTATTATTTTCAATAGTGTACCTTTGTAATCGACAAAGAAAAAACCTCGAGATATCGAAATTGTTAAGAATAGGAGTAATGTTTTTTGGTGCTCATTGATAGATTGCCCAATGAATCGAATGAAACCACCCGGATAACTGTAATGTACCACGGGCTAGATTGTCGGGGGAAATATCCACATGAGTGTGTATCAGCACCAGTGTGAACAGAGTAAACACCGCCTTATAAACTACGACGATCTTATCTGCTGATATAATTCCAATATAACTCTCACTCCACAAAATTAATTTTATTTATAACTTTTGTCACATATTGATGGTCAGTGAACGGTAGGTAGGTGTTTTATTTTATCTCATTACCTAATTTTCAGTGTGTGAGTGTATAATGTCGATGTTTTAATAGTCTGATGTAGTACTGAACTTAGATTTAAGCTCTAGTTACATACAGAGGGATTAGTAATGCGTATTTATGTTTAATTTAATCTCAATAATATCTCTTCAGTATTTGTGCTACGTTTATTTTGGTATTGTACTTTAGCCTATGTTCAATAATTGTAGATCAGTGATTTGCTCTCTAATCCAAAAATAATATTAAAAAAAATTAAAAATAATAATAATAAAAAATAAATAAAATAAACCTATGTGTAATGATTTGCAGCGTTCTTGTGCTTCAAGTACGTACAATGTTCAAGTCCAAAAGTATTGGAGAATGCAACTCATGAGGCTGGTAATAAAGTTTCTATGCCTACCTGCCATCTGGCAACGTTTTAAAGACGTTTTTGGCCTAATGCTCTCTTGTAATGTTCAGTTTCACTCATTGTGACAGCTCTAAAATCTCTTAAAGGCGGCAAAGGACGACTTTCAACAAGTTTTCCAGCGCGTCAGAAACCAAAACTGGAGCGTCTCGGGGTCGTCACGTCCCTGCAGTTTCGTTCACCTGCGTGTACCGAATTAACAAGGGATTTCCTATGAGGTTTGGGGCTGGGGTGTTGGCACAGAGCTTCGGGTTTCGTCGTAATAGGTAAATGAGAACAAATGGGAGCGGTCCCCTACCTTTGGTTTGATGGATGGACATTGTGCACCAGTATTACCGGTTAGTAGGGAAATATCAAGGCCATTTTTATGGAATAATCGGAAGACCTTCGTCCATGAGGATCGAAATTTCTGCTCACGCTTAGTATCAGACCTCCATCTTACCGAAGAAATTGGTTTTGCATCCGTAAGTTTGGTCGCAAAAAGTAACAACTACGATACAAGAAATTTCAGAATTCCCATCCAAGTTCAATGACTTTTTTTTAGATTAATGGGGACCGGTTCTAGATGCGCAAATATACCCCAAACGGATATGCTTTGCCATCCGTGTAGGAAGTCCTGAGCGTTCGCAAAGTGATATCCACCAAACTCGGCTAACCCACTTTTGGAGGAATTCTTGTCACTTATTGGAATGACATTTCTACCTAACCTATGTAGGTACCTAGCACTTAAATCGAGCTATCGAATGTCTCTGCACATGTGAATTGCCGCTAAACCTTATAACTCATAAACACTGATTTTATACGCCAAAATTGGTTTTTTGAACATCTTAAAATGCACAGATGTAATTACTAATTGATCCTCCCCCCTTCTCATATGCTTACGCGAAACCTGAACACTGATATCGCCCGAATTTTCATTTATTTATTGGTATAATGCATTTTTGTAATGAATTTTACGTAAATAGGAGTAATTACCAACGGGCTACATGTATAAACTATTTAATCTGTAGTACAATATGGAGGGATTGACGTAAGAATCGTGCTCCAGCTCAACCAAGGTATCGGTGTACCTGATGTAATTACATATATATCTACAAAATTTATAATCAATACTGTAGTGATAGAATACAAATGAAGTAATTTGCATCAGAAATAATTTTTAGAATGAGTAAAGTGTTCAGAGAATGATCGTTCCAATCAATGACGGCAATACTACCTAAAAGCCTAAGAACTAATAATTGAAGCGTGGAATTGCAAAAGGGTCTAAGTGCCTTCTGACGAATTTTTCATCTGGCCAATTCAAATGTATAGACTTGAATAGTATTAAAGGAACATGCTTGAATTAAAGAAAAACATTTTTCTCTGATAATCTATGATTAGATAAACACTTAGACTCAGTTTATAGTGTAATGTAGTTTGCACTGCAGCAGTCGTAGACATTCAAAATTTTAGAAAGCAGAAACAATGTAAGTCCCCCACAGAGACTTGCTGTAGGAGCTATATAACGGTTCCAATGGCACTTGTACCTGCTTCATATCATTGGCCATGGCACATTGACCAGTAAAATGCGGACATGAGTTTCCTATTTTTTGGCATTTAGACCCTTTTGCACGTCCACGCTTCAATTTAAAACAAACTGCAGAACATTCCTAATAAGTAGATGATGTTATTTGCACTATAAGCTCATAAAAAACGGTTTAATAAAATATGGAACGCATATTGTGACTCTGTTATACAAATGTTGCAGTTGACAATGGAGGGGTCCTTCGCAATGACCCACCAATACAATAATGATTTTCGTAATTTGTATCTAGTGAAAATAGGTAATTATTTTCTTCTAAATGAAGAAAATTAATTAGTTTCTTCTAATAAATTGAAGTCGAACAGAAATTTGCTACTGTAGTTACTCACGAAATCATTCATGTAGTGTGTAATAGATTATCTTCTGCACATTATCTTCAGTTTTGGAAAGAGACGATGAAATTACCAGCGTTGATATAACGGATGATATCCTTTATTATCTTTTTGTAATCTTTTCAATAATTTAACTTCTCATTAGACTAAGTATACACGCTGTACTCACTTGTCCATAACCAGTTTCGGAACTGAACCACTGTTCTTCGACATTGGACGACAATAGTGTTTCAGGAAGGTTGAAGCCCCCTTCCAATTCCCTCTCTGGAGTACCTTATCCAATGGCATTTCAGCACTGAAACGGAAAGAGCTTACGGCAGATCGCAGGCTTCCTGCTGAAGCTTGTATCCCTGCTGAGAGAAAGGCTGCCTTTATCCACCCAACTATGATACAGCTGGATTCTGGTGCTACCTTACCCCTAGTCGTTGCCAAAAAAGCAGAGCTATTCTTACCATTTACCCTTGACTTAAGTAAGGTGAAGTGTTTTTGAGTCCACAGTACTCGGTCAAATAATGGGTCCTCTAGATTCTTCTTCAGATTCCATCCAGAGTGAGATCCCAGAGACAAGGTTAATTTCTTGTTTTTATCAGATATCTATTACATTTTCTGGGAATGTGCGGGGTAGGCTGTAGATTTCCGGTACTCATTTCTATGTATGCGCTAACGTAAATCACTTCAAGCATCGTTTTGCCTGTTTCCTAAATGACAGATTTCGAAGTTATAGGTTACCTACATCTTGATTGAATATATTGCGCTATGGAGTTTTCATGATTATTAAAACCATTTCAATGATCTATTCATTTATATAATTTTCAGTTGGTAGGTACCTACTTACTGAGGTATTGCTATACTGATATCAGGGGGATTAGTAAAATGTAGATGTTTTAATTAATTGCATTCATTTTCCCTCAGTATGTGCCCATATCCACGCAGGCATATTAATGTCAACCTACGGATCTGCAAATTGAGATCGGCCTCCTGTCACACAGTCTTCTCTATCCGCCAGTTTTTCAGCAACCGCCATCAAAACGAAAGAAGTGTTGAATCGATACACTTGATGTCCAAACAATTCATTTTTATTCTCATTAGGATTTTTGAATATTACGATTTTCCCAGAAAACTGACCCTGTTCACCCCACTCTACGATAGGACGTCAAACAAATGAATGACAGCTGTTCTACTGGATTTTAGAAGTTACAGGAAGACCTTCAGAAGTTCATATAAAACATTGTAAAAGAGGAACGATCATGACATTAAGGGTTAAATATGTATGAACAATAATCAACAACTGGTTTTCTTTTCATCCATAATTATTTCAAAAATTATTTTAAAAAACCAAAATATTATTCACTAAATTTAATCAACCTTTCATTTTCTTGGGTATTACTTCGACCACGATCACTATACAACCAATCGGAGGACTTTCGAAGTCTGTGTAACCTTTCACAGTGACTCGGTATGTGTTGTAGAAAAATATTGGAAACTTCTTAAATGGCTCTACCAATACACTTAATTCGAACTCATGCTTTCCCTGCAATACATTAAAGAAAATGATTACTTACCGTTGAAACAAAGGTTAAAAACAACCGTTGAAATTGTTTATAGTTAAAAACAAACTTATCGATTACCTATTCATTAAAGAAACAGTCTGAACTACAGTTAAACTTGAAACATTATCTGGTGCAATAGTACTTATATATTGTCTTGTACTTCGATGAGTGACATTGAAAAAAAAAATGTAAGCCTTCTATGCTAGGAAAGACCGATTTCCCCCTTTTCCGCAGGCACGGAATAGGATACGTTTTAGTCAGCCTGTAGTACGAAGTTCCCCACCACCAGAGATTACTAACATCCAGGAGGGCTGCTGGTCTTCCCCCACCCTTTCTATACCTCTTACGACGATGATTATCCGACAGTGTTGCCAAGTTGGGGGTTTCCCACCCAAGTTTTGGGGGTTTTTCGTGAAAGGAGGATTTGGGGGGGGGGGGGGGGATTTTTTTGATTTTTTTGGGGGGGGGGGGGGGGGGGGGGGGGGGGTTACGGATGAGTCGGGAGGATTTGAGGAAAATTTCGAAAAAGATTCTGTGATAAATTGAAATATGACGGACGGCAGGTTAAAAAAAAAAAAAATACTCAGTGTGGTAAAAGGGTGTTTCTTGGTGAAAGGGGCAGAAGTAGTGTCCGGTGCAATTTTGACGTTCCCATTGACACTTTCGAGTTTCTGAAAAAATTTTTTGGTAGTATTTATCTAATTCTAGTCTGGAGAACAGTAACAAGCCGGTCAAGGAATTTTTTCCTATTTAAAAAAATGCTAGAACCATCAAATCGTCAGGGACCTGTCCTGTCCCCAGACGACCTTCCCAACTTCAAGTTGCAGTGGGGGCTCCTAAATCTATTTTACGAAGCTCACCAGTTTACCATCAGTTAGAATAACTTCAGAGATTCAAAAATGAGTGTCCCCATAATTTTCGGAAAATCTCATCTTGATGAATCGTGGAAAATGTCGGTGTCCAGGCGAAATGCGTCAGGAGCCTGTCCACTTACGGTTTTTCAATTTTAGCGGTCAAGGACGCACGTTTGACGGTTTCTTTTGGAACCATCGTTTTCCCGTGCTTCTCAGCTATCGGAAACGACAGCCAACGGCCGAGATCAGTCAAGACTTTTCTCTTGTGGGAGAAGGTTGTAGTGCCGAGTGTGAGCTTGTCAAACAGCATCGTCAGAATCCTGTCCAGTCTCAAGTGGTGAGTTTTCCATGCAACTTTTTTTTCTCTTCATTAATCTGGTAGATCTGAGCGAGTAGTTTCCATTTCTATAATCACTTCCGGGAAAATTATTGAAAATAGTCTAGTAAAATTGAAAAAACCCAAGTTCCGTCAGGAGCCTGTCCGTCAGGAGCCTGTCCTCTTAGTTTTTTTCAAGGACAGGCCCCTGACGCAGAGGACAGGCACCTGATCCAACTGCCTATAAATTTGATTCAAAATACTTTAGTATTTCTACCGGATGTTACTATTGAGCAAATAAATTCATCGGAGTAGGTACAATCGTCCAGAGTAACACAAAAATAACACAAGACTGACTTGCATTCAGATTGCTCAAGTTGTGAGAAAGAGTCAACATCAACTTAGTCAATAGAGACGATTCTTTTCCCCGTCGAAGCTGTTTAGACGATTTTCCTTTTTTCTCCTAGGTTTCAACTTCTCAATGCAACTTCGTACCTGCCAAATCTCAAAGAAAGGATGTCAGAATAAGGCAGAGTAACTCTTGCATGGACCGCCGCGCCAAGACACTTACAGAAAGGGTCAGAGCTGACGTAGTGTCTTTTTATTAATTGAAAAAAATTGAAGAAACTGTTGTTCCTGTATTCAGAAGGGTTAAAGTTACCCGAACTAATGTTTGAGAGGGGTTGAATTTTAAGGAGAAAGTTTATATTCTTGGTGTTATATTAAAAAGTTAAGAAACATTCATCTGATTTGCTAAAAACCTTGAAAGCGTCCTCATAAGCTTTGAAGTGAAATCTTCGTGACATCCATTCGTGTAATACCGGTAAATATTTAAGAATGAGGAAATAATACTCGAAAAACGAGACAAGTGTGAAGTGGTTCGTTTGCAGTACTTGGTTGAACTAAGTTTCTTGTGCGGAAGATCTGTCAGGGGTCAGGGGCCTGTCCACTGCGTCAGGGGCCTGTCCTAGTGCTTTATAATAATTGATTTTATTGCTTAATTCAGCCACCTACTGTTTGGTTGGGCTTGGAGATTCAATCGAGAAGTTGAAGAGATCATCCTAAATTTTTTTCCTGCTCATTTTTAAAAGTTTTAAAATTCAGAAAACTCAGATCCGAAAGTGTCCACTTCACCAAGAATCACCCAAAAAAGGAATTTGTGTCTGCCTGCCTGGTAAGGGAAACGAGCCATCGCATTCACCAACAACATCAATGTCTATCGTGGTCCAAACTTCTTGACTGAATGTTTTGAATTACCACCGCCATCTTGAAATGATTATTTCTCATTTGTTTATTTACAGTGTCAATTTTGCCGGCTAGTAAAAACCCAGGGGACGTCTAACAATCTGCTCACTGTGACATCTGAGATCGATCTAGGTCGTCAGAAAGGAGATAACATAATGGTTGCCTTCCTCGATATCTCTAATGCTTTTAACCGAACGGAGATTTTTACCTTGCAACAAAAAATGCACGACCTATGTATACCAGAATATTTGACGAATTGGACCACACTTTACTATACCAATAAAAAATTGAATGACGGATATCACCAAGTCACGAGCAACATTGGCCTCGACCAGGGGGCGATCTTGAGCCCGACCCTCTTCAACATCTACACTTTCCCAATTCACGAAATCGAAGGTTTAGCAGCGCTGACATCATATGCAGACGATTTTTCTTGCTACGTCACGGCTCCCACAAAACAGGAATGCTATGAAAAGTTGACGACAGACGTATGTTTAGTTGAAGCAGAACTCGCACAGTTAAATCTCCCCTTGAACAACGATAAAACTAAATTCATTGACTTTACAAAAAGAAGGAGCTATGCCATTCCTGACACCGTTATCCCACTAAACCGAGGTAACATGCAACAGGTAACCTCGTGGAAATATTTGGGAATCGAATTAGAACAACAAAGGACTGGTTTTTTCCATACCAGATATGGTAAACATAGAATAGAACTAGATCTGAACGCCATGAGGCGCCTTCGGGGCACAACCTGGGGTAACAGCTCACTCACCCAGTTACAGCTTTTCAAATCCGTAATTCTACCAAAATTAGAGTATGGAGCATTTACATATTTTTTCATGAGCATTACTAACCCTAGGAACATATAAAAATCACAAAATCAAATCCTGCGACAGGTACTTGTTGCTGTGAGGACAACCCCTATCAAGTCCATGCATGCCCTAACAGGAATTTTACCCCTTCATCATCACCTGAGACTCATTGTACATCGGCAGCTGCTTAAATTATGCGTTACATCGTCCTATCTCAAACTTCAAGTCATGTCTCTTAAGGAGACTCTAGAGGTCAGATGTCCAGTGAGATTGAGGGTTTGGGGGGAGGTGATCCTTGAACTGGGAATTGCACTAACTCATAAGATTCACTGCCCTGACGATCTGAAAACTACACGGCGAATAGACGAAGAACTTGGCAACATGTTGGTATCTGAAATCCCAGGGATCAAAAAGAATGGAAATCAGCCACATGACGAAATTAGACAAAAAGCACTAGAGTTCATGTCAAGTAGGTTCCCCAACTACCTGCGGATCTTATACAACTTCGAAATGAGCTTCTGAAGCTAAAAAACAAGATGACCGACGTGAAGGTAGTGTGGAATCCCAGTCACGTGGGGCTCATGCATGACTTCACTGCAGATAGAACCGCGACTCTGGCCACCATGGTCCACGAGGATGAGGAACTCTGGCACGTTGACGCTGAGAAGGCTGAGAGGAGTGGTGGAGGCCAGATAGAGACAAGAATATTTGGAGGCCGATGGAGCTGGATCATGGACTCGGGGTATTATCCGGGATGTCCTTGCCACGCCCTGGTTCAAAAACATATCTGGTTCGGTTCACGGTGTCACGCTGGCCTGTAGCCTTGTTTTGGGCCATGATTGGCGGAATCTCTGCAAATTTAGGCTACGTTTTGCCAACCAATTTAAATGCCGGCTATGTGGCCTAGATTACGACCACATCATACACCTTCAGGTGGAATGCAGGGTGACGGCTCCTTTGATCGAGGGGTTTCGGGGGGATGAGGGAAGGCAGAACGTGGTAGAGTCTAGAGAGGACAGGGCGATTGACCTTCTGAGGAGAGCCGTGGAGGAACCAGAATTACTTCTCAAGCTTGTGCAGAAACTTAAAATGCGGGTATGATGAGTAGCACCTTGGCCGGCCTTGGTCTCACATCCCCCACTTATTCACTAGTCCAGATTAGCAATTTATGTATTACCTAATTCATTCCTAGTAATTTTGTTTTCCCCTAGTCATGTACAGTGGAAGGAAAAAAATAATTAATAAAAATTTTAAATGGTTCCTATTGAAAAAAGAACTAAGACTACAGATGAGAACCACAACTACTTTATGCTCACAATCTTCAAACTGGCGCGCAGTATATAGATTTAACAACAACAACATCTTTTCTGTAACGTTTTCGACTTTTCGATTAATTTTACTTTTTCGCTTTGTGAGCAATGGCTTATAATAAACTGAAAGGTGGATCCTCCGTAGCCACAAGTTGGAAGTACTCTCAAGGGAACTTGAGAAGCTGGGAAAGCGACAAGGATTTAAAAGGTAAGCCTGTTGAAAGGTGCATTTTGACTGCAATAGTGCTTGTTTTGAGTAGGCGTACAAAACGCTTTTGGTTTAGGATTGTGCTTATACATCGAGTACCTATAGTTGATTTTAATTTAGAAAGGATTATTGCCTTGAATAGTTGCTTTATTTTCTGATTGGGTTGCATGAGATGAGGCTGATTCTTCGAGTGCCTACTGTAAATACTTCAAGCGCTCCCTTCATGCGTACAAAAAGGACTTAATAAACCACTCTAAAACTAAAAAGTATGAGAGAGCAGCCAAACATTCTTTAGTTGTCCAATCAACGACACCACTCGCCGTTTTCTATGCCAAACCTTGCCCAGTGAAAATTATAGAATTACAACTAAATGCCTTTGTGGCGAAATATTGTTCTATCAGCTGTATAAATCATTTGAGTGAACTAGTCAAACCATTGGACACTATGTCGGCCTTGCTTACCGATATCAAGCTTCACAGAACTAAGTGCACTATGCTAATTGAAAATGTCCTTGAGCCTATCATGTTGGAATAGGTACCTCGTGGAGGACGTGGGTGATTCTAATTGTTCACTTATAATCGATGGGAGCACAGATGTGTCTACCAGCAAAACGTCGTGCATGATTATCAAGTACTTTTCTGTTAAAAAAATGGCTTGTTACTACTTCTTACCGGATTGTCACAATTGAAACTTGCTCGGCTGAGGGAATATTCGAAACAGTATACAGTCAGCTTGAAAAGGACAATTCTTTCTTTTCCAGCAGCAATTTTCAGCTTGGTAGGTGTAGTTAGAACGCACAACGTACCGCCCCCCATATCCGCGTACTTTGCTTAGATTTTTTTCTTAGCGCTTATTTGAAAAGCAAATTTTATTGATTTGATGCACAAAGTTTTTAAGGATTAGATAAAATAATTTAGATAATTCTAAAAGTATGTTCTGTACTTATCTATGAAGTATTTGCATACCTTTGCCAATTTTTCGTCAATATCTCATCCTCAACACATGGGCCCATTGCAAGTGATTCATTGCGGACATAATTATTCATTAGTTAACTATGCAGTGGTATTTGGCATTTCTTATTCTATAAAGCAGGCGTATATACTCACTATATCAACCGGACACCCTTCATATGGGGCTCCTTCTGTTTTTATGGCCCCAAACAGCCTTTTGAAATCGTTTTCATCTCCGAATTCTTCTAAACCCAGACACGCACTCTGCTTGTGGAAGTCCGTGTAGTAAAATTTATCTTTGTAGCCTTGTGGAGTTTTTTGATCTAGTTGCATTGACCACTAAAGATGTCAAAATCAAAATGTTAGATGATGGACAGATAAAAACATTCTATGAATAGGCATCATTAATGAGACGCAGCATTGATGTGTATAATATAATTATATTTCAAAAGGAATTGCATTAGATTATAACCAGAAATTCCGATTCCAGATCAAAAATTAAAAGTTTGGGCAGAGTAAGTATAGGCAGAAATAATTTTCGACTCAGAAATATATCTAATTGATTTCAATAATACCAGTTTTTAGCACTGTGCTCTTTGAAAAATTCGTCGAGCTGAATCGTCAAAGCTGACAAATACTCTCGTTTTTGTTGGACGATTTTTAGTGTTGATGACCTAATTGAATGATTGATTTTTCATGTATCTCTGCCATTTTGTTGTACGTCATTCAATTTTGAACTTAAAGATTTGGATTTGCAACGAGTGGGGGTAGATGGTAGGGGGAGCCCCTCCTATCCCAAAAGTTTATTTTTGTTTGTTCCTAATTTTTGTTGTTACCTAATTTTTAACACATACCTATTAGGTAATGAAACTAAAGTACATTGTACAGCATAATTGTGAGTATAATTTTTTGTATGTTCTATTTTATAGCTGACAAACTTGATATAAAGCAATGTTCTGTTAAAAAATATAATCTTAAACATTTTTTGTAATTTTTTTGTGATTTTCAGTGACTTTTTCAGCATATTTTTGAATTGTGATCAATTTATCATGATCAAAAAGTGCTACCCAACAATCTAATTCTTCATTATGAAAAGCTTGATTTTTTGGCGCAAAAACGGAAATTTTATTTCCATCGTAAGGAGAGTTATCAAGTGGAGTGTGACGTACACACTTTTATATATATACACATATATATGCAGGGTGTCTCGTGGGTCTCCCACGAGTTCTTCCTCCCCTCCTAAAATTATTATTTCTGGGGGTATTGGGAAAAAAAAAATTATTTTGATTCTTCATGATTTTCTTCCCATAGATTTCAAATCTGATCACGTTGTGCATTGAGCAACCATACGCTATCAACACCAACTTTGTTTTTCCAAACGGAAACCCCCCCCCCCCCTTTTTTTATTGCTGGTTTGAATTCTACGCACGATTTCATGAATTTAGTTAACTTCACTCGATATTTTGAACGAACGCAACCCGTTCCGCGGGCGCGCAAAGTTGCCTTAATACTGAAATTGCGGAAAACATGGATTCAGGTTAACCCCAGGTGTGGTACATGAACTTTCATTTTTTTTTTTCAACGCTGATTCACATGGTGCTATCCGTTTCTTGATTCGAGTAGACTTTGGCGAAATAATGGCCAAAATTTGGTTAGCTTGCTTGAAAAAATCATCTCTTTAGGCGTGTGTTTGCACATGAAATTCCATAATTTTCCCTCCTTGGGTCCGTATCGTTGAAAATACCTCACAGCAAGGCTGATAGTCTTCTTATTGGGATGGCGTCCATTCGGGTGTTGTTCACGATAGCCCCGTACTGTTTCGAATTGCTCGTCGTAAGACTCTACCATACTCAAAGAAGATTAGAAGCACAGCAGCCCTTTCTTCCGTTGTGTAACGAGTGGTAGGTGCACGAGGCATGATTAAAATTATGTCGCAGACAGAACTAGGAAGAGTGAGCTGAGTCCAGTGGACGAATGAACAAGGTGGAGGTTTATCGCTTTCATGATTTGGCTGAAAACATCAACTACTGTCTTATTATCCGGCACACTTACATCGAACGGTTGTAAACAGAAGGGACAATTTATCTAGATACCTGATTATTCAAACGTCTCTGTATCGGCAGCTTTTCCATGTCAACTTTCAACTCTCAGAATTAGGATGATTTCTCATTTAATCACTGAATTTAAATCTCCTATTTTTACATTTTTCACCCAAACCTCGAAAATTAACCCCTGTAAAAATCTCAATCAAGCGCTTAAATAACAAAAACGGACGTGAAATGTCGTTATTTCGACCATTATTCCGCTAAAATTGAGTCAAATCAAGAAATGGATAGCACCATATGAATCAGCGTTGAAAAAATAATGAAAATTCATGTTCCACACCTGAGGTTTTCCAGAATCCATTTTTTACGCAATGTTGGTAGATATTAGACAACGTGGTGCGCTCGCGGATCGGGTTGGGTTGGTTCGAAAAAATCGAGCGAGGGGTCGTAAATTCATAAAATTTTGGGTATAATTCAAATCTGCAATCAAAAATGGGGTTCCCATTGGAAAAAACAAAGTTTATGTCATTTGCGCCACTTCTGGCGCAAGTCGCTTGCGCGAAAGTATTATTCCTGAGATACGTGAAAAATAATGAAGAATGGCGTTGTTCCCAATTTTTTACGCTGCATTCAGGGGGTGTAACCTTTCCTTGGGACACCCTGAATATCCCGTTGGAAAATGTCGATCGAGACGTAGGAGGGAGGAGGCAACTGTAGAAATCGCTGAAAAGTGAAAGTTCACGGATTGGCAAGTGGGAATTGAGTCATTTGAAAAAATCTAACAAAATATTCCAACCAATTCAATTGACGGGTTGAAAACGTTTCAAGTTAGAAGAATTGAGGGTTAGAAAACAGAAGTGGATAGCAGAGAATTCGGAGGACAGAAAATCAGTATATAAAAATTATGAACTTATGAATTGAAAGAGTTCGGATATCGCCCCGAATATTTAAAATTCTTTGAAATATGGCAAGTTGATTCATTTCATCTTGATGGTGATTTCTCCAGTGTTCAACCCAAAAGCTCATTTGGAACTACTGAAGAAATTATTAAGTTTAACCAATTCAATTTCAGCCGTAGTTTCTGATTGGTAGTTACCTACCTATGGTTTCAGTTCGTACGTAGAGCTAACCTAATTTAAATCTACGCATTCTTTCGATAACTTTCATCTAGACTTATTTCACTGCAAACACTGACCATAGTTATGAGTTTTATGTTTACAGTCGGTTTTGATAGTAATATACCAAGTTTTTCGTGAACTGTTCGTTAAACAGAGGAACTAGAAACACTTTTCACAGGGCTCGATTGACTCAGAACTTAGCGAGGACAGATTTTTGTAGTTATAACGTTGGTAATGAATTAACACATCTTAACTTTGACTTATGATTCGAATTTAGATGTTGCTTTGATTCTAACGATTCTCTCAGGATAGAAATAGCTCAATAAATAGCCGAATAAGCTTTGCTGTTCAACTAACCTTCTTATATTTTAAAGGCTCAAATAAATAACTTGACACAACATACTTACCTTTATGCTCTCATCGATTACTATTGTATTAACGAAATGTCCCACTACGGCTAGCGTTGATCTGTTGACTCTTTTCATTTTCGGGTAGACCTTTATAGGCACATCACCCTCTGAGCAGTCTTCTACGAAACGGATCAGGATGTCGTAAGGACCCTAATTGTAAGAAATGGATTAAATATGATTCCAGTAATGAACCAGTGAAGAGTGCAGTGTAGGCCTTTAAGGAATCAAGACACAGGAATGTGCTCTACAACCGCCATTAGTTTCGGTTCTTGAACCTATTACGTTATGATTGAATAACTACCTATGTGTATGTATTATGTGGAAAACCACGCGAATATGATGAAAGAATTGTCCAAACATTGAAAAGGACGAATAAAATAAAGGATTAGGGCTAAAGGGAAGGGAAGGAAGCTGCTAGACCAAAAAATGGTACCTACGGGTCAATGAAAGGGATTCTGGAATCTTCTACTCAAAATAAAGATTACAAAATTTGAATGATATTCGGGATATTAATACATGATATGCATTTCATCATAGAACTGCACGATAGGAAAGAGTCCCATGCGTTTCATTACATCACCACATGATTGACATGATAGTAAAATGGTAAGAATTGCAATTTACTACAGCCACTTCACCATTTGTGCAGTCTTGTACGATACGGATAGGATATCACGCGGACCCTCGTTGTAAGAAATAGGTTACTAAAAGATTCGCTGACCAGGCGTCTCACAAGTTTGAGGTACCTAATGTACAAATGTTTGCAACCAACGGTGGTTTTAGGGCAAGGATGATCAATACAGCTGTGAACGTAATCCGATTTGAGTCAGCATCCTATGAATAATTTATATTTACTGCAAATTTATTACGGGTTTCAGATATCCACGTCTTTGATGATATCATCACTGTATTCCGTCGGTTACATTTCAGATCATCTAAAAGTGTTTCAATCGATTCTGTGATGGAAACTATTCAAAACGATTCCAAAGTCGTTTTTTGAAGATTTTACAATGACTGACGTCAGTTTCGGCATTGACGACGTCGTATTGTCGTTCAGGACAATTTCTAAAGCTTTTATAGTGGAAAACTATAGCTTTTATTGTGGAAAACTATACCAAACTCGATTTTTGGTTGATTTAACGACGATCGTCATCCCCGCCGACAAGTTCCTATCATCGGATCGTCGTCAAAACCCATACAGCTGATTTCGGATGTCTAAAGAGTCTACCTACGAAATTTCAAGCTGACAGCTCCAAAATTGCGGCCGGCAGCGCGGAGCATACACGCACTTACGCATGCAGACATGCTGACAAATGCTAGCCAAGTCTAAGTAGAGATTCACTTCGTTTGTCAATTATACCATTCCAGTAATTCAAGCAATTTTTAGATGAGTGCGCATATCTAGTCGTTATTAAACTTCGCTGTACCCTAAGCAGTAAAGTCGATTCGTCCTTCTTTTTCTCTGAATATCTTCCAAAATTTCCTTGTTTTAAAGAAACTTGAATGATTGAAATGTTTATGATTTACAGTACAAGGAAGCTTAAAAGAATGAATGGAGTGATAATTTAGCATTTCCAATTCAAATTAAACCTCTTCTGAATCAATTCAATTTTTTCAATTTCAAATTCAAGGGGAGGCTGGGAATGGCTCACCCTTGGGGATGCTTTCTAAATCGTCGTTTCGAAATTTCAGTATCATGTAGGTGGAATAAGAAAGAAATGAGCTTCAGATTTGACACAGCTTATCGTGGATGCTCCCAATCTTGTCATTATGGTTAAAAAAAAAAAAAAAAAAAAAAAAATTCGCTAGAATGTCCTTGTCAGATTTTAGCATCTTAGGTTGAATAAGACAGAAATGAGCCTTTTAACTCATACAGGTGATTGCGGATGGGTGAACCCACAGTATTTACTAAATAGGTTTAAATAGTAACTATGCATGGTTTCATTTAGATCGCATTGAAATTGTAAGTAGAGCAGACCAATTCGTAGCACGCCCTTACAAGGCTTACTTTACCTAGTCATGGTTAACTTAATTCATAAAGGTAGCTTCACTTGTACAATGTGGAGGAACTTCGTTAATTACAGTTATAAAGCAGTGTTCATGTTCAGAGAAAGTAAATAACATCGAGGACGACTTTGTTAGACTCGATTCTCTCAATTGACGTTGTTACGGAAGGCTTACGAAAGTTAATACTGCTAAAAACCATCTCAAGAACTTGCTGATCATTTTGGGAAATCCTCATTCAAATCGCACAAGCCGAATGATCATAGTCGTGACAGCCACAAAAATACACACAAAAATACACCGATCAATTTTAATAAACGAATAATATACTGCAAAATTATGGGCTCCATACTGGTCAGTTGAGTGAGATAATTATCTTCTGTTCACTCTGAGAAGTTAAAATTCGATTTGGAGCCACTCTGAGACATCAAGATGAATGAATTGACGGACAGGGCAGCTGAGTGAGGAAAATGATCCCTTCTTCACTATAGAAAGATAAAATTTGATTGGGGGCCTATCTGGGACAACGAAAGACGAATGAAAAAGTCGTGCACTATCCAGATCAAATATCGAGAATTCAGCTCGAATGATTGAAGCACATTCCATGTTTTTATTTTTATTTTCACAGGTTTTGTTCCAAGTGGCACCGAAGATTGGATCCCAGAGTCAACCCCGTGGCTGGTAAAGCACCGGCCGGGTAATTTGCTGGTCATTAATGTCACTCTATCTAGATTAGAGCTATTATAGCAATGGTATAATATTGAAAGTTGCCGAAGATAAAGGATGGATACTCACTTGTCTCTCTCTAGCCAAACCCGCGAAAACACTGTTTAGAGTGGCTACACCAACACAGAGAAACAACCAGGGTCCCATAATGTAATGAAATGAAGAGGATAATGGAGCGATGAAACACATGAGCACACCTAAATTATCACGGATGCATCAACAACAAGGTGATAGTTAGATTGAAGATTAGTACTTCCGGCGAGTGCTAAGGTCATTTATATTGGATCAGCTAGCAACGGAGACTTTAGGCGCAGAGCCCATGAACATTTTTGGGGGGTTGCCCCTATTAGTTCCGGCCGTTGACATAGATGGTTAAAGTTGGCCATAAACCTGGTTTAAAAAAGTGATCAGGGAAGTCATTCTGCGATGAATAATTCTTGCGTTATCTGAATAAAACCTACAGTTATGTAGTAACCCCCCCAAAATAGGACGTGACGAGGGGCAGTCGCTTTCAAAGACATAATATACGTACACTATGCTCGATAACAACACGCGTAAACACCACTAAAAATGTTATCGTTGGCCAGAAAATATTTTTTCACATGGGTAATGGTAGGAGTTCATCACCAATGAATAATGGTCAAAAGTTTCAAATTTATGTTTCCAAAATTCCAAAAAAATTATTTTTGGAGGAATTTTTTCGCGTTTTTTTTTTTTTGGAGGGGGGATATTATTTTGAATGCAATTAATTACCTATGACCCTGTCCAATAAGCCACCATACAGCGTAAAAGTTTTGTAAAATTGTTAGCAAAAAATTAAAAAATTACCCAAAATTAAAATTCCGAGTTTTTGAAGGTTAAAATATAACTCAATAGGCGAACCATTTTGGTTTATTATTTACATTCATCCCGTGTTTCGCACAAAACATATTTAAAACATATTCTGATCATCATTTAAGATAGTATATGATGTATATGGCATAATATTCAACAGTCTTCATCTGGGGAGATTTCAAAGTCATCAATCTCTTCTGTGTCTGTAAAGAAGAAAACGGTTTCTTCAGTCACTGGTCGGGAAATTGCATAAATCTTGCTTTTTTCCTAGAGGTGGTAAGTATTTGGCAATTTGATTTTTAGGTAATTAGTTAGTGGTCCTACCTGTCTCGTCGGTTTCTCCTGCAGGTTGTATAACCTCAACCTTGACCAAGGGAGGCGTTTGGTCTCCCTAAAACCATAGAAGAGCGAATTTGCCTTCTCGTTCCACACAACCACGGTTTTGAGGAAGGAGAGGTGTCAGGTGTGGGAGGTGAGCGTTCCGCCACACGCTCGCAACGTAAGTGGCTCTCAAGAACTGCTGCCACAATTCTAACGAACTTGGTGGTAAGTTTGCAGCATCCAAGTTCTAGAATTTTCCAACAAATGATTCGTGCAGGCTAACTTTGGAGGTTCTCGAAAATAAGTTGAGTTTTGCCTCATTCAGTTTTGGTCGCCTATACAAAGTGCACACAAACTTCTCCAGCTCCGGTAGATGTGGGAGAACACAGAGCGAGAGTGAATGCAGCAAAGCGTAGAGGAAAAGAATACAGGGGAAAATGCAAGACGAACTGCTGATGGACACTTAGGAAAAGCTTCCGGAAGGAAGGAAAAGAGCGATAAGACACTCAGTGACCCAGCTATCTGGTTCAAAATCATCAGGATGGCTTTCTGTGGTACCTCTTAGGAAGCACTATTTTGATCTCTCCCCAACTGAGTTCTGAGATGCTCTAGCTTTGAGAAACAAAAGGCCTCCAATCAACATGCCCATCTCATGCGATGGGAGTGGGAACAAGGAGTTCAGCATTGAGCATGGTCTGAGTTGCAAGACTGGTGGTTCGGTCACTCGAAGGCACAATAAGGTGAAGGATTTGTTAGGAGAAATGATGAAGATGGCATGAGGAAACTGCGTTAAAGAGCCCGTAGTTGCAGAAGCCACAGATCAATCTCAGGGTCCCAAGGGGGATCAGGCATGCCGTGGAGTGTGGGAAACACACAGGGAGGCGCTATTTAATATACGTGTCACAGACACAGACGCTCCCTCTCACTCTCCCACCCTGTAGCATCAGTGTTGGCAGCAGCTCAAGAAGAAAATAAGAGAAAATATGAGGCAGCATGTGAAGAAAGAAGAGACTCATTCACCCCCCTAGTATGTTCGGTTGACGCTCATTTCTTACCCCAGATGGCCGCAACTGTCAAAGTGTTTGAAGAGTGACTATGTGACCGATTGGGAAAGCAACAAAGTACGGTACATGGATGGCTGTGAGCGAGACTGGTGTTTGCCATTTTGCGAGCATCGATAATGTGAATTCGAGGCGCACGAAAACGCTGGAGGAGCAGCAAGGAGCTAATGCTCCTTCCACGATGGAGCAGGAGCCAATATTTGATAAAGTATTCGAGGTATATCAAATAACATGAAATAAATTTCAAGATAAACACCAACTTTACCTACCCCAAGATCAACAATTAATCAGATCATCTAAGTATAACTGCATAGGAGTAGACGCTACCCTGGAGTAATTAATTAAATTAAGTGCATCACCAACACTTTACTAGTCCCTCTGTATATAGCAAGAGCTGATATCTAAGTAAGATAGTACAGGAGAATCCAAGTACATAGACATTTACAGGCACCATTACGTAATAATTAATTGGATGAAACAAATCACTTTCACTACCTACGCTTCACTGGTGATATAGGTGATATTCTCGAGACTTCGACACTAGTGCACCCTTACATCGAGGCAAGGCTAAAAGCCTAATTTTCGGAGTTATTTCACCTTGTTGTCATGGTTACGAGTAAACTATGAGAAAAAGCATTAGGAGTCACCACCTACATACCTACTTTCTTACGGCTCAGACTTTACCTAGTTCCTAGTTCAGTATATTTTATTATGCAAGGTAATAAATTTTATGGGAATTATATCAAGCTGCAATCCAGCAATAACTTGAAACGTTTTGTATGTAAGATTAGTTTGTGCGGTCAAGATCCCAATAAAATTTGTGTTGGGAAGTTGACAAACAAGTTAGTGATAGAAGTTCCAGACACCAGCCGCAAAAATGTTGTGGATTATTTAGTTTTCAGAACCGTTCTATGAATCAATTAAGAAACTAAAAATCTTTAGTCCTTTGAAAGTGGTCATGTAAAAGGACGTGCCATGAGGGCTGTGTCAGAAGGGAATATTAGGAAGGTATCGCCTTTGGAAAGGTAAGTACCCAGAAAGGTAGGTATACACTACCTACTATCCGTATATTATTACTTGTTATTGACATTTTATGTCTTTGCTATGGCACATAAACTAAAAAAACGTCACGGAAAATTGCTCACGAAAATATTCTGATGATTTCCGCTTACAACCGAGTCGTTGCTAGGAAAATGGTACTTCATCGTTTTTCATCCAACAAAATTCGTTGACCATTCGTTCGAAAGCTCTCGATTTATCCAACCATATTATGTTAACTACTGCGAAGTGCGTGGCCAACAAGCTGAGTTATGAGCATGGTTCTTTGAATAATTGTGTACACTCAGGTGATCATTCTCAATAATTGATATTGTGAACATGATTGCAACCGCTTGTTAATTTCTGATGATTTCATTGAGCTGGTACTTTGATGATTTGATTCATAGCAGGTGATCCGAATATTGCGAGAACGGTTTGATTTGTGAAGCGGTGGTTAAATCATTTTAATAAATAATTTCTATGCTTCACACTCTAGGAAGCTGTAATTTCGTAAGTAGCCTCTTTAGGACATTAACTTGACGATGCCCGGTCCGGATCAGCTGAGTGGCTCTTAGAGCTTGCCTACGAGTCTGCAACACATAGAGTCTGCAACTAAAGACATAAAATGTACCAATGTGTTGCAGACTCGTATGCAAGCGTTTCGTTTTTTCATCATGAACTTCCATAGACAAAAATTGAAGTAGGTACCTACTTAATCAACTTTTTTGTCCTACAAATTTGCGTAACTGCAAAACTCGCGTAATAACTACACTTGCAATGCTCGTCTTTCAATGCCCCTCTTTATGAAGTCTAACCTTTAGAAGAATGAATTTCAAGGTTTTTTCCTTACAACTGGTTTATAATTCATGTTGCAAATTTCCTGATTCGATATTCGACAAACTTTTTGTTAAGCAGTTGAAATTTGTTGGCAGAGCAACAATCTACCTTCTTTACTAAAATTTACTTTTCACCAACAGCGAATTTGGTAGGCTGTACGCACCTACGTAGTTTCGTTTGCTGGTGGAGCACCAACCTGCCTTGTTTACTTCGAAAAACTACCAAATCTATCCTTTCACTCATTGAATAAAACACATGTCTCAAACGCTGATGAAACTGCCAGGGCAATGGCTATGTAGTACAGGGAACCGCTCCCCTCACGAACAGAGGAATTTTCAAAAAAATTTTCTCCATTATTTTTCTGGTTATTTATTCTCAGCCTAAACGAATGAAGTTCTTTAGTTTACGGACACTGATTTCCTATAGTAGTCCCTGGTCCAAATAAAAACTCGTTCACCATCGAATCGGTGCCGTTGGGAACAACCAATAATCGCGCTGTCAGGCACGATTAGTGCGACCATTTAGTTGAATTGAAACTTGATGTTACTAGGTACAATTTTACTTTCTCAAAACAAAACTGTTGAAAATTATAACGACGTATTAGGTTGACATACGTTAGTGAGTTGCGATCTACTGACATCTGCCACGTCATGGTGGACCTTGGAGGAGACTTAAACCTACTCCAGTCGTGACGTCACGAGAATATGGGCTATAAGTGACGACAGTAATAATTGATTTCGGCTTGTGAGACTTATGAGAACGATCGTTGTTGTTTATAAGACATGTTTTACTTTTTCATACTGGTAGGTACTGTTTCCAATTCGTGTTGATGATATTTGTTCCTGTTGATGTAATAGCCTTTGGAGAGAGCGAACGAATGAACGTACAGCGATCCAGGTGTTTTCATTCGATTCTTTGAGGTGATATTCATAAACGATATTAATTGCTATGCAATTCTTAGGCCGACCCCCAATAATTTTTTTTGTAATGTCCCAAACGAAATTAAAGATCATTTTCACGTACAACCGAGTAGTTGAGTAGTTGCTATAGATTGTGTCACAATTTCAGTGTTTTTCACGTACAACCCAGCCGTTGTTAGGGGAATGAAACTTCCGCAGTTTTCATCGCACAAAAATCGTTCGCCACTCGTTGGAAAGCGCTTGATTTATGTGATAAATATTCACATTTCAAGCTACCAATTTCCCTCTCCTTACGTACCTGGCTACATTCCAAAACTAAAGTTGATTCAGGCTAAGAATTGCATAGCAAATTATCCTCGTTTTCTACGCAGTAGAAAAGAGAAAAGATCCGGCGAGGCGCGAAACGCCGAGTATATAGATATATATATATATATTAAACAAATGAAATTAAAAAAAAAAGATCGGCACTCCGCAATTATTTTTTGCTGTTTCTACCCAAATTTATAGCTGTGATGTATGGGTTAAAGAAGAAGAATCGATCTGGATTAATATTTTCTTTGACGACGTAAAACTCGTACCTATTTAAGTAACTTATTATGGTACGTAACGGACGTTAAAAGTCAATGGAAAATAAAACATGCAAATTATGAAAAAAAGGATTAACAAATAAAAATAGGAGTAATGAATGAATAATAAAAAGATATGTTCAAGAAAATGCTATGAAAACTCGGCGCTCCGCGCATCGCTACAGGGGGCTGTTGCCTCCAGCTTGACCCAGGTCAGTAGTCGAGGTCTTCATTCGAGGATCCACCAACAGACGTTGAATACAGGCTCAGCTTCTTAAATGGGCAATGGGCACTGTGGTCTCAGAGTTACCGCACGCAACTATAGTCATCATAATTATTAACCTTCATCTGGTCTATTCAAGGCTCTGGTGGTTGGCGTGACTTACGCCGGAAATTCGTTCAAAAGAACAGATCACGAATCTATTGACAATACAGGGTGTCCCACTACCCCCCCCCCCCCCCCCCTTAACTAACTGTTTTAATAAATGGGTTACGAGGAGAGTTCAAATGGCAAACCCCCCCCCCCCCCCCCACATTTTCCGTAGATTACAAGTACGACATTTTGCGCACGTGCGCAGAGCGCACTGACTTTGTTATTTTAAATGGTAACCCCCCATTTTTTATTGCTAATTCCAATTTCACAGAAAATTTCACGAAGAAATGGCCCACATCTTGATTTTTTAGTGCGCGAAAAACACTTTGTTTTCAGTTTGGAAAATTTATTATCTTATCCTCTTTCTCCTACACTTATGCAAGCACTTCTAGTAAACGTACACCCACCAAAAAACGAAGAAAATTATGCGAATTCTTTTAGACACCGAGTCTCAAAAATCATACTCGACTACAAAATATGCACATACATTAAGCCCAACGTATGTGCATATTTTATAGAAGGAAGAACAATCCATAATTCATACTGTATTAAGAGGGATAAAAACCACAAAAGAGGCACAATGAAATCACTTTTTCGACTATATCACATGCATATCATACACAATATACATTGGAGAGGAAGTTCGAAACCCCCAACCTCGATTACAATAAACGACACGCAGCCCGTATTATAATTATTGTACATCTTGCTTCAATATTTGGAACGGCTTGTATAACCCTAGCACTTTCTCTAAAAAATGTGTACCTACAAACAAACCATTTTTAAATTTCCTATAAGGTGACTGCCAAGTGCGTATTCTAATGAGGCTAATGCCCGAATCATTACAGCCAACATTTTCTGTGATGCAATGAGCTACCGTTTAATATGCGCATACAACACGAGCAGGACATATTCAATGCGACGCAAAAGGACGAGATTGAGTAAGAATCTTGCGTATCTCCGAGTAAAATCCGCGGGAGTAGCGACGGGGGTCTGTGGGTCGGTGATGTAGTTAATTCATTACAAGAGTTTGTTTGTATGCCACTGAGACGGGAGCCGCACCCACGTTTATTTAGTTTTCTCACGTACCTGCTGCTCTCTAGAAGAGGAGCGTTGTAGAACGGTGATGTCTTTATAACGATCGTGTTCACACGATTAAGAGGGATAGCGTTTCAAAAGTTTCATTGGTACGCTGAGTGTCTACCATTTTAAAGCAGAGTATCAGATACTTTTTATATAACTAAAAATAATGTCGATAAACGTGGAAATTTGAAATCCTGAACGGTCGATATCCCTCCAAAGGGCGTTCTAAGAGAGACCAATACGCACTAAATTATTTGATGAATTTTTTTGTCGATCGCTACGTTTCGTCCATGAATCGCAGGCTACAATAATGAAGATACAAGACAAACCTAAATGTTAAATCTCACCTTTGGCAATATATTTTCCCGTAAGGGGCAACAGAGCAATTATTCGTCCTTTGCAGCGGAAAGCCAATCATCTGATAGGTGCTTCCAGTATGAACAAGATTACTATCTGGCATAACCAGGATTCTGACGGATGTAATAATGGAATAAATAATAGGAAGTTCTTTTACAAAACGGGCAGATAGCAAACTACCAACTAGGTATATCAACCCAAACACACTCTTTAGCTGTGGGGAGATACAACACCCTGTTATTTTAAATAAGTCCTTTTTGCCACTTTACAAGTTGTTTGCTTGTTAGTTGATGACCCAGCTCCACCAAATGGGACACTGTAACTGACACTGAGTGAGTTCAAGAAAATCAAAGTTCATAAGAAAAACCATTTTCTTCAAGAAAATCCGTTTCAAGGACATCTGACACGCAAATAGGTGCCTCGTGAACGTCGCAAAGCAGCTATACAAGCAGTAAGGTGGAAATAGTAGCCAACCCAGAAGTTGTAGAGCAAGCATACGGCTCATTTAGCTGCAAAGGTAGGCACTGAAGTGGGCTGGTGATGAACAAGTTTTGGTCCCAGGAGTTTGCGAAATATTGGTAGTCTCTCTTGAGTGCTCCCAGTCACAACCTTGGTGAGCCAGTGGCCCCCAGCTTCCACCAGGGATTCATTACACAGCAAAACGTGCACACCCGTGTTTCATGACAAGGTCAAAAAACTCAATTTCTGCTGGACCTGATGGTATTTCTGCCCGACATCCGAATAATGCCCCAAAGAATTTTATGCTGCTTATCCTCAACCTGTTGTATTTATGGGGAAACCCCCCAAAAGCATTATATGTATATAACAGCCCTGGTAACTTTAGTCCCAAAAAAGGGGTAAGTGGCCCTGAAGGCTACCATCCATTCTCTATATCACCAGTAGTCTTCCGTATCTTCCAAATGAATCTTGCATATCACTTCCAAGTGGGTGGTGTGTATCACAGGTAACGTCCAGAAAGCATTTTGGTCAGCAGATGGCACAGCAGAGAACTTAAGAGTACTCCAAACTGTCATTTTTCTGGCCGGTATCAGGAAACAGCAGCCTTGTCTTGCTGCTCTGTACATTGCTAAGGCCTTTGACTATAATAATAAGTAACTCACAGGTCATTTTTCCACGAAATTTTATGTAGCGAATCTACAATTCAAAATGGAGACTACGATTTAAAAAAAAAAAAAAAAAAAAAAAAAAAAAAAAAACGCGAGCTAGGAGTCGCAGCTCTACAGTAATACGTGATAATGAAAATCCAATTATGCAGTTGAATAGTATTTGAGAAATCAAAATCATGGTAATAATTGAACGTTTTTTCTTTAGATGAACACAAATTAAAATAATAAATGGATGTTCCTATGAATTTATACACTCTGTATATAGCATTTACACTCCAAATTGGAGGTTTTACACATCAGTTAGGGGGCGACGGAAATTTAGTTAGTACCTAAGCAGGGTAAGGTGCTGTACCTTGAGCCACTTTTTGGATTATGATTTTTCCTGGAGGCGATTTTGATCAGATTTCAATGGTTTTGGTCTACATCAATTTGGAAGCTAGTTAGCTACAATACGAAGTCCCGGGAAATGCATTCTGGGAAATCTGAAATTTGATGTTTAAAATCTCCTGATTTATTTGAAAAATCTCCAAATTGATTTATGTACAACCTCCAAATTGATGATGTGTAAAATCTTCAAATCGATGTGTACAGCTTCAATTTGAAGCGTATAACCTCCAAATTGATGTTGAAAACCTACAAATCGAAGAGTAAAACCTCCGAATTGATGTGTAATGAAAGTTCCAGTCATACAGCATGATCATATGAACGAATTTTCTTTAAATTATCGTATTACAATTATTATATTTCTTTGTTTTGAAATTTGAGCAATTTGAGTGCAAAGAAATCGTTAACCACTCATTTTATTTTATGACTCGTTTTAAATAAGAGTGCAGGAAGTATGTGGGGCAGAGCAACTGTGTGCTGGTACGAGAGGTGGAGTTGAAGGAGCGATTCACGCCATGAAAAATTTGTTCCAAGATCCAGAACAGGAAGGTGTCCTACTAATTGATGCTACCAATGCGTTCAACACAATAAGTCGACCACTGATGCAATGGAATGCCAGAGTTTATTGACCACTATGTGCTCGGTTCATCTTCAACACTTATCGATGGTATGCACAAATCTTATCCAGAGGCAGCAAATCGGAACTTATTAGCAAAGTGGGGACAACACAGGGCGATCCCCTAGGCATGCTAATGTATGCAGTGGGTACTCTTCCAATGATAAAAAAAGCTGAAGCACTCCCATTTTAATCAAAACTGGTATGCCGACGATTCGTCTGGTCCCTACGTTCAGTTCGTTCTTGGTTTGATTACTTGAGAGTAGAAGGCCCGAAATTTTTTTTCCAGAACCAAAAAATGCGTCCTCATGAGGAACGAGGATGAAGCTCGAGAACTATTCCAACACCTGGACGTAACTGTAACACAGGCTCACAGGTTTCATGGAGGAGTGATTGGTAGCCCTTCACAGCAACCCCAACAGAAATTTGTCAGAGTAAAGGTAGACAGCTGGGTGGAGTGCACTAAACTTTTAATACAGGCGACAAGAAAGAGCCCCCAAGCAGTCTATACTGCTTTCAAAAAATCACTTCAACACGAATAAGTTTTCTTCAATGAGTAGTAGAAAGCTACGCGGATGAGTATCAGCCACTTCTCGAGACTATCCGCCGTGAATTTACTCCAGCAGTCTAAGGATGCGAAGTTACCCTAGTAGAAGACCCTTTATTCGAGTTTCCAGCACGTTCCGGAGGGCTTGGGATACGGAATCCAGTTCAGACTGCTGATCAGAATTATCACATCTCAAAAAGAGCTACTGAAAGGCTTTCCAACTAAATACAAAAAGGCATAGATTTTTATCTACAAGAGCACAGGGATGTTTGCGCAGTTCTTAATGAAGCTCACAGAAGCAGGCAAGAGCAAGATCTGATAGCCAAAGCCGAATGGATAGCCGCACTACCTCCAACAAAAAAGCGATCTATTGAAAGAATTGTGGATGGAAGGGCTTCTCAATGGCTAACTGTTGTGCCACTGGCATCAGACTCCTTCGATTTATCCCCAAGTCAATTGAGAGACGCATTGGCCATACGATACGGCCATGATTTGGATGGGTTGCCTGAAGTGTGCGATTGTTGTGGAATCCCCATGGACGTGACTCACGCAATGAACTGTAAAAAGGGCAGTCTAGTCAAGCACGGGCATGACCACGCACGAGATGCTTGTTCAAACCTGGCTGCCTTGGCTTGGGAAAGGGGTGTCTACTGAGCCAGTTCTTCGAGAATCTTCTGAGGGTCAAAGTGCACTGATAGCAGACATGAATGTTCAGGGAGTGTGGGATTCAGAGAGGGTGGCGTTTTTTGATACGCGCATAATAAATGCTGACGCCCCTTCGTATTGCACTCAAAACTGGGCAGTCATTTCGAATCGAGCTGCTACCGAGAAACACCGAAAAAATATAACCAAGCTGCAGCTCCGAGATTCGTTCACTCCCCTAGTTGTTTCGTGCGATGGAGTCATGCATAGGAAATATGACGTTTTCACACGTCGCCTGGCAGGAGTATTGGCTGATAAGTGGTCACGACCTTTTTCACACATACTGGAATGGGTGAAAGTGAAAATTCAGCTAGCAGTAGTGAGGGCAGTCTCCATGAGACTACGCGGGACTAGGAAAAAGATTAGATCCCTGGGATTGGAAGACGGAGCTGCAGTACCACGGTGTGACAGCCAACTCTTCAAAAATCACGAACAAAAAAGAAAAAGAAAAAAAAGCAGATGAGGAAGAAACCAGTGGGTAACAATAAAAAAAGTTGAAATAAATGAAATAAATACGCGAAAATAAATGAATACGCGAAAATAAGTACATAAAATATTCCCTACACACGTTGGATTTCAACGAGGTTTTTCTTGAGGACTCCATCGCATCTAAACATTCCACAAAGAGCGTGCGAAGGGAGCGAGACAATCCACCTCAAACGAGCAAAGCGAGCAATATCACCTACACACGTTAAACCTACCCTTATTGATCTCCCTTTTCCAATCATTGTACAAGTCCCACTCGATAAGGATTTCGATGCTGTCTTTCCGTTTGCCTTGCTACTCATCTACAATAATAGCCCACCCCTGAAGAAAAATAGACGGGGAAAACAAATTTAAACAAATACATGCGAACATTTAGTGTGTTCTGTTAGTACTGAAATGTTCTTAAAACTATACTTTTCGTGGTTCCACATAAGATGCCGCGTTTGATAGTCATTTCCAACAGAAAAAACCGTCTGCCAAGTTGGGTGGGCAGTATAACTTCCTCACATATTGAAACATGGACGGAAACAATTAGTTGAAGAATTAAAATGTTCTTAAAACCAAACTTTCGTGGTTCCACGTAATCTTTATTGGCTAGCTCTTCTACGCAGATAAATGGCCTATCTTTATTAAACCAAATGGAATTTTTGTGGTTCCACATAGGTAGTTTTATAAGATTTAATTTGCTTGCAAGTAATTCCCAACAGAAAAAACGTCTGCCAAGTTGAAAGTACTGTATAAATTCCTCACATATTGTAACATGGACATATAGAATTAGTAGAGGAACAAAGTACGAGTCGAAATGATTGATAAGTCGACGTTATAAGAAATTAATGTTTGCGCGTGCCCAAAGGCTACTACAAATCCAACGGAATATCTATTAGATGTTGCGTAGATATTACCTTTTATTAGATTCGAATTTTTTTTTTTTTTTTTTTTTTTTTTTTTTTTTGCCATTTCCTTGGAATTGTCAATTGAATGGGATAGTGAGAAATTTTCAAATTTTCCACCCCCTCCCGAACCATGGGCTGTAGGTCTCGATGGTATCCCACTATATCCCATAGCATCTATACATTCCACAAAGAGCGTGAAAAGGAGGCAATATTCCCTAAACACGTCGGATTTCAACGAGGTTTTTCTTGCGGACTCGAGATGAACTATAATATCCCATCGCACCTATACATTCCACGAAGAACGTGCGAAAGGATCGAGACAACCCACCTCAAACGAGGGAAGCGAGCAACATCCCCCACACACGTTAAACCTACCCTTAGTGATCTGCTGTTTCCAATCATTCTACAAGTCCCACTCGACAGGAAAAGACCATCGCATGTATACAGCCACACGTTGCGAGCGAAGCGAGCAACTTAATGGGGGGGGGGGGGGGTCCGGCTGGACGTGGAGGCGAGCCAAGCGAGCCGGAGTGGCTAGTAAATAATTAAATAATACATGCATACATGCGAGTACTATATAAATAAATAAATAAAATATTATATATATATATATATATACCCTCGCTCCTTTCCTGGGCAAAAAGTGTTGAACTCAAGGATTCGTTTCAGAATAATTCAAAACAGATTTCAATTCAATTCAGTTCGATTTTTTTTTTTTTTTTTTTTTTTGTGGGCCATTGCAATAGCTTAATTTTATATGAAAATTCACTAAAACCTACAATTTGACTTGTAACTGCTGATACATATAAATACAGAGCCGTTTAGCTACGCTTCTGTAGCTCACGTGGTAGTAACGTGATGCTCTACTAGTTGCAGTGGGCAGGTCCGCTTACGAGACGGTGAAAAAGTTGCACTTGATTACATTTTTTATATTCCCAGATGTTGGTGTGCGTCAGAGGGCTCGTCGGCCGCGCCCTTGGTCACACGAGGTCCGCGTATTCCTTGCCGGATCATGAAGAGGCATTTGTGAGCCGGGTAGGAGGGGGAATTAAGAGCCGCGGAGTCCTTTCACTTTCCACCGCAGGCACGTCCTGGGCTGGTACTCGCCTCGTACTCTTGTCCCAGTCGACCTTCGGGCCGGAGGCGCTGCCAGGAAGCTACGCCGAGGGAGGGGCTGGAAGGGGGGGGGGGGATCTCCTTTCGCAGATATCCCGAGGGGCGTCGCCCACCGCCCTTGGGGGCTCGTCCGCTCCTTTCGGGGGTTCCGCGGCGGGTTTCCTGGTGTTGACGTCGAGTTCGGCGGATCGAGCGACGAGATGAGGCGGAAACCTGGGGAGGCCTTTGTGGCCCTGATGCGGATCCTATTGATCTCAACAACGCGCGATAACACCGAAAGATGGTCATCGCAGCTCCAATATCGCCTTCAATTCCTTTGTTCGCGCTTCCCTTGAGTCCATGGGCGGATCCAGGAACTTTCTGCGGTTTGAGGGTTTGGTGGTCTTCTGTGTTAGAAGCTCATGTGTGCGCTTGTATTTGCCAGTTTTGGGTCCAATGAAGGCTATCATTCTTCTCCTACATCCAACAAAAGTTCTGGAAGGAAAATAGAGAGACAGCCAAACAAGCACACACACTCCGAACTAAAGTAGTTCAGTGGGAGTTGAGATTTTTGATTAAAAAATTGTTTCATCTCCCAAATGTGAAAACAATGCTCCCGCTACCTATATAGGTAGACTCGGAAGTAACATGGAAATATCGTGATTTATCGGAATTATCTCTTTCTTTGATTATTACGAATTTGAAACTCCCAACGGTTGGTTGTTCAACTGCACTGAAATCTGGATTGAAAACTCCGCCCCTTGACCCCGCCAGGGGGGCTTCGGTTGCTTTCCGCTTTGAGCCTTCGGCTAAAATGCTAAAACATGGAACATACTTTCTTCCCGCTAATTCGTAAATGTAAATAAATTTAAATCTTCGACATAAATGTTTTACTAATTGAAGTTAGAAAGAAGTACCTACCTAGGTAGGTAATTTTCTGTTACGGTGCGCGTCTACAATTACTCAGCTCAGTGACAACAAAACAGGCGGCATTGTTTACTATATACATATATAACATAAATAAATATAAAACTACGATATGAATAGAAGAAAAAGTACGAAATAAATGCGTGTTAAATCGAGAGCTTCCAACGAATGGAGAACGATTTTGAACCGGTGAAAAGTACATAAGTTTGATTTCCCCAGCAACGGCTAGGTTGTACGTGAAAATCATAAGAAAATTTCGTGACACTTCCGCGTAACGTTTTCGGGCAGTTAGCTCAAGGCTAATGCATGTTCCATGCTAAAACGTCCTCACTAATAGAAAGTTTTCGTTCTTCCCGTAATTTTCCGACCGTGTACGCAAAAAACTGAAATGATAACTGCGCATGCGCGCATTTTTGCGTTAACGCGTAGAACTACGCATGTACGGGAAAGAGGCCTACTTACGCCTACGCGAGAAAAATGCTTTCGTTGGAATCCCGTCCTACGCGTAGTCACCATAATCTGATGCACTTTTAAGAGTAGTATTTGATCTCCCTCTGACTGCCGTATAATAACTATTCTCATTTCCATAATTAGTCGAAAAAAGTAGAAACCTACGATAAATATAATTGTACGATTAAATGAAATTCCGCTGATTAAGTGAACAAAGTACCTACTTCGTTTTGTATTGTTTTTGAGATTAGTTTTTTGACAGCAGTGTTATCCAAAAATCGACCAAGAAAACATTGATCGAACACTATTTATTCCAATGGGAGAACAAAATTTATCAAAAGAAAAATTAATTGTTAAAAGCCAGCATAAATAATGGGTACGAAGGAGACCTCGTTGATACCAAATGGGTAAGGATAAAGTCTCCAATTTGGTTAGGGTAGATTTATCTTTGGAAGAAAAGCAACGGACGCGAGGGCTGTATTTACCTTATTATGGGGGCATTTGTGATAAAATTGGTCAAATTCTATCATCGAAAGGTTGGTTACAAAGTGGATTTTGAAAATAAAAATAGTCTTAAAGCTCTACTTGGGTCCGTTAAAGATGAAATCCTTAAACTTCCGTTTTCTTCATTAAAATGAAGTTGAAAGGACACACAGACCAACTGATCTACCTTCATCCAACATCCACTAGAGCGTACTGGCGTCCTTTCAACACTTCGTTGCGAGTGATTTAGTTCGTGAGAAAACATTACTGCACACTTGGAATCGTTCTAGAGCGATTTTTAATCTTCCCTGAATAAGCGATCGGTAATGCGAATCCGATACGAAAAAGCACGCAAAGCATGTAACATCAAAGGGCTCTCACTATCTGCCTGATGTTGTACAAGAAGAACTAAAGTAGTGTCACAAAGTAACAGGAGCTGCAAGAATAATTTCACTGATTCAAAGACAGGAGAGTTCTGGAGTACAATTGCTCTGTCGTACCGCATAGTTCGCAACATTGCGTTGGAACTCCCCCCTCTCTTTTCCACATCATGCCAGCTATGATTTGCAGTCGAAATCAAAAGGGAGCAACGTTCGAAGCTATTACAAACCCTCATACTAATGCGAAAAGTATATCGTTGCTGGCAGAAATCCGTCTCTCCATCCCTCGTATCTCAAGTCGTCAACCTGAAATTTTCCACGTTCCTTTCTCTCCGACAAACTATCTTCTGAATCGATCACTGCACCGCATCCCCCGTTCTGCAAACCTCTTCTTAAATTTAAATCCAGATTTTGACTTTTTCAATAGTCCCCTTTCATCTCTGAAATCTCTAGTGCTCTCTTCTCCCGCTTTGTTCTGACTATTATCTTTGTTTTATTGCTGTTTCTGGTAAAATTGTTCTTTTTCTTGTTGTTTTTCTTAGATGTGTAAATTATGTAACTTATACTTATATATGTAACTTATATTATGCTGTTGTAAATTGGGCTTGCCCGTTAATAAATAAATCCCCTCCCCCAAATAATCAATGATTAACTGGTTAAAAACATGGAACCATAACCTCATATTGAAAAGTTATAGTCGATGATTTGAACATATATTGATTTATCAATTATTTTATTTTATTTTTTAAATAATCTTCATTGTTACAACTGTGCACACATCTAGTAACTTCACTTTGGTGTATACAGGGTGGATGGAGATCAGTGTGAAATTTTTTTTCGGGTAAAACTACATCGAAAATGGAGTAGAATGCCGCCAGAGTGGGGGTCCTATCTCAGTCCATTGGATAGTTATGATTTTTTTAGTGTCTTCACGGTCAACTCCGACCTCAAGTCATGAAATCGAGTTTTCTGGAACACTGAAGCGTCCATTTTAATTTTATTATACATTTTCGGATTCAGCATTAAATTTCCTGTAAGATAAACATAATTTCAACCTTATAAAATTTCGATAACTCTGTTCACAATCGCAGTGAAAGGGAAAATTTGAAAAATTTGAAATTTTTCGATAAAATTCGAAACAGAGCCGACGTTCCAAAAATAGGCCAAGAAGTTTTCAAATCTCATAAAAACTTCCTCATTTCATGAGCTTTCCAACGGTATACTCAATTTTAGGATTACGACATTTTTTCTTTGAGAAATTAAGTTTCAAATACAAAAAACCAAGGTGGGGGCGTCAATCTTGGTAGGGAAGGGGATGCAAGGAGTTAACTCACGTTCTCATTTCTTTCTGTTTCTTTATTCTTATTTTCTGTTAAAAAACCTGCAAATTACAACAAACAAAAATGAATTTAGGTTAACATTTGTTCGAACTGACGTCCCCAGTTACGAATGCATAACCTAGCTCGTTTTCGAATAGCTCCCACAGTAACTGAGAGTGTTAACTTCTCCTGAAGTTTTTGAGCTGCTGCTACAACGTTTCCCTTCAACTCTTCTTCGGTGTTCACCTGCGTTGTGTAGACTTCTTGTTTCAAAAATCCCCAAACGAAGAAGTCCATGGGGTTGAGATCAGGGGACCTCGGCGGCTACGCAATGGTACCACCTCGCCCTATCCATGTGGAAAACCGTTCTGATAGCCATGTTCTCACTGCCGTAGAATAGTGCGGTGGGGCCCCATCTTGTTGGTAAATCAATTGTTGAAGAGTTTGAGGTTGAAGATCTTGCAACAGGATCGGTAAATCGTTTTGGAGGAACTCCAAATAAGTCACTCCATTCAAGTTTCGTGGGAGAAAATGAGGTCCTATCAGTTTATCCCCGACTACAGCAGCCCACACGTTAACAGAGAAACGTCGTTGAAATGAGGATTCTCGAGATGCATGTGGATTTTGTGAAGACCAGACATGCATATTATGGGTGTTGAATACCCCCTCTCTAGTAAAAAGAGACTCATCAGTCCACAGAATATTCCTGAGAGCGTGGTATTCCACAATGTCCCTCTCGAGGATCCACCTGCAAAATTCTTCACGTAGGGCGAAATCGGTCTCTTCTAAAGCTTGCACTTGAGTAAAGTGATACGGGTGGTAGTTTTCTTTATGTAGAACCCTAAGTACATACCAATGAGAAGCACCTATCTCCGCAGCTATTTCTCGAGCGCTGATAGTGGGGTCACCCAAAACACGATCAAGAATAAATTCTTCAACACCAACGTCAGCAACGGTTGATGCATCTTCCCTTCGCGATCGCATTACTGAGCCTGTGTTTAATAAACGCTGGTGCAGCCTCGTGAACACTGCGTGACTGGGACAACGCCTATCTGGGTATCGAGTTCGGTACTCCCTTTGCGCTGCAAGTGCGTTTCCGTTACACAAGCCGTAGACATAATGCATTTCTGCGTACTCCCGAACACTAAACTCAGCCATGGTCAAACGTCAACTGTCCCCAAAACGGCGAAATGTATTCATTGCTGTTTAAACAAGTGTAGCCAGATCAGTGTTTATTCGTAAAGGTCAACGTCCAGGAGCTGGAGGAAATGAGAACGTGAGTTAACTCCTTGCACCCCCTTCCCTACCAAGATTGACGCCCCCACCTTGGTTTTTTGTATTTGAAACTTAATTTCTCAAAGACAAAATGTCGTAATCCTGAAATTGAGTATACCGTTGGAAAGCTCATGAAATGAGGAAGTTTTTATGAGATTTGACAACTTCTTGGTCTATTTTTGGAACGTCGGCTCTTTTTCGAATTTTATCGAAAAATTTCAAATTTTTCAAATTTTCCCTTTCACTGCGATTGTGAACAGAGTTATCGAAATTTTATAAGGTTGAAATTATGTTTATCTTATAGGAAATTTAATGCTGAATCCGAAAATGTATAATAAAATTAAAATGGACGCTTCAGTGTTCCAGAAAACTCGATTTCATGACTTGAGGTCGGAGTTGACCGTGAAAACACTAAAAAAATCATAACTATCCAATGGACTGAGATAGGACCCCCACTCTGGCGGCATTCTACTCCATTTTCGATGTAGTTTTACCCAAAAAAATTTTCACACTGATCTCCATCTACCCTGTATATGTTTAGTGTTTTGTGTTCCTACTACCACTCATCACTTCAGTGGGCTATGACTAGGTCCAGAAGTTTGGTCCTGTTTAGTTTCCGAGAATTTCGGCTGTTGTCCAGGAGGTACAGTGCTTCGACATTTATGTGATGTGGAGACGGATTTTGCGATCCGTAGCTCATCAAGAAATATTACAATTACAAATAATTAACAAATGCAGCGATCCGTGAAAACTACTGATTTTTGTTAGTGGTCCGTAACTTCGAAAAGGTTAGAACTCCTTGTCTAAATCAAACGAATAAAAACTGCTATACCTCGCTTGCTATTGCTATGAAGAAGGCTGATTCCACTAAATGCGAGGCTAGATGTCTTGCTAAACGTTATATTCCTGAAGTTCCAGTCATGCAGCATGATCGCATGATAGAATTTTCGTATATCATTTTGTATACGTATATTTAAGTAATTTTATCGTAGTATTATATTACAGCATTATGTTACGTTGTTTCAGAATTTAAGCACTTTGAGTGCAAAGGAATCGTCAACCACCAATTTTATGGCGGTTAAACTTGTTTTAAATACTGTTTTACAATCATTCTAAACAGATTTTGGAATTTTACCAATTTTTCAATTTTTTAAATAGAATTTTCAGCTAATATTAATGATTGATATCTGGCTGATATCTGACTTGATTACTAGTTGATATCTGACTTGATATGCTGAACTTTGGAACGGGGATTCTCTAGCTGTTGCAGAATGTAATTACAAAAAAATGATCACTCTTATCAGCAGAGTGAGCTTTGAAGCTGATTACATATAATCTTGATTATCTGATTTGATATGTTAAAATTTGGAGTGGGGCTTCTCTGGGTGTGGTATAGTATGATATTAAACTCAAAAGAACATTTTAGCCAGCTGAGTGGATTCTGCAACTTATTTTGTTCCTAGTTCATAATATATGTACACATAAAAGTGTTTACAAATAATTAGTAAGTTATAAGTGTAAATATAAATTAGTACATTCATGATACCGTGTGTACAAGAGAAGTGTAGGTATCTCGAACACGACATGTCGTGTCTACTCGGTCCGCAAGCTCACCGGTTGCGGTTGGATGGTGGGCGGGGCCCCGACAATTGCGACAGAGATCGGCACACAGTTTTGATGTGACAAAGAATGTAGGCGGTTTGCGACCCATTTTATTCCAGCCGATTGTCCTCGGAAAGAAATACTTCGTGAGATTTACCCAATTACCTCGAGAGGAACGTTTCAGAATCCGATCGGGTAACCAATCACGTCTGACGTCCAACACACCCAGGAAAGTTTGTACATCTACCGATATTATGATTGTATTCGATATATAACATGCAGAAAATAAGATTATATTTACAACATTTCGATTATATACGAAGACATGTACAAGTTCTAGTAGGTTTTTTTATACCATAGAACAGCGAGATAACTGCCCGAAAATGTCGTTACAAAATCGTGTTACGTAAGTTGACATTTTCATGTCTTTGCGTTGGCATATAAACTCAAAAATCGTCACGAAATGGAGCATCACGAAAACCCGTTGCGCAACCGGTACACCAAGCAGTTGTTACCATTTTTGATACTAAGATACCGCTTATGGTAGTACGCGGGCCGGGGCGTAAAGCCCAGGTGAACAGGGCAGAGTTTAAAATGAGAGCTGAGCGTAGTTTAATTCTGGACTTGGTTTAAACTACTGTTTGCGTTTAGCGTGTGTATAAGGCCTAATCACGTTGATTTAGGATACTCGGTTTTAGATGTTGAAGAAGAAGAAGGAGAATTCAGAAAAACAGTCCAACTACATGTAACAATAGAGATGATTATAGTTACCCACGTGTTCCCCTCTGCAGATTTTGAGCATAGTTCTTGTTATCGGTGGAATACACTCAATCTTAAAACACTATTCCTTTTATATTGGAATGCAGTGGAATGTCATAAAATGGTAGAAAACATCAATGTTGAGGATTTTACCTAGAAAAATAGAGTAAAGAGTAGTGGCGGGGGAGAAACACCATGTTTTTATGCGTAGGTAGCGCTTTTAAAGTGTTAAAGGAAAAGTATTTTATTTATTTTATGACTCGGGTCAAGCCCAATTACAAGATTCATGAAATAAACAATGATGATACATTATAACACAAAGAACCAAATACAATGATAGGTAACCAAGTAGACAATAAACTGACGACTTTGAGGTGTGAGATAGAGGTCAGAATGGTTAATGGTAAGTTAATGGTAATTGGTAAGTAGATAAATAATGATAAACGATCACAAGACACAATTTTTTATAATATATAGGTATGGGCGAAGGGGCAGAAAAAATATTTTGGATTATGGATTAATTTAAGAAGAAAAAAATGCAACGGCTAAACGGTTTAGGGGACGCTTTATCAAATAGTTCGTTGGAGAGAATCTTATGTGAAACAGATGATTTTTGTCGGGTTGTGAATTAAGGTTTATAGGTTTATTGCTTGTTTAAAGTTTATGTGAGAAAGCAGGAAGGGACGATCGACATCACCATTTAGTAATTTGTGCCGGAAGACCGTCAGCAACTATCATCCCGTTTTTAAGAAATACCAAGCCAAAACGGGTCAATAGGGATGGATATTCTTTGGTATAGATTTGAACTCCCAATTTGTATGCTGCATACCTTAGTAATTTATGCTGGACTGATTCTATATGGTGCATATGGGAGGTAAAAAGGTGACCAAACTACTGAGGCATATTCTAGTATAGATCGTAACACATACCGGGATTCAGAGACATAGGTACCTACTGTTGAGCCCACACCACCGCAGTTTTAAAATCGACACAGGGCTACGACAATATTCTCTTGACACTCCGTATACAACATAGATATTTCTGAAACTTTAGACATCAAATCAAGAATTTTAATTCTATGCAGAACCAAAAGGATGCCACAAATAGCAAGCATAGAAAGCTTACCAGAAATACCTGAGCCAAAATTTCTGAAATGGCATGAGGAGTTGTGTCACTACTGAGTCCATTCAAAAGAAAGTGATGGTGGAAGTCTGGGCATAGTGGAGGGGATGTTGCATACGGAAAGGCAAGAGATTATAACCGAACGGTAAACGACGACCCTGCCTCCTGAGCTCACATTGACTAGTCTGTAATTGCCCTGAATGCAGCTTCAAGCAAGCACGCAAAGTACGAAAAACCCTAAGAAGACCTTATCAGCAAAAGAACATGCTGAAAAGTGAAACAAACCCTAATCATAGAGCAGCAGCAGCGGGGTTTAGGGTCAAAACCCAATATGCAGTATCCTGTGTTATCAAGCTATCGGATTCAGACTCAGAGGTACCCGCTAAAAGTAACCAATACTAGGAAAATCAACAAGCAAATCAACTTCGTGTTTTCTGTAATTTTCTGTTTCAATTAATGATTTAGTAGGTAATAATAAAGAAAATGCATAGAAGAAATAATTAATAATAATAATAAAAACGTTTGTAAAGGATTATCTAGGTATGATGCTTATCCCAGGGAATATAATTGCACTGAAATCTATCTAACTAAGAAGCGTATAAAATAATAAGTAGTCCCAGTAGTAACTCCCCTTACTTTTTCCCACAATTTGAGATATCGAAGTGAAACCTGGAGAGCGTTTTTGGGGTACTTGATACTAAGTTTCAAACAAATAGAAATCAGGAGAAAAAATCCAAACGTTTTTGGACTACCCATGAAGGGGGGGGGGGGGGGGGGGGGACTTCGAAGAGAAAAAAATTGTTAGCCGAGTGACACCTCATTTGAAAAAATACCCCATGGGTAGTCCAAAAACTTTTGGATATTTTTCCTGATTTTTATTTTCTTAAAACTTAGTATCAGGCACCTCAAAAACGCTCTCCAAGTTTCACTTCGATATCTCAAACATTGTGGAAAAAATTTATGGGAGGGGGGGTTCTTTTGGAACACCCTGAATAATAAAGAAAAACTTCTCTAATTTTTTGGTTTGGGAGTACCAACGTTCTAGTGTATGATCCCAAAAATCCCTGAAACCTTCATCAGAATATGATAACAATGAAAGAAGTTGTGCATTCCAAGGAATTGAACAACTAGACATACCGAAGGACAAGAGACCAGAGTCGTTCATTAACTTCTTGTATCGCCGAACACTCGTGGAAATTTCAATTTCGGAGGCCAGCGATCTTTCAGTTTTAAAATGTGAGCCTAAGACTTCCGCAAAACTGTTTGTCTCTAATGCAAAAAGTGAAAAATACACTTATGTATATATTATCTAAAATGGAAATGAGATCGCAACAGCCCATCGCCAGAAAAATAATCCCACGCGAGGTTCCAAGAGAATTCAAATAATAACATAGCAACACTAAGCTCATATTTCTATGCCAGTGGTGGTTTATTTTTTCTCCATTGAAATAATTTATTGGGTGACCACAGATAGTTTGATAAATTAGTACTGTCAATCCATATACTTTTTTCTTCTCTACCGTCAGAATCTCTCTGAGGACAAGGGGTTTCACCAAGGCCATACTTTATATCTAAAGCCATTGAATATTCAATTTATGCGCAATATTTTGAATTCCCCAGGTTGGATCATCCAGATTTCCTGGTTCTGCGGTTACAGATCGAGCGGTGCCCGTGAACTGTAGTTAGCTGTTCCGGTGCCAACCGACTGAACCTGTACTTTGATGAATTGTAGATCGCTTACAATCAGAACTTACAACTATAATATACGCGAATTATGTTTTGACAGCGTGCCTTCCCACAACTTCCTTGAGACACCAGCTGACAAACTTGTTGACTCGGACTGACGTCTCTCTCTGCAACACAGTGGGGCGACTGCACTAAAACCCTGGGCATCTGATTCGGAGCTCGAAAAATGTCTGCCATATTGGGCGGCCAGTGTAACTTCCTCACATATTGTAACATGGACGTAATAATTAGGTTAATAATCAAAATACGAGTCGAAATTATTGAATACAAAATAGAACGTTTATATATATATATATATATATATATATATATATATATATATATATATATATATATATATATATATATATATATATATATATATATATATATATATATACATACAATCAATTCTTCCATTCCTTGTGTTCTTCTGTGTAGAATGGGCAGATCATCCCGGATCACATACATAATTTATGTCCGATATCTTCCTCTTCTTCGGGGCAATGGACGCAGTATGGCGTATCCTTGACAGCTACTTAGAGAACGGTTTACCATTCCATGTCCTGTTCTCATCCTTATCGATTTTGGACATTTTCTTTCCTTTTGGAAAATTCACCCGTAAACCACGGAGTTTAGGAGAGAGAGGGTTGGATTTTATAGTGGTTGTAGCCCTTATCCAGGGAAACTCTTTTGTACTCCTCCTGCCATTCCTTCATCATCACAAGCTTTGTCAAGCGGAGGGCCTCTGGTTAAGAAACTTAAGTATATACATATACATATATATATATATATATATATATATATATATATATATATATATATATATGACATTTGATTGTATATATATATATATATATATATATAATCAAATGTCACGGTTAATGTTTGAAATCAGTTAATTCATGAAATAACTAGTTTGTATATAGAAATATAGAATAACTACAGAGGGGCTCCCAGATCACCAAATTATACAAATCATTCTGACCTATATGTCTAAATTATCTGAATTTTTACCAAGGAATTGACTTCTAGATGTTCTGCATTTTTTGAGATGCGAGTTTGCGAGCTTCGAGACCATCAAACTTTACACATAGGTAATAACCTATTCTAGTTCTTTCCCGTATGCTGGGCAACCTAGTGTAAAGCTTATTCTATAACTGATAATCATTTGCACATAATACTCCTAATTGTTTTCATCACTTGGTAGCTGTAGCAAGCTTACTGTACACGATTTGCATGGGAACGAAGGAGGCGACTTCAGATTAAATGAACCAGCGTAGACTGGCAAACTCTAGTAGGTACAACCGATCATTATCTCGTCTTGCATCCCATTAAGTTGTTCATCCTCCGGGGAAAAGGAAATAGTGAAGAAATGAAAAGATCGAGATGGTGAAGACGGAAACTTACTGTTTCATGAATGAAGTGCTTTTCATAATCAATGCTTATTATTTAGTCGAGTTGAGTAAATCCTAATACTCGGCCTAGTGAGGGCGAGAGATCTTAACCGAGTCAGTTTTTTTCGACCGATTAGGAACCCCCCTCTACTTTTCCAATTGTTAAGTAACCACTAGCACTCAAACTCGGCAAGTGTAATCAACCTTGCTAGTGAAATGCTAGGAAGTGAGCTTATCAAATTAGTGTCTTTTCCTTATCACCCAATTTTCTTCATGCATGGGTTGTATTTGTATGTTTTTTGGAGAGAATGAAAATTAAAAGTGATTTTACTGGATGTATACACCCTCCATTATAACTAAACAAGAATACCTTCGTTGCAAGCAGAAATGCCGACCAATCCCAACCAAATCGACCAATTGGTCGAGATTATCACTATAAATCTTTATCCACCCCTCCCCCTCCTTACACCATGAAGTTTTAAATTACTGAGAAGGGTTTTTCAGATAAATCTAATTCTTCAGGAAAATATAAATATAATCGACCGAAAAATTATTCTTCAAAGTCGGTTGAGGATCTAGTAAATAGTACAGTTTATTTCCCCTTCTATCATTTGTCCTCACAAAAATCGGTCATAAAATTAAATCCTCGATTTTTAGCACACAAAAAAGAAAAAAATAATAATAACAATAATTAAAAAAAATAAATAAATAAAAATAAATTAAATGCCTTTAAAAAAAAAAATAAATAAAAATAAATTAAATGCCTTAAAAAAAAAAAATAAAATAAATTAAATGCCTTAAAAAAAAATAAAAAAAAATAAATTAAATGCCTTAAAATAAAATTAAAAAAATAAATAAATAAATAAAATGAATAAAAACGATGAGAAAAACTAAAATATCACAATTTTTTTGAAATACCTCCTCATATTACCCCCACCAATACTACAAATGACATTTCAAAAGTTCGTTGCATAACTGATCGGACACACACACACACCTATTCTTTATTTACTTATTTCTAATACTTTGCGTTGCCAAGACTACGCAGAACAGTGGACACTACTGACTCGTACGTTCCCTGATGTACGATCGTAACGTCAACACGAATCATCGAAGAAGCTGCTACTCGGTCTAGTGCTCGATGAGTTACTGGTAGGTGTAATTAGGACTTTGAAACGAGTGGTACGCTAAATCCACGCTAATATTCCGCTATACAGGGTCTGTAACCAAGTTCATCGTGCTCCTCCCCTCCCTCCGCCATTATTATTTTTATTTTCTGAAGAAATCAAAAAACTTCAAACAGTTACTAGGTACTATTAAAAGGTGAAATTGAATTTTTGTTATCACGCGCTACAATGGCGCTACGACTCCTACCTCGCATTTTCGAAAAAGGAACCTTTATTTTTCCTTGTAGATTCATGATTTTTATACAATTTCATGGAAAGAGAACCATCACTCAAATTTTTAGTACCCCAAAACGGGCGCAATTACAAGCTAATATTTAACAAAAGGTGAAACATCAAAGTTTTGAAGATATTCAAATGACACACATGGTACGTAATTCAGTTATTCATTGATATTCACAACACGAAATTGGAAAATCACCGAAAAAAGTAAATTTTAGTACGTTTTGCGCTGGGCGGAAATGGGTAGAGAGAAGTGCGATTCTGACGTTTTTATACTCCTAAATCATGACTTAAATGGCTATTCAAAATGTTCTAAATCTTGACATCTCACAATTTTCGCGCTTTTAGCGCGTAATTTAGACTGTTTCTGAGTTTAAAAATTCAGTTGATGGCCAATTCATACATGAAATCATTTATGTAGATTCTGAATCCGCATAAAGAATGGAAGTTACTAAGTAATTTTTAGGAGTCATAGCGTTATTGTGGTGCTTGATAATCAATTCACTTTCACCATTTAATAGTGGGCACTAAAAAAATAAGAAGGATTAAATAAATGAGTGAAATTCCGTAATGCATGATTTTTTCTGTGATTCGAAATTTTAAGGGGTGTTTCGGATGGGTAGAAGTTCAGGATATAAATAGCCTATTTTGCCCTTAAACGAGTGAACCGTTCTCTGATCCGATTGACGAATGTTACTTTGTAATTCAATTTTTCCTCACATTTTTTCTCCTACACATTATTTTACTATATTTTCTAGTTTTTCAAAGTACCTTGCGAAACCTCTTAAATTACATCATTACTTTAAAATTTCAAATTATAGTCATCAAATTTTAATCTCAACTTAATCGAAAACCATTCCAAATATTTCAAAATTGCATTCCAGCGTCACTGGTCATTTGTAATATTGCTTCTAATTGTCTACTTGTTGCATTTTTAAACATATCACAGAATTGTTTCTCTTCTAATGTTTCTATCCATTCCTTGTGTTCTTCTGTGTAGAATGGGCAGATCATCCCGGATCACATACATAATTTATGTCCGATATCTTCCTCTTCTTCGGGGCAATGGACGCAGTATGGCGTGTCCTTGACAGCTACGTAGGGAACGGTTTACCATTCCATGTCCTGTTCTCATCCTTATCGATTTTGGACATTTTCTTTCCTTTTGAAAAATTTACCGGTAAACGGAGTTTAGGAGAGAGAGGGTTGGATTTTATAGTGGTTGTAGCCCTTATCCAGGGAAACTCTTTTGTACTCCTCCTGCCATTCCTTCATCATCACAAGCTTTGTCAAGCGGAGGGCCTCTGGTTAAGAAACTTAAGTCTCGCCGTCGATCGTGGTCAACATATTTCCATATTCGGCCGCACAATTAGCAATGTTGTTTCCTTTTACCATTGCGTGTCCTGGTATCCATTGGACTGTTATTCTGACTGGATAAGTTTGACAGGTTTGTGCAATCTGGTAGGTCAAATAGTTTTTATTTTTTCCCCTATGTAGATTTTCGAGAGCCAGGCATGCGGCTTTGGAGTCGTTCAGCACGACTATCGTTCTCTGCATTTCGACCCTTAATCCTTTGTTCATCCCAAGCATGATAGCGAATAATTTCGCACAGCAGATTTGGAAGGCAGAAGGTACTTTCTTTGAAAAGGTTTCCCGCATTTGTGGGTCGAAGATTCCAATGCCAACTCCAGATGGTGATTTTGATGCGTCGCAGTATATTTTATAATGTGTACCGTAGCATATATTGATGGTTTCCTGCGTTAGCGCTGTCAGCTCCCTGGTCGCGTAGGTTTTCTTGCTTATATTTTTTCCAGGGATGTTGCTCTCGATTCTTAGTTGAACCATACTCAACGGAGTATTCAGTGAGTAAAGGAGTGGGCCACTCGATGTCTGTAGCTGGTCATTGTTCAAACGTTGGCGTACTTTAGCTACATCATGATATCCATCTCGTGGAGAGATGAATTCTCCCAATCCCTACCATTCTTTAACTTTTTGATGTTGTGATTGTGATTCATCAGCTAAGGTTTTCATTATATTTCATCTTATCAGCATTTTTCTGCGTAGTGGTAGGGGTGGGTCAGCCGCCTCCCCAAGGAGCACATTCATTGGTGTAGTTCGGAATGCCCCAATTGCGTTTTGAACTCCTGCATTTTGTTCTGTGTTGAGGTTGGTGAGCTATCGGGGTTGGTTTGCTGTTGTGTCCGCGACTTTCGAAATTCTTTCTTTTTTGATCCAAATTCCAGTCTAGTTGTGCAACAATAAACCATTCAGGTATTGCCTAAGCTACTATTCTTGGCCGATTTTCGTATTTCTTTTTCGTTCAATTAGGAATCCGGTCCCGTTCTGCAACAACGGGAGTTTCACATTTACTGACGGTGGGGTAATTGGAGCGGGTAATTCCGATAAATCATGATCTTTTGTTTAAGTTGTGCAAAAAATCTTGGTTTTCATAATTTTCCTATTTCGAACGATGTGCTTAGTCCCTCTCTATCCATTTCAGTACATAAAAAGTTCATCGCGTTCGGGGGAGGGGGGGGGGGATTCTCATAAATCGTAATATTTTCAATCTTGAATCTGGCATTATAAGATTTCACAATGTAAGAGCAGTTGATACTTCTACTACAGTTATGACGGAAGAGGCAGAGGGGGAGGGGTTGCATCTTGCATATTTATGTTAGATTATAATGGAGATGGTGCATCCACTAAGACATGACGTCCCTTTAATATATTCTTTAATTACCAAGATGTTTTATGATAGCTTAGGAAGGTAGGGATGATGCATATATACAACATGGTTTATTCATCTTCAATAGCTACTTCTCACTAGTGGTAATTGGCCCCGAAAATTTCGTAACGCCTGCCAACTCGATAAGCTCTCGATATCTTATTAGCCAACTATTCGCTAGGGCCTACGAGCGTTGGAGTTGCTGGCGGAGGCCCTTGAACGTCTGACCTTTGGTTTCTAGAGGGCTGGGAAGTCACGAAGATGGCCCGGAGCCTGGTAGAAACTGACCCCGTCCATCCCTCCCAAGGTGGAACAGATCTACGGCTACCTCATCTATTGTGACCCCCAATCAAAACAGCCGAAACAACACCCTCGAGGGAGTTTCGGTTAAACGATTCAATCTCTGCGTCAAAAGACGCTGAGGAGGAAATATGTTATGGAAGAGGAAGACGAAAACCAGGAAGAAAACAACTTGAGAACTGGGTGTGGCACTAGTGGCTTTGTCGTTTGGCATTTACAATAATATTGTAAGTGGAATTCGAAAACAGTAAGTATACTTAGAAAGTTTACAAAATAATATCATTTTCAGATACTTCCTTGTAGGTATGGAAACACCAAACATTATTTTTTGATATTTCGGAAATTGGTGCCTAAACATAGAACATACAATACAATAGGCATTGTTGACATTAACTGATTCAAACATATTAAGTGAACAGTTCAATGTCCACTTCAAATTTGACTGTAGAGTTTAGAAGATTGATTGATAAAATGTATTTCTAAAGTTAGAAGAGTAATTTCCGAAAAGAGTTCTTCTTCTTAGCATTTCGTCACAGTGATTGTGGTGTAGTTGTTGTGAGAAAAGCAGGACAATTTTCCATGTGGTGCACACGAGGACAGCTACAGGACGAGTAAACCACAGATTTGTTCTCTTTTGACTATCCATTTAAATAACTGATAGGTGAGGTGTGTGTCCAATGCTCAATCATGTCTTGGCTTCCTCTCCCCAACAGTATACATCATTTGCACTATCAACACCATTTTGTTTCGTTAAACATTTCAACGTTTATTGCGAACCATGTTACGGGTACGAGGAAGCTAACTATATTGTGTTTCACCAAGCATGGCTGGTGTTTTTCGTATTTATGCATCCTGGATTCCAGTTTTTCGGTACTGTTATTGTTATTCATTCATAAGAAAACCCGTTCGGTCTACAGGTTACCATGAGTAAAAATGTGGTTTACACTTTTTGTTTCTCGATTATATTCAATCCCAGTATCCTCTCTTATTTATGCACCAGTTTCTTGTTTATACTTGCATAAACAAAGAAACATACCTATAGATAATAAGAGTTCTACTCATATTTTTGCTCTTCGAAGACCACCAATTTATCAAGGAAGAAGTGAACGTCACAAGCATTTAATTCTACAATTGTTGTGATTCTGTCGGATCAGGTGAATATGAACGATCTCGGGATAAAAAAAATTAATAGTTGGTTTAATTACACGAAATTTAATACACAAAATGTAATAGTAGGTTTAATACCACGTTTTTTTTTTATTTAATTTTTTTAAAATTAATACACAGTAATACACATATCTATATGTAATAGAGAAGGAATATGTGACGGCTAACTCTGGTCAAACTTATCGAAGCTGATGGATAATCCTTAGATTGTCTAGTTTTTAAATATTACTTCAAATCGCTGCAATATTCTGCGTATTTTGAGTTAAAATCATAAACGTGTTACTTAATGTAAGATATTATTTTAGATTTAAGAAAATAATTCGAAAAATTATTTTCTTTGCAACATAATGTTATGTTTTACTTTTAAGCAACACAATACAATGTTAATTTAATTTTCCTATTCACTTTTTTGGTGATATTTTTTCTCAGCATTTCTCATAATTTCCAGGTTGAAAACTTTACAACAGCCCAACTTCCTTATTTTTTCTTAATAGCTTTACATCGCAAAACGTGTTGAAAAAAGCCCGTTTTTCTTCTTTTCCCCACGGCGCGACGGTCCTCTAGAAAACCTGGGCCTCCTTAAAATCCTGCTCTTTCTTAGTTGAGGTTTCGTAGCGTAGTTGAGTAGTTTTTTTTTTTTTTTTTTTTCCAACAGAGCAGGATTGCTGGCCCTGCGTCCAACCCCCAAAACCCAACCTAGAGGCCCAGGTAACTTTTCTGTTAGGGTATCTATCCCTCATCCTTCCCTTAGATAGTTGCTGCCCAAGGCTATGAGAGCCATCCCCCCTGATTAATGCCTAGTTGAAGTTTGAATTGGCGGCACGTTCCCGCCACTGTCACACCTCTTCAACAAGTACCAAAAGCATTTTTAGTCACGAAGTGGCCCACTCACTCTCCGAGGTGCTGCCCTTGTTTGCGACAAAACAGGAACAGCCGCAGCGCGCCGTGTCGCGGCTTTCAGCTTATTTCACAGCTAACCAAAGTATCTTAAGGTCACCCTACTATCCGCAACCTGTGGAAACACCGGGTAACATAGGCATGCATCTGGGATGAGGAACCAGCCCTGTGGGAAACCCGTTAACGAATGTTCACGAAATATGGAGTATATTCGTGATCAGCGTTAAATTTCCTATCTATAGGCTCATAAAAAAGCTTGAACACCTAGATCGGTCATTTTGCTCATTGTGCAGCAATTTATAGTTTCACTTCGTCGTTCGTCCGATCCCAAATCAGCTGATACGGTTGGTATTTGACTCCGGGGAAATGATACTTTCAGGACAGGAGGGTACTTTCTTTTACTTTCTTCCTCTACCGTAATTGAAGAGGTTTGATCCAATCGGCCTCAGTAACGTAGTTTGCTAGAGTGCTGTCGAGGAATAAAATATTTTTGAGCCGTTAAACACTCAGAGCTTCGAAAACATCCAAAATGAGAATTGTTATAATAATTTATTTCTTCAATAGATTTAATTCCAACAAATCGAATGAGACCATCCAGATTTACCTGAAAAAGCAATCGATCACGATTCACAATCGCCTATTATGACAAATATAATATATGAAAATAAGTGAAGTGTAATAGACGAAAAACAAAAAATATACCGGTAACAGGACTGGGAATTGCAACGTGATTTTACGCTGTTCGAGAAGGGTGGTTTGACTAAAAATTAAATAAGTTAAATAATTAACCTTTGTGAAATCACATGCTACCTTTTGACATGGATATGTCTTTACTCTGGGGGTCAACCAAAAATTTTCGTGACGCAAAAAATATGTCACAATTTCTAATGATGTTCACGTACAACCAATCCGTTGCTAGGGGAATGGAACTTCCGCAGTTTTCATCGCACAGAAATCGTTCGCCACTCGTTGGAAAGAGCTTGATTTATGTGATAAATGTCCACATCTCAAGCTACCAATTTCCCCCTCCTTACGTACCTGGTTACATTCCTAAACTAAGTTGATTGGACTATAAACAATTTTAATAAGCCGGTTACAATATTTACTCCACTCCATAGGAAACATTATCATCCTCTTGACAACAGTCGACTGTAAACAACAATTCATTGTAGTGACTTCTCTCCACAGTTATTTTCATCATTTCTGTAAGTAAACCGTTGTTTTTTTGGAATTAGTCGGGATGCGGCCCAGGGAAAATAAATGAAATTATTTCATTTATTGTTTTATTTGATAACGTTTCATCCTCTTACTGAGTACATCGTCAGATCATGGTGTGTCCAGGAAAATATTTATAAACATCCGAATACAACGGATTTGTCAAATAAAACAGTGGCTCACCAAGTCAACTCAATGTCAAGAAAGCAAGATCTGAAGATGTCCTCAGTAAGAGAACGAAACGTTATCAAATAAAACAATAAATGATATAATTTCATTTATTAATGAAAAATCAGGCTGTCATGAACATAAAAATGATAGCGCCTGTATTGAAGAAATAACTTTAATAGTATGTATAGTATGCTTATTGTGTCTCCAAGAATAATAGAATAAATTCTTTATCCTACATTTCGTCGCCTACAGTCCAAAGTTTAAGGATTTGTTTACAACTCTCGAGGACAACCGTTATGAAATCCCCAATCAAAGACATATCCATGTAACATGGTATCTGCTTGTAAAGCAGATAGTGGAACTTTCATTTAAGATAACATTCAATTTATAATATTGAATGATGTATATATAATATATATATATATATATATATATATATATATATATATATATATATATATATATAATATTGTTGCAGGCATTGGGTAAGGTTTTGTTTTATTTACATGGATGTCTTATAGTTTGATGTCATTCAGAAGATGGTGTAAATAAGGTTAAGTGTCAGTGACTGGTACAAACACGCGAACTATTCACGAAACATAGGTAAGATTCATCCACGTAACGATGTATCTGCTGTACTAAAGACAATCGTTTGCGCATGCGCAGATATTGAGTTTTGAATACAGGAAATGATATGTTACTACAGAATATGAAAGATTATATTTCGAAAAATATCCCCCTGATCAGCCGAGTTAGTATATCGACTCAAACACATTCACTACCTGAAAACACAGTTACCCTCGAGTCAGTGTTTTTCCGTAAAATGGCGAAACTGGTTTTTAATTTTTGATTATTGATCGGTCAACATCTATACCATCAATTGTTTCTTAAAATAATTTTATTGCCTATATGATGCTTAATTTTTGTTTCAAGCTTCACACACACAGCCACCTGACTGTCTACATCTACACACAACCACCTGACTGGCTTCCCCAAACACCCACTCTTTACAGTTGAGGCACTCTGAAATAAGTGATCAAGTTTCCTCAAATAGCCACTAGAGTCAAACTCAAGCTCAATGGCCCTTTGGAAATCAGGGAAGAGCAAAAGTGAACTCATCAAATGACCATGATGGGATAGTTGTAATGTGGTAGGTTACAAAAAAAGGCTACAAAATAATTAGTAAATAATAAAAGTAATTCCCGACACACATAGTTTCATTATACTACATTAAAAATTAAATCGTCCTTTTAATTTTGACTCAATCATACATATATACTTCAAATTCAAGCGATACTTCCAACCTTTCAACATTTTTTAAGGATAACAAAGGGAAGGTTTTATAAACGCTAGGGGACGATCTCTAAGAAGAACGGTTAGATTGTTCTGATCAGCTCGGGGGCGGTCCCTTTGACAGCGACTCCTTGTAGAGTGAGTGGGGGCATCTCTACTACATTCGAAGAGCATCACTACCCGTCCAGCAATGGGCGGGTAGCTCCGGGAACCGTCATGGTGGGTGGGTCCAGATCGGCCGGAACATGCTGACCCCAGCAGGCAGAGTGTGGAGGAACATGCAGCACATAATTTAAAAATACGAAAGTACATAATTTAAAAAAAAGAATAATGTCATAGACTGGGGATTGACTTCACCCCTCCGTCCGCCTTGTGTCGAACTTCAGCTTCATCCACCCATGACGAGAATTCAGTTTTTTTCCGTCGGCCTTTTGTCAAAAACATTTGGAGTTTTCAGCTGAAAATTTGCAGTCGATTTCTAAAGCGCAAAATCTCTTTTTAGATGAAAAATCAGGAATTCCAGCTCTTGAAGTTGCCTATTTTTGTACAGTTTGCTGCGTATTTGACCCATGAATGACCAGCGAGAGAATCGACTTCCTATTTCAAAATTCAATAACACTTAAGAAGTAGTTGCTCAATCGTTGACCAATGTCGTTTCTAAGAACGGCTTGAAATGATTGATAGTGGGCGCCTACTGACGGTTGACAAGTTGCTGATTAATGGGTTTCAGACGGCTACGATTATTGCGGCGATGTCGATGATAATCAGATTTTCCAAAGCTGTCATTCCGGAGGAGTATTGAAACAAGGCAGGTTATGACGTTTTAAGGTTATCTTCTGTCAATCGTAAGGACATAGTCAAATAACCTATTGTAGTCTATTATAAGATTTTTTATCTTCTTTCAAAATGGATAGAAGGTAGTTTACTTGTGATTCTATACAATAGAAGTACATAAGTACATACATGTACGCAATAATAATTACTGTGAAGTATATTCAAATTCGAACCTTAGCCACATTGCCAGGGATTGGATTTTCAAGTTTTTTGAAAATTCTCAACGGGAATAGGACCAGTAAAAACATTCTAGGAGGAACCAGCTTTAGGATTTTTGAATTCAAATTTTAAATCTCATGAAAAACAAAAATTTTGCTCCTTCTACCATTCACATGATATTCTAAATTTCAAACATTTTTCAAGTGTGACATATGGACGTGTGCAAATTATTAGACTCACTCAATAGAAACTCCATTTACACATGTAAACATAGAAAAAATTGATCTACATTCCCTATACATCCACTAGAGTGGATTGGCGTTGTTTCATCACTCATTCCCATGCCAGAAATCTGTCCTGATGGATAATACACATAAGGGTGTGAGAGTCACAGATTTAGCCGACCTGCCTTCTCAAAACACCCACTAGAGTGGATTGGCATTGTTTCAACACTCATTCCCATGCCAGAAATCTGACCAGTGATAAGCAATATTATGTGACACAGAAGAGTGTGGGGTGAGCGGTGGGCTACATGGAAACAGCTATTCTACCTTCCCCAAACACGATGTGATAACACGTAGCTTTCATGAAGTAGCCTGTAAGATAAAAATAAGTTAATCTTAATAATTTTCTTTACTAGCGCTGGTATTCTCGGTGAAGTTTTGGCAAGGGCACAACGTAAGTCACTAGCAACATCAAGTTTGTTCCGATTCTTTGTTTTTATTGATAGGAGTGTTGGGAATGCTTTTTCACACAAGTAGGTGGTTGAAAATTGATCCAAAATGTTGACTTTTCCATTTTTTCGAAGTCATATTTGGCAGAAGAATCATTTTTTATTTCCAAATTCTTCTTGCAGGCCTTCTGGAATTTGTTCAACGTTGACATGGAAAGGATCTGTTGAAAGTCTGTAAATATGTTCGTCAGCAGTGTTAGGAAAGTATTTCCCGATTCATCAGTTAGCGTCTCCGAAGTTTTATCCTTCAGAAACCTCCTTGAAGCGTGTTTCTTCTGAGATCGATACTAGTTTTGGAAAATTGGAAAAGTTGCAGGGGTTTTCTGATACTTTTCGTATCCAAAGTTGTAGTTTCTCAACATACGTCTTGATGTCATCACGATGAGTTATGACATTTGAGTCTCCACCCTGCAGTTTTAAGTTAATTCTGTTTACGAACCAAGGAAGTCTGACAAATATGCCAACATTACTTGAGAACTAGGTTTGCTGAAGTTCATGCTTAGCTGATTTTGCTTCTGGTTTTCCAAGAACGAAGTTACTTCATCTCGGAGCTCAAATAGTCTTGCCAACATGTTTCCTTTTGAGAGCCAGCGTACTTCTGTGTGAAATATCAGTTTTGTGGTCAATTCCTAAATCTTCACAAAGAATTTTAAACAGTCGGGTATTTAGTGCACTGTTTTTTATGTAGTTCACTATTTTAATACATAATTTTAAGACGGCATTGAGGTCGTTTGGAAGAGTTTTGGCTGCCAAGGCTTGTCGGTGTATAAAGCAATGAATCCCAGTCACATCAGCGTTTTTTTCTCTGACTAACTGCACGAAGCCTGAGCGAGAACCAAGCATTGAAGGGGCGCCATCAGTGCATACGCCCATTAGTTTTTGCCACGAGAGTCCATGATTGTCAAAAAAATCAGACACGGCTTTCATCACATCAACAGCTTTTGTAGTGGTCTCCCCATGCCAGAAATCTAACCTGTGATATATGATGTGTGAAACGTAAGGGTGGGCTACTCAGAAACAGCTGATCTATCTTCGCCATACATCCACTATGTGAAACTCCAATACTGGCTCCAAACTTGCTGATCTCATGAAACTGAAAACAATCAGCTTGAATCTAATAATTTGAACACGTTTGTATTCAGTAAACGTCACTCTAAGAGGTACCTGAATTTTCGTGAAAATCACTTAATTGGTCCTTTTGATAAAGGAAGACGTGAGAAACCATTCTCTCCAAGATATTGATTCTGATTGTGAATTAGATAAATTAATAGGGGCCAATCATGATATTCCGTGTCAGTCCCAATCGTGACTGAGGGGCAAAGTTTCGATATTGAATTTTCATACAATATCAGAGCAGTATAAACCAGCTAGTCTTTTCTATGGTCTTGAGATAACCCAATTACTCTGCCTATGATCTAAGAAGAGTTTCTATCCCACACAATACAGCTTTGGTTGAATGAATTACTGCGCTACCATACATGGTTTCGTCATCTTTGAATGTCTTTGGAAAAATAGCTTGTTTTCTTAATTGAATACTTCATTACCTGGAACGGTGGAAAATTTAGTAGGATTTCTCTCATTTTCAAGGGTGGAAGCTTTTATAAAAGGTGCTAAATAACGGGGTTTTTAGGATCGTAAGAGAAAGAAACGTTATTATAAAGAAATCGAAATGTCATTGGGGAAGATCTTCCCCACTACCGCTTGGAAAGACTCTCAATACCGCCCACTTACGACGTTGATAATTAGGTTTTTTCTCTTTTTTTCCTTAAACTACTTTTGGACTGAAAATTGGCAGCTGGGTTTATTCAAGGACAATGAATCTGATTCTAAAATAATTCCTGGCTCACAAAAAATGTTGCTCATTATCATATAGAGGGGAAAACAGGATCATCCTAAATTGGAGACCTTGTTAGTAGTAGTAGGGACTAAATAATGGGTGCCCGTGTGGAGACTCAAATGTTGATTTCTGATTATATTTTTGGATATAAAATAATACTGTTTTACAGCTATAATTTTATGGTCATGTTAATATAAAATGTGTTTAATAAGAAAAATCAATTGTTCGAATAAAACCAACATACGAGTATTTACGTATTTACTTACTCTTGTCACATTGTTTCATTATGAAGGCAATCTCAATCTCTTCCGTTAGCCATTCCTCGTGCATTCGCTCTTTCAAAAAATTTAGACGGAGGTGGACGATCTTGTAAAAATAGTTCGAATAAAATAAAAAATACCTTGCTCCTAAAGTTTAAACGGATGAGCGTAGAATACCTTCCTTTTTCTCTTCTATTCAATTTTATCTTCATAGGTTGAATAGTATAGAAATGAGTTCTGGAGATCACGTCTTTGTCGATTTTACGTGTCGTTGCTGGATAACAATTTTCGGCAAGAAGGTCTCCGCAAAAACGTATTCTACGTTAAAATATTTCCTAGTTCTCTTTTCCGAATAGGCGCTCACTTCTAACTCTCAATCAATATCAACTATTGAAATTGTGTGCTACCGAGTCAACCAATAAGTAGCTAAATCATCGCGATCACTTTCAATAGGCTGCTTGGTTCAAAATCAAAATTTTAACTCGCATTTCACGTTCATATCTTCGTAGGTTGGGTTTGTTGAGGGTAGAGAAATTTTTATAGGCTTCTCAGATAATGTGGTTTAATCATAGGCTGAGCGCTTTCGCCAACATATGGCCTCTTCAGAGGTTATTATTGATTGGTGATATGTATTATGTTTCAATATAGATTTTTGGGGGGAGACACACATAGTCTGATAGATAAACCTCTTGGTCTTGACCTTGTATGTTTGGTACGAACTAAATCACTCGCGACGAAGTTGTGGAAACCCATTAAAAAACGGAAGTTAGTGAAAAACGTTGTCTATTTCCACGAAAAACATCTCCAAATATAACTGGTTATGACTGGTATGTTCAAGGAGGACCCCAAAAACTTATATTTAAACATAATACATTTCACCAATCAATAACAGGCCATATGTCGGCGAAAGTGCTCAGCCTATGATTAAACCACATTATCTGAGAAGCCAATAAAAATTTCTCTACCCTCAAACCCAACCTACGAAGGACAAGGCAACAATCCATAACCAATACTTCATACCTTCCTGAACGGTTTTGATTCGTGTTAGCCTGTCTATTTGTATCTCGGTCGTTCAGTGTTTTCGTTAATTTGTTCAACACAATACTCTAGAAATAAAAAGTTTCATTTTGAATAAACTCAATTCTGCAGTTGTAGATCTAGTATAGATACTTCAATTTTCAGCCATTTTCAGTGATTTTTTGAGCACTTTTTTGGAATTTCATCAATTTAATATTACCAAAAAATGCTGGAAAACGAACTCAACCTTTTGTTAGGAAAGCTTGATTTTTTGGCGTAAGAACAAGATTTGAATCTCAATCCTAAGGAGAGTTATCGTCAAGAATGACATTATATATATATATATATATGAAAAAGCATTAAACTCGAGAATTTGTTTCAGAATGCCTCAAAACGGATTTCAATAGAGATAAGCCATCGCCATAACTTTTTTTTTTTTTTTTAACAAAAATTTTGCAAAATAAGCGCAACTTCTTCCATGTCTTGACACGAGGAAGCTTTGCAGACTTGTTTTTGCCTTTTTTCTGAAAACTAACAAATGAACTAGGTTGGTAATTAATAGATGATTTTTACTTCCTTTTTTTTTTTGGATTATAACCCTTCTACGAATACAACGAGCCAACCGTGATAAGTAGGTGTGAAGGAGTTCATGTTGTCCATGTATATATATACTAACTGTTCCACAGATAGATATCTTCGTTTGGAGCTCCCTGTACACATATCCTACAGTCTTTCATTACCGTCTGATTTCTAAAGCCTGAAGACCAATGACCTGAAAGTAATCTGCAGAGTTTTCCAATAATTGATTATACTGCACAATCACCTAGTTACCTGGAATGGAATCATGTCACATTATGCGAACCAATCGTAGGGAGTAATCGTGAATGCACCTTTTTTTCTCCTAGCGTCGGAGACCTCCGGAAATAATATAATTGGCACGGACGGCCGGAGGACAGACGTGATTCTGATAATTCCTACGTTTCCTAATAGAAGGAACCTGAAGACGTGAGGTCCTTGGGGTATAGTCTTAGATATGAAGGGGTGGTGGTAGCTTTGAGGCTTTCTTGACGGGATTCGGGTCAGGGGTGCTGAGTAATAAGATGGGCTATCGAAACTATTAGGTAGGTGAACTTCGAACAAGCTATGCATAAGCAAAGAATAACAAAGTTCGATCACGCGATTGGCATTTATAAAAATAACAATCTGCCAAGATGGCTTTCTTTCTTATAACTTCAACGTAAACTAATTGAATTGGTGTTAAAATGAATAGTGATGGGATTAATTTATTGGAAGTAGGTAATCTTACAGATTAGGTAACCTTGTGTTGTCCATCCTATATTGGTGTTCGACAATAGTAAAACTTACGTAGGACCCCTTCTAGGAGCTAACCTAGAATCACTCAAACTTCTGAGCCCTGCCCACAACCACCACTGCCCATATGCTCAGTTTTGCGACTTAATTAACAAAGTACTTGAGTGAACTTGACGAGAGCGCCGTATGATGTTTTCAAAAGGTTATTGTGTAATTGGCGAAATTCGGCCAAACCGTTATAAAAGCGTCTCATCCCCAAACGCAATCAAAAAGAGTGATAGAATGAATGCACTGTACTAGCAGACGGCGATCCGACTATTTGCTTGGCCCGAATTGGAATGTATCGTACATTTTGTGGCTTGGTATCCTTGCACGAGGAGTGTCTTTTTGGGGGGATCACACATTATTGGTGTTCTAGGAGGAAAAGGTTGGAATGTATACGCTGCTTAGGGTGGAGTCAGTCTTTTCATTCGACTTTTGTTGTCCCTGTTGAAATTAAATTTCCTAGGGTGTGTTTACAGGAGAAAATTAAACTCACTCGGTTATTCAGAAAAGATTTCGTCATTCCATTTGTTTCTTGATGTCTCAGAGAGGTTTCCTACCAAATTTCAAATTCCTAGGGTGGACAGGAAAGGATTTTGCTCACAAAGCTGATCAGAATGGAACCCGTAAATTTGTTCATCTCAATGTCCTAGAGAGGCTCCCTATCGAACCTTACATTCCTAGAGTGCAATGGAAAAATGTAGGTAACCCAGATGATGAGGATACAGCCCGTCATTTTATTAGTCTCGTATTGTTTCAGAAAGTCTCCCGATCAAATTTCAACTTCCTAGAGTTAACAGGAGAGAATTTAGTTTACTCAGCTGACCATCAAAGAGCCCCTGAGTTTATTTGTATCTTGATGCCCCAGAGAGCCTCGTTGTAAAATTTCAACCTCCTAAGGTGAACTGGAGAGAATTTCATAATCACCTCCTCCCTTACAACCCCCCAACACTTGGAAGTAGGGGCTCCGAAATCTAAAAAGCCTATTTGACAGAATCAGCTGATGAGAACTTGTAAAAGTGGGTGGGCAATGAGGTGAGACGAGAAAAAAAGAGAAGCAATCAGAAAACAAGCATTTTGACGCTCCATTGTTACTTATATAGAATCGATCTTCGCGACATATTTGGCATCAGGTGGCTCAGGGGCATGCCGCTACCCCTACCAGAATATGTAAAGAACAGTAAGTTTGAACCGACAAAGGGAAGTCGGGAGGGGGCCGATTTTGGGTCGAAGTTCTACTTAGTTACTTATTTCGACGCGACTCGTTCCATGCGTGACCAGCATCTCGCTAAACTGTGTAATTTTGCAATCAATTATTTGCTCAGCAAACAAACCAGGTTCAATTTATATTCATAAAAATTAACTACTCTAATCCTCTGAAATACTTGCGTGCAAGTCCTCCGCAACACAGGGAGACATTTTCACAGGAAATATCGTCATGAATGAAAAATATCGCCATTATCAGGGCAAACATTGAATCCTGAATAAGTTGTAGGACAACTGTAAGATGAATTCATGATTCAATGTGCTTTTTTGGTTTATTATTTCCAATAAAGCCTTTGTAATCGTATAGGGAAAAAAAAAGGATTTTATCTCAAACTTTGTCACTTTACGTTTCAAGGTACGTAGATTCCAGAACTACAGTGTCCGTCCGCCGCCCGCCTCACCGTCTGGGACATAAAAGGCCTTAACTTGATGAAAAAAAAATCCGCTCTTTCGGACATGGACTCCACACTGGGTCTAGTTGGTCCTAGAATCTAGCCTATTTCTATTGATTTTAACGTACAACCAAAGCGTTACTAGCGAAGTGAAACTCCCTTAGTTTTCACAGCAGGAACATCGTTCGCCACTTTGTGGAATGCTCTCATTTTATCACAATATCTCATGACCCCATAAGCCGTTTTAGTGTCATGGAAAGCTGATTACGCTAAGTTATAAACTAATATTGCTAAGAACATGACTGTGAATCATGCCCTCAACTGCAAAAGGGGTGGACTAGTAAAGCAAGGGCACGACTGGATAAGGGATGAAGTTGCAGGATTGGCGAAACTAGCTTGGAGAGGAGTAGTGGTAGAACCGATTATGCAGGAGGGCGAAGACGGTTCACCCGGCTTGATCGCTGACATCAAGGTACACGGAGTGTGGGATAGGGAGAGAGCGGCTTTTTTGACAACCGCGTTATCAACGCCGACGCTCCTTCCTATTCCACACGTGAATGGTCCGCAGTTGCCGACGAAGCCGCCCGAGCGAAGCACCGGAAGTGCGATGGTGCAGCCGAAGACCTACGGGATCGTTCACACCCCTGATCAGCTCATGTGAGGGAGTCCTGCATTGTGAGTTCAACATTTTTGTTAAGAAGTTGGTCTCAGTTCTTGCAAATAAATGGGAAAAACCCCGATCCCAAGTTGCAGGCTGGGTACGAGTAAAACTCCAGTTGACCATCATCCGGGCCATCTCCATGAGACTGCGGGGGTCCAGAAAAAAAATTCAAACCCATGGACACCTAGAGGATGGCGCTCCACTCCCGATACCAGAGGATTGAGTTAAAAGAAAATACCTTCGAAACTGTACCGTGGAGAACCCAAACCTAATCTTTAATATCTAATTTCAAATATATATCTACGTTTGCCATATTGCTAAGTAACCATAAAGAACTAATAATGTGAAAAGAAGGCACTTGGTACATGGTAGGTATACTATTGAGTAGTAGGTATTTGTAAGTAGTAAATACCTACTAAAAGATGCATAGACCTCTGATCAGCTGAGGGACACCCCTAAAGATGATGATTTCTATCTTATTTAATCTCTTGAAGCAGGAATGAAGAGACGATTGAAATGAGCTGAGTGAGCTAAATTATCTCCTGTTCATCCTAGGAAGTTGGGATTTGATAGGGAGACTCTCTGGGACGCTAAGAGACGATTGCAATTATTAGCTCTTTCCCAATCAGCTGAGTTAGCTAAAATCTCTTCTGTTCATCCTAGGAAGGCGATTTAATAAGGAGACTCCCTGGAACATTAGGAATCGATTGAAATGATTGGCTCATTCTTACTCAGCTGAGTGAGCTGAATCGTATCCTGCTTATCCTAAGAAGTTGAGATTTGATAGGGAGACTCTCTGGGACACTAAGAGACGAATACAATTAAAAGGCTCTTTCTCAATCAGCTGAGTGAGCAAAATTCTCTCTGTTACCCCTAGGAATTCGAAATTTGATAGGGATACTCTTCGGGACACAAAGAGACAATTGCAGTTATTGGCCTTTCCTAATCAGCTGAGTAAGCTAAAATATTTCCTGTTCATCCTAGGAAGTTGAAATTAGATACGGATACTCTCCGGGACACAAAGAGACGATTGAATTGATTGGGTCTTTTCTGATCAGCTGAATGAGCTGATTTCATTGAGATATTTTTAACTTAAGACACAAAACACATATTTCACAGGGGGAAAAATAAGACATAGCCATTCACGCTGTGAAGGGTAGGTAGGTGATTTATTTTATATAATTAATTTTCAGTTGGTGGGCCAGCTCGTGTTAAATTCAAAAGACTAGTAAAACATTGGTGTTTTTAATTTAATTTCTCCTCGGTGGGCGTCTATGCCTCTGCAGATATATTTAGATAATGAATAATAGACTTCGTTTAATTAAAGGGCTATCTAATTCATAAATAATAAACCTTTGTGTTACAATTTGCAGCGTTTTCGTAATAACAGTAGTTGACACTGAAACTCTCTTTTTCTATACTTAAATGCTCTAACGCTAAATTAAGGATGACGAAATCGTTGCAACGAAACATATGAAACTGTAACTGTAAACATTATTTGCCAAAGCAGACATGAAAATATCAAAATCGGTTGAAACCGGCCATATATATAGTTTCGTTATTTGGCATCTCACTACTAATTTTACGTTTACAATGAGGAGCTTGGGATAAGCCTATCGTGATAAAATCTCAAAGAAAACATCTTGGAACCATCCTCAATATCATTTCCAATTTCGAGTGAATTTTACCTATCTAATTGTGAAAAAAGGTGTTTCGTGATATTCAAGCTGGCCGGCACGCATTTATTAACATGAATATGTTATATGGCCGGGCTGTGTTTGCAAGGCTGTCACGCTTTTTTCGCGTCACATTACTTTTGACGCTTTACCATTTCGCGGCACATTAGTATCGACACATTTTCAAATAAGCTATATTTTTTTCCTGTTCACAGGAAGTTTAAATTCAATTGGATGACTCTCTCGGTTATCAAGAGACGATCGAAATGATGGGTAGTTTCCTGATCATCAGAATGGAGCCTAAAACATTAATCAGGCTGGGAAAAACGATTCGGAACTATTTTGAAGAATAAAACGCTAATTTTCTGCTGTTATTTTTAGTCCGATAAAGTTTCAACTATGAGCTACATTCGGTGAAGTTGGGCCACTAATTTTGGTTGATTGTATTCAGTATGAGGTTCAACTTACCGCAAAAATTATGACCGGGACCGACCGAATTTGGCTTCTAGAGCTATTTGAACTGGGAAGGCCACATTTGTAATAAACGCTGTTAATCGCTAAAAATGGCAAACAATGAGGAATAAAATCTCAATTTGATTTCATAAAATTGCATTTATATGTATAATAAATCATTTTTACCATCAATTAGATCATATTATAATTTTATAACATTCATTGACAAAAATTTGCACATTTTTGTGCATAATTTATACATTTTGAAAAAAGTTATAATGATCCAATGTTTTATTGTGCATAGAAACCTAGTTCCTTGATAAAATTTGTAATTATTGCTTTTTTAGCACAATTTTTGAAGTTTTTGGGACCTTTATCTTGTACAAATTTGCTCATAAGGTCATGCTGCATGAATGTAACTTTTTCAACTTTTTTTTTCTCTTCTAATGTATTTTCTCTTCCTGAATCAAATAGGTAAACCATTCCTATGTCAATATGACGATCCGTTTTCGAGATATGGAATTTTTTCCATTTGTTGCCCTTTTGCTCCACTTTTCGACGTCCAGACCAGCCAGACCAACATACAGACAAAACTAACAAGCAGATTTACTCATTTACATGATTAAAAAAGACGGCTTTCACCAAATAAGATCATAAAGAAATTGGTAGAAATTAAGAAAATTATTAAATCGTCTTTTAGGACCACCCTCCGTACTACATTTTAATTATCCCACACCAATTTCAACACGATCATATCATTAGTATTGTTAATATGAAATCCATCAAGCGGTATTTCCTCATGGAGTACTTGTCCGATCCCACTCGAATTTGAAGTATAGTTGGGAAATGACGAAGTGATTATCCCATGTTCAATCACCATCGTATCATTAATAGCTGCTGCGCATGCGCGAACCTCAAATCTTTGTGACAAACATTACTTATATTGAATGAGATGATTTGATTATGACGTCATTAAAGGTTTCATTTGATTTTCTATAAAATTTTCAGGGGATTATATGGTGAATCTCTTAAGATCATTTGAAACATTTAAAAGTGATCTATCAGGTATACGAGGGAGCTATGTGCCACAACCAACTTGGCAGACGTTTCTTTTCCTCTCCTCAACTATACAGATTTCCAGCAGAGCTTTGTTCTTGTAAGTAGGAAGTTGTTGCTGATACTGAAATTTGTTTATGCTGATCCTGCAGAGGTTGGGATGATACCCAGCAATTATTGTAGACAGTGTGGTTGTGTGGCAGAAACGGAATGCATTGGTCAATTTCATAATGATTTTGCATCTAACTATAGGTAGCGTAAGCATTGTTTTCACTTTCGGGGGTGATAGAATGTTTGCCAAAAAAATCAAATTGTACTCGTATTTTATCAAGTAGGGCATTCCGATCAGCATTTGTTTCGTGTCTGTCGGTGTGTACTTCTATACAGTTTCCATTCGATTTTGATGACATTTTCTGGGAATGAGAAAGTTTGGCTAAAGATGGTTCCAGATCAATTTTATCACTTAGAAATATTTAGTTTTCACTTCTCAAGCGCAAACGTAAAATCCATCAAGCGTCATTTTCTCACGGCTTATTCATCCGATCACGCTCAAAGTCGGAGGCTAGAAATAAGAATTTGATTATCCCATATGAGTTTCATCATGAACGTATTGTTTGTAGCTTTCATGCATAAACGTAATGAGGTATCAATAATAATTTTCTTCTTGTTTAATTAACCAATTTTACTCACACTCGAAAAGAACCATCCATAGAATCTCTGGAGAGCATTAGAAACATTCATGTGACTATGCATTCATATTACGGATACGAGAAAGCTATGTGCTACACCCTCTTGTCTGACGTTTTTTCAATTTGAATTGAGTCTAATGTGTTGAATCCAAGCGATAGTTTTGTGGCCAACTGCTTAACTTCCTCTTTATCCTTCGGGACGTCGGGAAAGTAAAATTGCTCAATTGCATCGCGCCGCAAGAGGTAAGTGCTGAATTCTATCGATATCTAATGTAAATCTTCGGAACTGGGACTGAAGTTGCGACGGACGTTCACAGAGAGCGTGTGATGCTTAGTTGTTGATACATAGGGACTTGAGGAGCTTATCATATCGGCAGGCGGGTTTCAACAATGACCACCAGAACTCGGAATAAATACAATTCCTAGCCAATAAAATGCCTGTTCTCCGCATTCTTCAGTGCAACATGCCTTCATGCTCGAATTTTCGTCCATGGCAGTTTATTAAATATTTCAATTCGTAGGTCTTTAATATTATGTACACAAATTCACCTTTTTGTATCGCCCAGGTTGCCGTGAAAATGGTTTTCATTGCATCTCCCCATCAAATAAGCCTCAAATAAGCGGAAATGAGAGGAAAAACATGTTATTAAATCACCATTTATGTTAAATTAAATTGTACGATTTGTTTCTTACAAGGTACACATATATACGCGCGTTGGAGAACCTTTTGTGACTCTTTTAGAATACATTCAACTTTATATCATGAAGCAATGGTAAAATCAGAATAAAAAGTCACGAAAACATTTATTTTATTGAAACGAACGCATATATAATATAATGATTCCAAATGTTTTTTGAAGTATGATTGACAGTTGTTATTCTGCTGTCTATGAAAGGCATAATTACTATCAGTCTTTCTTATACATTTATGTACCTCAAAGCTTACGAGGAATTATAAAAACTACTAACAAAATTTAAATGCATTTACCATGAACACAGGATGTTTCAACTATTAGGTATATAATTAGGGACTACCCGTGCCTACCTTAGCGCCCTTAGGTACATCTCTGAGTTTAATATACCTACTCGAATTATCATACATATAATTATTACTATTTTTTTAAATTTATTTATTTATTTATTTTTTTTAGTTTATGCCGCACCTCAACCAGAAGGGTCATTAGCGGCATTGAAGACACTGAAAGTTGCACGATTCTAAGGGGAGCCATGTTGTCATCCTTGACTAAAAAGGAGCGCCATCCTGAACTCCGCTGGCAACAAAGTGGATTTGAAAAAATAAATAAATAAATAAAATAAAGTAATACAACTAGACTAGATGTAAAATAAGCTAATAACTATACACATGCTACTATATACAAACAGCAAAATGAAATAAAACTTCGACTAGATGTATATAAATATATCACAGATCAGATATCACAGTTCGTGGTAGAGCTCAGTGGCTCTCAGGTACAACAACAGGGATTGGACCTTGTCTGGTCCAGATAACACGTCAATCCACTGAGGGGCCTGATGCTGGACTCGGAGGTCGACAAGGGCTGGGCGGTCCTCCAGAAAGTTGCGGATGGACAGATCACCACACCTCCCACACACAACATCTCGATCTTCTGCAGTAAGTAGGTGTAGGTGAGTAAGACGGGTATGGCCAGTGGCAACCCGGTTAACCACTATTCGATCCCTCCTTTGAAGCAGGGTTACGAAAGGGCCCACCGAGCTCAAGTCTTGTAGGATACCACGCAGACCAGTGACCTCCCCCGCCATTGCTCATGCCAGATGGAATTGGCTTTATGTTGCATGTAGGAGATTTGATCCTCTATGCGTATAGGCAACATATCAATGGGGTTATCACCAATGACTCTTTTTGCAAGGGCATCTGCACACTCATTGTCATGAATACCCACATGGCTCGGTACCAACTGGCCACATAGGCTTTGTATTAGGAGTTCATCAGATATTATTATTATTATTATTATTATTATTATGACTACTCCAGTGAACTATCTTCCCTCTGAGTAAGTCAGTGATAAAGAATCTGGTCCGCCGAAAAACTATACTTTTAAAATTATCTTTTCAAAAATGACATGAAATTTGAATTTTGATGTTCAAACAAATAGTTTCGGAAAAACGACATACCTATAGCTTGTATAACCACAATTATCGAGTTACGTCCATAAAATAAAATTGGAATGGAAAAAATTCCGAGAAGCTCCGAGCCTGGCTGACTTGACGGACGTGAAGGTTCACCGATCAACGGTTTTAGTTCTGCTGAAGTTGATATTCATTTACACAACTCAGGAATTCACTGTATGTTTCCGTAGTTGACATACTGGAAAATTTTGGTGGACACAGGATGTTTGCAAATCCATAAGTAAATTCTTCCTAGTCAACTTGTTTGGGACTGAAACAAAATAAGCAATATGAATCACGATATTGTGCTCAAAATTCGTAACGTCTTTTTCATACGATACAAAAGCTATAACAATTTCTGGGTAGAAAAATAACTTTCAATAAATATCGTCTTGAATTTTAGCGAAGGCATGGAAACAATATGTTTGTGCAAAAGTCAAAAAAATGTTTACTCTCCGAAATGAAAATGTTTTACTCGCGTTTAGCTTTTCAAACTTTGCTGATCAATTTTGGTTCCAGGTCTGCTAGATCGGTCTGTCTGTACTAATTTCTTGTCACTCCCAGAACTCTTGGTACATACTACGTTTTAGTCCGATTTTGGTGAAATTTTCAGCATTTTTGTGAGTTTGTCTCTAGACGGCCTCCTAAAACATTTCTTGCCTTTGGATCTATGGCAGTGTGTACGCGTGTTCAAAACGTAAATTTCCTGTAAAGTCGGTTCCATATAGATCTATAGGCCCGATTTCGTTTAAACTCGGGAAACTGTTGGGTAAAGATTTCAGGATGGTGCCCTAAGAATTGTCGTTCTGGCTGATTTCCTGAAGAATGTCGGTAACGTTTGTTATTGGGTTATTGACCGCCAAAATGAGCTATCAGTAGTCGTTTGAGCACAAAAGGTCAGTTGTAAGAGTTATCAATATCAATCGATTCAATATCTTCCTTATTTTCGGTGCTTATTACTTTTTCTGGTGTCTGATCGACGCAAAATTTCATTCTCTACAACTGTTTTCTTGCACACTAATTGTTTTGAACGTTATTTATAGCTGCTAGAACGCAAAATTTGTTGAAAAACGTGTTTTTTAAAGGTTTTTTTTTTTTTTTTTGGTAGATAATTACGTAATGGAGCAATTTTAGGTATAGCAGGAATTAGGAATCAGTACATGTGGTATATTTGGAATCAACGTGAAATTTCCTATAAGATCAGCAAATTATTATCGCCACCACATATAGTTATTGAGCTGTAGAACGCGGATCATCTTCTTATCTTAAATCATCTTTATCTTATCTTAATTCTCCTTTAACACCCTGAAACAGCAAAAAATGTAGGCTTTTCCAAGCCAATTCTCCAAAGCAATTTTTTCTTTGGAGACAAATTTAAATATACATTTTAAAAAATCGATCTGTAGTTTGGATTTTACGTGAAAATTTAAATCGTAACACTTTTTGATTCTATGTGCCAAAGAGAAGACAAAAAATGTCAAAAAATAAAACGCCTGCATACGAGTCTGCAACACATTGGGACATCTTATGTCTTTAGTTCCCACCACCACCACCACTCCCCCCCCCCCCCCCCCCCCATTTCAACAAATAATTTTGACGATTAACGTTCAAAACAATAATTTTCATTACAATGGTTACAGTTTCAATGATTTCAATAACCTCTTGTAATAAAGCAATCATCTCTAACCACGGCTTCACTTTGGCGTTTTCTCGAAGAGATTTCTAACGTGGAAACTAATAACAAAAAAAAGTGGCATTGTTTACTACATCCATTAGTAAATATAAAATGGCGATATAAATACCAAGAACAAGTACGAAAGAAATGCGTGATAAATCGAGAGCTTTCCAACGAGTGGAGATCGATTTTTGTCCGTTGAAAACTTGAGAACTTTTTTTCCCCCAGAAATGGCTTGGTTATACGTGAAAATCATTATAAATCAACAGTAACGCTTTTTTATAACGTAACGCTTTTCGAGTCCATGCGCCAAAGCAAAGACATAGAATGTCAAAAATAATTTTTGTCCGACAGAATCGATTTCTGGACCACCTACGCTGGTTTTCAAACGTCTTTAATTCCTTTATTTCCTTTTTTTTAACTCATATTTCCTAGGTCCATTCGCTTCGCTTTGTTATGGTCTACAACTTAACTCTGAGTACACATTTCTGTAGGATGAGCGGTTTAGCAATTATTAGAGAACATGTGCACATTTAGTCATCTTTATGAGGCCACCATTTCGTATTCCACCGATTTCGCGACGGCAGGCAGATTTTTTCAGACAGAATGGACTAAATTTTCAATAACTATTTTCAATAGATCTGGCAAAATGCAGGCTGGTAAACATATAACAACACGTTACCCTCATTTACGCTGAGCTGCAGTCTGTGGGTAATAAAGTTTGGTGAATGAAAAGCCAAGATCAACTTCTACAACCCGTAGCAAAGCGGTACCTAAACAAATCGTGACCGTCTGGATGAAACACATCCAGGAACAAGAGTTCAGGCAAGATCGTGAGCCTCGACAAACATTCTCAGAACCTGGCAAACTTCGGCGAGTAGGTACTAAGAAATTATTACCTCCAAGTGTGATTGATACTAATGGAATCTTTGATCTTCGAAGGAACAGAACGTTCTCTTCAAGGATAATAAAACGGGATCCAGTCGTATCCAGTGGATGTAGGTCATCGAGAACTAAACAACGCAAAAAAATAGGTACAATCGCTCGGATCTAATGGTGTAGGTATATAGGCAACGGCCTTGTTTAGAAAAAGTGGTGTTTAATAAATAATGTTTGAAAAATTCGCTGTATTAAATTACAGATACTACGTTATTAAAATATTCTCTTTAATGAAGTTATTTCAGCTGTTTGTTAATTTCATGTACGCATGTACCTATGCCCACGCCTGTACTGACAATTTACTTCCGAGAATGAAGCTGCTTGTTGAGCTTTGTGCTCAATTTCGAAAGGTGAAAAATCGAGACCAGACACTAGGTACACAAAATGTCCCGCTGTGCGCGTCCCTGCCGACCTGTATTCGAACTAGCGTCAACTGGCGATGGAACAAGCTCCCTTATACCACAAAACTATACAAATCATTCTGATCTATTTGTCCAACTAATCTGAATATTGACTGAGGGATTGACCACTTGATGTTGTGTATTTTTGAGATGCGAGCTTGCGAGCATCCAGACTACACCAAACTACACAAACCATTCTGATCTATTGGTCCGAATAATGTACATTTCAGCAGCGGACATAGATTAATAAAAACAACTGTTGACCATTAGGATCATAAAACTCGTAAACGAGTTCCACTATCTGCTTTACAAGCAGATACCATGTTACATGGATATGTCTTTGATTGGGGATTTCATAACGGTTGTCCTCGAGAGTTCCTTTAACAAATCCTTTAACTGTGGACTGTAGGCGACGAAATGTAGGATAAAGAATTTATTCTATTATTCTTGGAGACACAATAAGCATACTATACATACTATTAAAGTTATTTATCATTTAGCGCTATCATTTTTATGTTCATGATAGCCTAATTTTTCATTAATAAATGAAATTATATCATTTATTGTTTTATTTGATAACGTTTCGTTCTCTTACTGAGGACATCATCAGATCTTGCTTTCTTGACATTGAGTTGACTTGGTGAGCCACTGTTTTATTTGACAAATCCGTTATATTCGGATGTTTATAAATTTTTTCCTGGACACACGAAGACCTGAAGATGTCCTCAGTAAGAGGATGAAACGACATCAAATAAAACAATAAATTAAATAATTTCATTTCTTTTCCCTGGGCCGCATCCCGACTAATCCAACAAAACAACGGTTTACTTATAGAAATGTTGAAAATAACTGTGGAGAGAAGTCACTACTATGAGTTGTTGTTTACAATCGACTGTTGTCAAGAGGATGATAATGTTTCCTATGGAGTGGAGTAAATGATGCTACTGCTTTACGTTAAGAATATTGTAACCGGCTTATAAAAATTGTTTATAGTCCAATCAACTTAGTTTAGGAATGTAGCCAGGTACGTAAGGAGGGGGAAATTGGTAGCTTGAGATGTGAACATTTATCACATAAATCAAGCGCTTTCCAACGAGTGGCGAACTATTTCTGTGCGATGAAAACTACGGAAGTTCCATTCTCCTAGCAACGGATTGGTTGTATGTGAACATCATTAGAAATTGTGACATATTTTTTGCGTCACGGAAATTTTTGGTTGACCCCCCAGAGCAAAGACATATCCATGACAAATTGCGGCGCCAATTCATTCAACAGAACCTATTCGTGTGAAAAAACTATGGGGGAACTTAGTCACAATAAATTCAGCTCGGTAGGGGCGCGCACAGCAGGACATGTTGTGTACCCAACGTCAAGTAAAATCGAGTGTGCCCCAAAACCTGAATATCAGATCGCATTTTACGTGTTAAACCTTCCTGAAAAAATCTAGAGTAGAGTCTAATTGTCATTTTTCGCTGATTTATTCCGATTTTCACAAAATGCTCAACAATTAGTTACGTGGTTTAGGCTCAAAATGATCATCATATAAAATGTGTCCCCCACAGATCAACCGTACGGTTTTTCACTGTGACAGAGGCAATTCCATACTCCGGTAATCCGCAGCTACATTATAAGGATTAGAGTATTAACTAATCTCTTCAGTTTTGACGATCGTAACAAATTACGAAAATACAACTATTGCACATAATCGAATAATCAAACTAATTAGACTTATAATTGAAGTTTATAGATATACCTGAACAAAAAATAGAGATATTACATCGAGTTAACAAACTTATGTTGCAAGTACTTATTTGACCAATTGTTCCATAAAAAAATGAATACTCAACAATCAGTTTCTACAATGTTTTATATGATACACGCTTATTTATTCCGAAGAGTCCGTTAAAATCGTAACCAATATGCTCATAGGTCATGCTGTACTTTGGGCGTCACGATAAATTGAATAACTTTCAACGTTCATTTAGTTACTGTGACGTGTCCCGGAGTTTCAGTTTATGTACAAAATTTGAATATAAATTCCAACTAGGAAGTGAACATAAGTTGTCTCATAATATGATAGGGATCATCGATTTGTCGAATTCGACTTTCAATTCCCACTTTCACAAAATGTCCATAAATAAATCAATCACCATAAATTTTTCGAGCAGGAAGAATCGAATAATAGACCAAATAGAAGAGGTAAATTATTATTTTACATCAATATTATATATTATTTTGTCTTCACGGAAGAGATAATGTACAAATCCGAGAGGGCTTTGTGAAGCTAAAACCTAAAAATACCATCTCCACCTATGTATTGAATTTTGAGGCACATTTCGATTCGGGCCTTGTGCGAGAGACTTCTAACCTATCAAATGTGGTCAAATGAGTGCTTGCGATTTACGGGTATTACAAATTAATCACGGTGGGAGGCGGAGGGTATATATATATAAATGTGCGTTTTTTCACGTTCGCTGGTTGGTTGATTGTATCCTTCGACATGCGTGAGGTGCGTGAGCGCTGTCCCTGCGTTTTAGAGGCGTTGCGAACGTGATAGTATCCATCACTTCACTGTGTCGGGTTCTTCTTTATCAGGGTATAACGTGTAACCTTCGTCAGGGCTATCCGTGGCTTCTCCGGCCTGTTTTTCCTGGAGTTCTTATGGGGTAAACCCGTCGAACAATCGCTTCCCAAGGGCACACAGTGTTTCGTTCCTGAGGGTTTTAGTGAGGAAAACCCCGAGCCTCTAAATCGATAGCAATCCGAATCGTGGTTTTATTAACCTATCCAATAGTTGAAAGTAATAGCAATCAGATTAGAGAATAGAAAAAATAACCCTTTTGAGACGTTATAATAGTCTTTAAGGATGAAGTTAGCTAAAAACAATAATGGGGCTATTTCGGCATTACTAATGTTGATATTGCAATTTACTGTATGAATATCTACCCGTAATATTATATTTAAAGTTATATTTAAGAACTAGGAAAACATAAGCGGCCCTATTGCACTCGGTTTCGAAGCTATTTTTAAAATGAAAACTCACTGGCTTAAATCATGCTACTTAATAGCTTCGGAGAATCTAGGAAAATTTACTAGGTATTTTACAACATAATGAGCTATTATGTTTATTAAGGTTGTTTGAAGGAAAATTTTTGAAGAATAGTTTTTCTTGAAAACCACTACGAATATTTGTTAATCACACTTTAATTGTAATCAACAAGCCATTTCCTGCCGCATAGCAAGTTTTCAGATTTTTCAAACTTTTCCCTACAATCGATGCACTGTGGCAGGGCCGACGTTAATTCCTTTTGGTTTATTATTTCCAATAATAAGCCTATGTGATCTTGTAGCAAAAAATGTTTATAACCCCCCCTCAAACTTTGTCACTTTACGTTTCAAGGTGCGTAGAATCCAAATTTGAAATGTCCGTCCGCCGTTCGCCGTCCGCCGCCCGATGTCCGCCGTCCGGGCCATAAAAGGCCTAAGAATTGACTTTAAAAACCTGTTCTTTCGCACGTAGACTCCATTTGGGCTCTTGTTGGTCCTACCGTTTAACCATCCCTATCGCTTTACTCGCATAGATGCTAAGGGCCAAAAACGGACAAAAAGTGTCATTTTGAGGCTTTGAGTGTTAGACGTGTTAGACGCACGCCTGGCACGCTTGGCAGGGGGTCACGGTGGGTGGTGAGGGGGGTGAGCGGGGGGTGGAGTGAGAGGAGGCGCCGCGGCACCATGAGGTGGGTACAGCGTTCCTTCGAGGCATGAATATATGTTTTTTTTTCTAGGTCATATTTGTGTGTTAATACCAATGCTTTTCCTACGCATATTTAATAACATATCCTCTCGACTTTTCGTACGTACTTAGATAATGATATTATTGAGGCAATAACTATTTGAATAGATAGGAGCTCAAATCGAGAAATATAAACATGCTTATATAATTATAGAAGTATAGGTTGTGGCAACTCGAAATAGGACACCCCGAGGAGTCTGGACGGGCCTTATGACGTACGCAAGCCAACTAAAACTACGATCATACTCAATTGAAAAAATAATAAACCTTTGCGAAATAATTTGCAGCGTTTTTATTAGTATTAAAGTCGGGCTGTGGCGATGGTAGATTGTAAGAAATCAATTCTTAGGGAATTTACACAGGCGTACATCTGTAAGCTATCCTGCATAACCCCTGAATATTACATCAAAAGTGGACAAACACAGCATAGTATTGGGCGTGACAAGGAACTGGAACTGACACACGCAGACTGACGCCAAAAACGGTACCGAAATTGATCAGCAGGCTCTGAAACGCAAAAAAAAGAAGTTTTTGGGCAACATTTTATCGACTTCTGGCAAGAACAGAAGTTTCCTTTGGTAAGTAGCCAGGGAGAAAAAATGAGTGACCAACATTTTTGCACTTATTGCAATAGCAACACTTACAAACCTTACCGTAACTTGAAAGGAAACACGCTGCAAATTATGACAAATAGATTATTTCTGTAATAGGTAGCCCTTCTACGCAGAACACCGGTCTATAATGGGGCTCCGAAGTAACAAGGTCCGCCGCTAGGATTGGTAGGGGGCGAAGGACCTAAGGGACATGGTGGATGACATAACTTTCCCCTTGTTGATGCCTTTAATCACCCCTTTCTGCTTTACAGTTCATTTTCCTCACCATCAATCTCAGCAATACTGGTCAAAAATGAGAATTATATTATTAATAAATGAATTATTATAATAAGGAAACACACGAGCAAAACAAAAAACCGACAAAACAACAAAAACAACTTGTGTCCGTCACGAATGCCCGTATATGCAACAAAAAAAGCAAATTGGCAAGGTCTATGCTTCCGTGCTGCGATCCATCTCGAGCTTCTGATGTTCGGAGCCTCATCACGTCATCACATATCTAACAAAGTCAATCTATATTATCTAAATATATCTGCATAGGTGTTGACTGCTACTAAGGGGAAACTATTTTAATTTTACTAGTTTTTCTGTATTTAACACGAGCTGATCTACCACCAGAAAACTAATTAAAATAAATCACCTACCACACGTCCATCTATAGGTGACAAAAGTTATGATAAACTTGATTTCGTGAAGTAAAAATTTCATTATAATTACATCTAACTGCTGATCTGATCATCGGAGTTTCAAGGCGATTTTAACTATGTTCACACAGTTCTGACACACATTATTTATTGTTGTTGACTTTTCCCTTTCAAAGTTCTAGAGAGCAAGCGGATCAACGCATAACGACCCGTGTGGAATCATTCGATTCATTGAGATGATGTCTATATGTAAATGAGACTCAAAAAAATATTACTGTTGCCCTAAAAATTGTCGAGATCTCGTATTTTTTATATTTCAGCACTTAAATACTCCCCTTCGGTGATGACCAAGCTAATGTTACTATATGGTATTTGAGCCATATTCATAAAATTTGATTCAGTTGTCTTGTCGCAGCGTACAACGGATGGCAGGCGGTCAAATTTATAATTTTAACACAGAATGTGTTTTAGCCATGGACTAACTAGCCGAAAATGGAACGCGGGATGGTAACGAAATGTGTGACGGATGATTTTCACGTACAACCGAGTCGTTGCTAGGGATATGGTACTTCGCCGTTTTTCATCCCACAAAATTCGTTGACCATTCGTTCGAAAGCTCTCGATTTATCCAACAATATTATGTTAACTACTGCGAAGTGCGTGTCCAACAAACTGAGTTATGAGCATGGTTATATAAATAATTGTTTACACACAGGTGATCATTCTCAATAATTGATATTGTGAACATGATTGCAACCGCTTGTTAATTTCTGATGATTTCATTGAGCTTGTGTTTCGATGATTTGATTCATAGCAGGTGATCTGAGTATTACGAAAACGGTTTGATTTGTGAAGCGGAGGTTAAATAATTTGAATAGGTAATTTCTATACTTTACACTCTAGGAAGCTGTAATTTCGTTTGTAGCCTCTTTAGGACATTTACTTGACGATGCTCAGGGTCCGGATCAGATGTGTGGCTCTTAAAGCTAATTTCTATGCTTTACACTCTAGGAAGCTGTAATTTCGTATGTAGCCTCTTTAGGACATTTACTTGACGATGCTCAGGGTCCGGATCAGATGTGTGGCTCTTAAAGCTAATTTCTATGCTTTACATTCTAGGAAGCTGTAATTTCGTATGTAGCCTCTTTAGGACATTTACTTGACGATGTCCAGGGTCCGGATCAGATGAGTGGCTTTTAAAGCTAATTTCTATACTTTACACTCTAGGAAGCTGTAATTTCGTATGTAGCCTCTTTAGGACATTTACTTGATAAATCGCTCTTGATTTATCACGAATTTATTTCGTATTTTTTTTCGTAGTTTCATACTATAACTATATAAATTGATGTTATAAATGAATAGTAAACAATGACGCTTGTTTGGTTGTCACTTGGTTGCGCGACAACGCAAACACATTCTGTGTTTCAATAATTTCGTCCGAAGTATGTAAATAGAGGTAACCGGGGGTCCAGGGGGCTTGCCCCCTGGCGAGGCGCGGAGCGCCGAGTTTTAAAAAACTTTCATTCAATTTTTTGGATTTTACACATCTTGAAACATAAACCAACACATTTTGATGTGGTGAGGAGGGGAGGGGGGGGAGGGGTTAAAAATTTTTCTTGGTCGATTACAAAGGTTTTTTGTTGAAACTAACAAATCAAAATGGTCACTGGACATGTTCGTAGCTTTTAGCACCGAAAAACTTTATAAGAAAAAATCAAACCCTCCCGTAACGCTACAATAAATTATCAACAAGGAACACAGTTGAGTGTTCAGAAAGGGTGAAGGGGGCATAACACCCTGTCTGCCTCAATCAAACCAAATCAAATAGGTAATATGAAATAAAACTTTTTGGATTAGTTCAAAAGAGAGCAAAAAGTATTATCACTATTTTCAGTCAATCTTCCTTCCATCAGCGGTGGGTGCAGGAAGTTGAACAACTTTCAAGACCTTTCTTATGGCTGAATTTATTCACATATCGTCGGCATGTACTTTTAGCCAGGATGATCATGAAGACGAATATTTACGAGGTCACAAATGAATTACATCATATTTATCGTACAAAAGAAGTAAGTACATGGCATAAAAAAATTTCATCAAATTTGCTAGAGCTATTGCTTCCTCACTACCGAAGGTAGGGAAGCTTTGTGTTCGTGATTGAAGTCGAAAACATTTTTGTCCTCCAAAATCAAAATTTCCACTAACTTTTAGCGTTTCAGAGCTGCTGATCAATTTCGGTTCCGTGTCTGTGTGTCTGAGTCTGTCTGTCGCAAACATTAATTTCTTATTCAATTTATTCATTCATTATTCTTCAATCATTTCGACTCGTACTTTGTTTTACTAATTCTATACGTCCATGTTACAATATGTGAGGAAGCCCACCCAACTTTGCAGAAGTTTTTTGAAAATCGTGTGACCATATTTTAGGACTAACATAATAAAATTACATCATTAATATAACATGACAACAACAAGGTTAACACCTAATACTGTTACCAACAGTATTAACGACTTCCAGTGATATCAGGAACAGAAGTTTTGGTTGTGATGCGTTGAACTGTTGAGTACGATAATATAAATCTTGATCCTAGATTACATATTGAGTTTCTCTACCTTCTGCTTGAATCTGGCACTTCGTTAAGCACGAGGGATGGAATGTCATAGAAGAAAGAAAGTATAACATTCAGTATGCAAATCGGTGTGCCAATCGAAAACTCGTTTCATTGGGTAATAAGTCCTTGTTTCATAGGCAGCTACCGAATTCCTCTCAATCACCAGCTCCCGTTGGAGCCCTAAAAATACCTTTGGAATTTACATTCCCATTCAACAACTAAACGCTTTTATTAATTGTGTGTATATGTGTGTGCGCGTGTGTGTTTTTTCGTGTGCGTGCGTATGTGTTTGTGTGTGTGTGTGTGTGTTTATGTACGTGCGTGCATGTATGCGTGCTTGCGTGAGTGTGTTATATGGATTAAGTGAGCCAACTTTCAGGTTTATACTCGTACGGAAAAATCAGACAGAATCATTTTTACTTCCAACAATTTTAAAATAAATGTAAGTTAAATAATTTACTCGAAGGTCTTTTTGATAAGATTTTTCACCTTTGGATTAAAATATCAAAAAACGCTTTAGCACTTAGAAGATTCAAAATTTCACGCTTTTTCCAACGGCGATCTCTGATTTGAGTAGAATTCATAAATTCGATACTCTTGCAATGTCGAAAACTCGAGGAAGAAAAAAATCAATGAACTTTTTTCAACTTTCTTAGGGAAAGTTTTCAAGAAAATGTTCGTGGAGAGGAAACTTGTTGTAATGCACCCTGTATACATCTATTATATATAACCACCTCCCAGCATATATATACTTTTTGTGAGTTCACTTAAATAAGCTGTGTACTCTATCTAATATTTCATAATAGGTCCTACGGTGAAACTGGTTGTAACAAGTAGAACGGTTGGACGATCTGCTCATTTGTGTTCAGGTGCCTGTCAGTTCATAATTCTGATGTACTGTATCCAACGGTTCAGACGAGGCCCTGAGGGGAAACTCGTTGCAACAAGTAGGACGGTGTAACGATCAGCTCATATCTGTTCGAAGTAGATCGATGCAAAGATTTGCACGTGTATATGATGTCAGATGATTTCAAGACCTCTCTGGCAGAGTACCAGAAAAAAATGTTTATCGACCAATCGTAATATTTTGTTTTGACTCATCTCGAAAGCGAGAGAAACAAAAATAGTATAGTGGTCCCAAAACTTTTAAGTGCTGGCATCACAGCTTGGTAATCTACTCAAAGTCACAGACCATTGCAGTTAGCGTGATATTTAATTCAATTGTCTGCTCAATTCGATGAACCTATTCATTTTAGTTTGGGTTGGGAATGATTCTATTTTCGGTTAACGATACTAAACTCAGAATGTCTCCTATCATTTATTCCGCCTTGATTGCTTTGTCTCTATGCAATTTGCTTCCTGGTTTTAGATATAGCGATTTTCACTTTCAGAAGATGAAAAAAAAAAAAAATGTTTTCACCGAAATTTAAGTTTTTATTGGCATTTTACGTTGGCACTTACCATTATGAGTTGGCATTTATTCAACTTATTCATTTATTGTGTTATGTCTCGTTATATGTTTTTTTGGTAGCTGTGGGGACTCCCTACAGCGATTATTATTGATTTCAGTTATTAATTTACATTTTTAGTTTCCACGTTTATAATTATGAATCCTTCAACAAGTATGACTGGTCATACTGGTAGTCATGCTAGAGTCATAGTTACTCAATAAATATTCATTCGTTCTTGAAACTTCTTGGAGTCAATTTATTCTAAAATTTAAAAATTAAAAATCTTATAGGTGTTTGAAAGTCATTCACCTATAATTGGTGACACCGTCGTTCAAAATTATGGCTGAAGGTGATGTAGGCACTCCATTGCTGAGATTGCGGTCGTCCAACTCAGGTAATGAAGTTGAGAGTGATGTTGGTGCTATTACCATTAAACTTCCTGCATTTTGGCCACAAAAACCGAAAATATGGTTTTCTCAGGTCGAAGCCCAATTTAAGCTCAAAAGAATTACTGCAGAGTCAACGAAATTTGATTATTTGCTAGCTCAACTAGATAACGCCTACGTAGAAAACATTTATGACTTGGTAGATTCTGATGTTGCTGATAAATATACACAAGCTAAAAATAGGCTTATTGCAATTTATCAAGAAAGTGAAGAGTCCCAAATTAAAAAACTCACAAGCGGCCTAGAGCTAGGAGGACTAAAACCAAGCCAATTATTAAGAAAAATGAAATCTTTGGCTGGAACAAGCGATTTTTCGGACAAAGTATTCAAAACACTTTGGCTCGAAAAACTTCCAGAGCATGTGCGCAGCGTGTTAGTGATCGCCGAAGGAAATCTTGAAAAATTGGCCCAGTTGGCTGATAGGGTATGTGAAGTTAGAAATATCGATGCTATTAACTCTGATTTCAGTGCTTCACACTCAATAGCTCGAGAACAATCCAGCAGTTCAAGTTTAGAAGCCTTAGCACGCGCCGTGGAGGAGATTCAGCACCAGCTCTGCGAACTAAGATCCCGCCGTTCAAGCAGATCAAGCATTTCATCAAGCCGGAGCAGCAGCAAAAGACGACGGAGGTTTGATCCAAATGGAAAATTTTGTTATTTTCATTTTAGGTTTGGTAGAAAGTGTAGACCAGAAAAGTGTAAGCCACCTTGCCAATGGGGAAAGCAGGGAAACGAGAGCAGACAGCATCACTAGCTGCATTTGGTGCTGTCGACAACATAGGAAATGGCAGCTACAAGTTATTTGTCAAAGATCGTAGGTCCGGAATACGATTTTTAGTAGACAGTGGTGCAGATGTTTCTGTCCTGCCTGCGAAAAATAACATAAAAAGTGAACCCTCAAATTATAAACTTTTTGCTGCAAATGGAACCGAAATTCCCACCTTTGGAATAAAATTAATGGATTTAGATTTTGGACTTAAACGAAAATTTGAATGGCCATTTATAATCGCAAAAACAACTAAAGGAATTTTGGGAGCAGATTTTCTTCACAATTTTGATTTACTTATTGACCTTGCAAAAAGAAGACTAATTGATAACAAGACTAAATTAAGTATTCCGACCTCAATCACTGAAATTTCAGATGCAGACAACCTTAGCACAATTCAAAACACTAACAATATTGCCACATTGCTCAAAAGATTTCCGAATTTGACTAAGCCAACACTAGTGCCTAGTGATGTATGCCATGATGTGAAACACTTCATCTCAACAACAGCTGGACCACCAGTTTTTGGAAAAGCTAGGAGATTAGACCCTGAACGACTCAAACTGGCCAAGCAGGAATTTCAGTTTATGCTCGACAATAATATAATTAGACCATCTAAATCTGAATGGGCAAGTCCTTTGCACATGGTCAAGAAAAAGAATGGAACCTGGAGATGTTGTGGTGATTATCGTCGACTTAATGATCGCACAATATCCGACAGGTATCCTCTTCCCTATATTGGAGACGTCAACCAAATTCTCGAAGGAAAATCCATCTTTTCAAAAATTGATTTACTTTCGGCATACCACCAAATTCCATTAGCAGAAGAAGACAAACCAAAATCAGCTATTATAACTCCTTTTGGCCTTTTTGAATACAATTTTATGCCTTTTGGACTAAAAAATGCGCCAGCGACGTTTCAACGATTCATAAATTCCGTATTATTTGGTCTAGACTTCTGTTATGCATACCTCGACGATATTTGCATAGCTTCAAAGACACCGGGTGAACATGAAAAACATCTAGAAATTATCTTCAAAAGGCTGGACAAATTTGGCATAAAAATTAATGTAGCGAAATCTGAATTTGGAGTTAATGAAATTGTATTTTTAGGCCATTTGATATCTGCTGAGGGAACCAAACCAGACCCCGAAAAAGTTAAGGTGATTCAAAATTACAAGCGCCCTGAAACAATTCGTGAGTTGCGAATGTTCTTAGGCTCTTTAAATTTTTACAGAAGATTTATTAAAAACGCAGCAGAGCACCAAGCGGTCTTGAACGAATACTTGAAAGGTGCAACCAAAAAAGACAATAGACTAATTAACTGGACTGATGAAGCATTGCAAAAATTTGAAATATGTAAAGAACTGATTGTAAATGCCGCAACGTTAACATGTCCTAGTGTTAAATACGAATTAGGATTGTTTGTGGATGCCTCTGATTTTTCTATCGGAGCAGTACTACAACAAAACGAAGAATTAGGGTGGAGACCGATTGGTTTTTATTCTAAGAAATTGAACCCTGCCCAAAAGAATTATAGCACATATGATCGAGAGCTTTTAAGCATATATATGGCTATAAAATATTTCAAACCATTCATAGAGGGTAGAATATTTTCCATTTACACCGATCACAAACCACTCGTATTTGCATTCAAACAAAATAATGAAAAAGCTTCACCACGACAACTTCGACATTTACACTATATTTCACAATTTTCCACGGACATAAGACACATTTCAGGCGAACAAAATCAAGTAGCTGATAACTTATCTCGACTATCAGTAGAAGAATTGAAATCAGTCGATTACAGTCAAATTGCAATTGCTCAAGAGGACGATGTTGAACTTGAGGCACTTCTCAAATCAAACACGTCTCTCAAACTAAAACAATATCCAATTCTACCAGACAAAAATTTATGGTGTGACATTTCTACGAAGAACATAAGACCTTACATTCCATCAAAATTTCGGTTTGCTATTTTCGAACAATATCACTCATTATCACATCCTGGAGTGAGATCAACATTAAAATTAATTACTTCAAAATGCGTTTGGTTAAACATGAATAATGACATCAGAACATGGACAAAAGCATGCATTCCTTGTCAAAAAAGCAAGATAACTCGCCATGTTAAATCACCTATTGGTACATTCCCAGAAGTAGATGAGCGCTTTGAAGTAGTTCATATCGACATTGTTGGACCATTGCCAGTATCAGAAGGGTACTCATACTGTTTGACATGTATAGACAGATTCACGAGTTGGGTGGAAGTGATTCCTTTAAGACAAATAGATGCAGAAACCATAGCGAGAAAATTTTACAATGAGTGGATAGTTAGGTTTGGTACACCGAGAAGAATACATAGCGACCAAGGTCGTCAATTTCAGTCAGAACTATTCCACTCATTGGCAAAATTATGTGGAATCACTCTACAGAGAACAACCCCATACCATCCACAGGCACAAGGAAAGATTGAGAGATTTCATCGCACCTTAAAAGCAGCAATTAGAGCACATGGGAAGAAAAAGTGGACAAATGCACTTCCTACAATTTTATTGGGTATCCGTAGCTCAATAAAATTAGAAGCTAACGCATCTATTGCTGAAATGGTTTATGGGATGCCATTAAGATTGCCAGGCGACTTTTTCCAAGACCATCCAGAATCAGAAACAAATCAGCAGGATTTTGTCAAGCAATTGAAATCAAAAATGAACGAGCTGAAGCCGATAAATATGGAAAACAAAAGCAAATTTACTCCATTCATCTTCAAAGATCTGAAAAATGCCAGCCATGTATTCGTAAGGGTTGATAGGTTGAAAGCTTCTTTGACCAAACCTTACGAAGGACCATTCAAGATCATTGATCGAACCGAAAAATTCTTCACGCTCGAAATGAAAGGAAATCAAGTAAATATTTCGATTGATCGCTTAAAGCCAGCTTACTTGTTTCCAGAAACGATTGACGACGAACTGACCGACGGAAAACCGAAGACAGCGGAACAGAAGACAGAGAACACTGAAAATATTCCTCCACCACCGCCTGCATCAGCAGTCGGAAATCAGAAGACGAGATCAGGACGGACTGTGAAGTTTTCGAAGCGTTTACATGAAACGATGTGTATTACATCCACATCGCTGGAGGGGGAATAGCTGTGGGGACTACCTACAGCGATTTTTATTAATTTCAGTTATTAATTTACATTTTTAGTTTCCACGTTCATAATTATGAATCCTTTAACAAGTATGACTGGTCATACTGGTAGTCATGCTAGAGTCATAGTTACTCAATAAATATTCATTCGTTCTTGAAACTTCTTGGAGTCAATTTATTCTAAAATTTAAAAATTAAAAATCTTATAGGTGTTTGAAAGTCATTCACCTATAGTAGCCAATGTAGATGTTCAAGTCAGCAGCCGAGGGATTTTATAAAAGTACACGTGCTAGTTTTTTTTTATATAATTTTTCTGTGATTGAATTTTTGATAATATTATTGTTAACCATTAAATATATTCTTCTTCTTATTTTTATTTTTGTGAGTTTGATATTTTGTATTTGGACAATATATTTTGTATTTTGTACGTTTGAATGGATCCCCAATTGACAATTGTCACATATTTATAAGTATTATGTTTTTGACAAATAAATAAATCTAAATCTATGAACTGCTTTGGTTTCGTGTCCTGCAACAAGCTTAATTTCTACCATTTCCAGAAGATTTTTATAAAACATTTAGAGAAGGTGCTGGTTTAGCTGTACACAGTCTCAGTCTCACAAATCAATACTGATATAAACATTAAATTTTCAGAGGTTGAACGGATTGGGCTAAGATGATCTCCAATAAACTTCATCGCTTCCGAAAACGTAACTTGTAGCAAGCACAATTTTTTCTCAATACCTAATTGATCGATGTTTCTGAAAATTGGTAGATAGTATGGAAAAGTCGATTTGACCGTCACCAACTATAGTATCTTTCATGACTATTCAAAACATTTCACTGATCTATGCATTCACATTCCATATATGAGGTAGCTATGTGCCACATCCAACTTGGTAGCTTTTTTTCTTTTAAAATAAATATTGTTTTTCTGGTAAATTACCCGTAGAGATGGATGGACCTTTACTATTATCGTGTTTATTCTTGCAACCAGCTTCGCCATAGGACCTCCTCAGAGCTGTTGGCGACAGGTTCTACTACTATGGATGAGCTGCTTGGCTTCATTGTCTAAAAGTATTTCCTCAAATCTGGGATATATCTAATTGTGTATTTTGAAAATTAATAATGTTTCAAACTAAATTAGAAGTTGGAGATCACTGGCAAAGCGAACTGGCAGTACTGATCGGATAAATCAGAACGTCTAAATAAAAAATGCCATCTTCGAGAAAGAGATGACCTTTCCTAAATGTGTGGGAAAGAGGGTTGTATATTCAGTAAGACCCTATTTCCCATCAACACTAGCTGAAACCTTCTAGAGGTGTTAGGGGTCTTCAAAATTAGATGGTGAAATATTGATGCAGCACTTGAAAGTGCTCGAACGTTGGGCACAGCAAGAGGTCAGTTTACATTATCGTCATCCGTATTGTAGGTGCAAGTTGCGCCATCAGAAGGACCACTTGATGAAGGACCTCGAAGGCTGTGTAAACCCCGTTTTCATTGTGTGACGTGAAACTCTGTATGCAGATAGGCACCTGGCGCTCTCAGAATGTCGCAAGAGACTGTGAGAAAGGACTTTAAAACGGACGGCTTCCACCTTAGTTCATATTAGCCGTGACGTCCGGAGTTAAGCCCCTGGTTCCCCAGCTACGCCCACACAAGGGCTTGCACGCAGAAAAAAGCCGTAAATGCCTCTGACAGCGTGAATGCAAAAACCTCCACACGCCGTCCAGAATCAGAGGTGTAATATCGTCTGTTTATTACCACATTGCCAATTCAATCAACTTCGGGTCGTGTTAATAACGTGAAAACTTAACTTAGTACGTGACTCTCCTATAGACCTAACAATTAGTTCAAAAATTTTAATACCTGAAGAGCGTCAGAATAGCACACTTACAATCATCGTTCGAAAGTCCTCCAAATCCGAGTATTTGTTGCTGGTTGATCATAGATTTAAGCATCAGGGGTTGTGCGAGGACGCAGGAATTTAGCGTTCATTGAAAATCACTCTCGTATTTTATCCTACAAGTTTCGCCTGTAGATACGGCAGTATCAGAAACATCACAAATCTAAATGTTGGGCAAGTATGGGATGTAACGTTTAGTGCACTTATTCAAGAAAAGTTTTGTTAAATAGGCACCTTTAGTAAGAGGTAAGTTTGTTATACCTACGCCTAGTATGTATCTACTAGCTGTACCTCATCTCTTCGCTCGCTAGTCCAAGCCATGATCAAAGTGTACCATCACATAAATTTCTAATCAATTGTGTCAGTACTACCAGAGAAATACTATCTACAGTTACATCTACCACACCCAGAGGCTCGGTTCCAAATTTCGGCATTTTGAGTTGAATAGGAACAAAGTTAGTTTTAGAGCTCACTTCGCTCCAAGGAGGGATCGAATAGTGGTCAACCGGGTTGCCACCTGCTTACGCTCAGACACCTGCTTAGTGCAGAAGCTCGAGATGTTGTGTGTGGGAGGTGTGGGGGTGATCTGTCAGCTCACCACTTTCTGGAGGACTGCCCAGCCCCAGCCCTTGTGGACCTCCGAGTCCAGCATCAGCCCCCCCAGTGGGTTGACGTTTTATCCAGACCAGACAAGGTCCGATCCCTGTTGTTGTACCTGGGAGCCGCTGAGCTCAACTACGAACTGTGATTTCTGATCTGTGATATATTCAAATACATCTAGTCGTAGTTTTATTTCACTTTGCTGATTGTATATAATAGCATTTATGTAGTTATTTCCCTATCTTACATCTAGTCTAAGTTGTATTATTTTATTTTATAGGGGTTTTTTTAACCCACTTGGGGGGCTATTCAGTGGTCATCACTGTACCCCTCATTTTTTCCCCTCCGAGTTGCCAGTGGAGTCCATGATGGTGCTCCTTTATAGTCAAGGATGGCAACATGGCTCCCCTTAGAATCGTGCCACTTCCAGTGTCTCTTTAGACACCTTGTTCAATGCCGCTAATGGCCCTTCTGGTTGAGATGCGGCATTAAAACCTTAATTTAAATAAAAGGAGCTCACTTAGCTAATCAGAGAGGTTCCGAATCGTAATCAAAGTTCAGGATTTTTAGTAGATATTTAGATGTGAGTGGATTTTTGGTTATGGATAAAAACCTTTCTTCACATTCCAATAGTTTAATAGTGCGAGTACTACTTTTAGGTGGAATTAGAAGCAGTTCGACAATTATCTGAAATAATTGCGCTGTTTATTTGAATATGGTGCGTAGCAGTTGCAATCAAACTACATAGTACGTCAACATCTGTTGGAATAGGTAGTTCCAGGAAATGGTTTACTGACAACAATTTACTACCTATCGTTAGAGGTTTTACTGCCGGTATGATTGCTATTTAAAATAAACTACCACCACAAACTACGGGATCAGTGTTGAATAACTAGTGTATCAGTGTGGCGTAGAACGATGTAATGAATGGAATGGATGCCTAATGGATGGGCAATTTCAGATCAGCCTTGGCAAAGGTCATCAATGGTAATTTTTATAACAGGGCGGTACACTTCGTTCATTATTATTGAAGAAAAACGTCCACTATCTATATCAATTTACCGATGGTTTAAAATCCACAGAACGACTAACCGCAACGACGAGCGTTTCCTTGTGTTCTCTCGACTGTTGAAGAACTAAAAGGACACAAACAAAAGATGATCGAGCGAAATTCCTCGGGGTTCACCAAGCGGAGGGTCCTCAGCCAAGGTCTAGGACGTGAAAGTGAGACTCGGTCGTGACTAAAGAGGTAACAACGACCCAGGAACAGGCGGTGAACTGAGCGATCGTGCAGGCTAAGTAATGGGCTTATCGGGCCTTTGTGTAAGATGAAATGCTTCGGAGGATAAATATTGTGACGCAAGTTCCTTTAGGTACACTGGTGATGTCTGTTGTAATCCGACTGTGATGTTCTCGGGTCAGATGTAACTTTGTGGCATTTCATTTCTGGACCCTTCTATTGACAGCCGTATAACTAATCAATGTACTCGAATGACGTCACTAAAAAATAAAAGACCGCCAAGTCGAATGTGACACAGCGTCCTCGTATCCGTTACATAATCATATTGATCATTGAAACGTTTTAAAAATTTTAATAGATATACCATTCAGAACCTGAAAATTTGATCGAAATCTTATGAAGCCATGCTTTTTATAAGGATTTCAGGTTCGTGCATGAACAGCAGCTCCTCTCCCTAATATACGATCGCGATGAAACTCATATAGGATAATCACATCGTCAGTTCCCATCTACCAATCAATGAGCACGATCAGACGAATAGACCTTGAGAAAATGACGAATGGGTTTTTAAATAGCACATGCGCAGTGAAAACTTGATGTCTGAGTGCTGGCTATCCATTCCTCGTGAGGATCTAAAGTTTTTACCGAATAGTTGATTTCGTACATGATACCTTCCAATTAATTGAAGGCGACTTTTTTACAACATCGTAAAAATATTCCCTCTGTAATTTGGTGCAGTCCAAGTATAATGTGTTCAAGCTACTGACGTATATTTACATTATATTAAAAATACAAAATTTTAGTCAATTATGGTTAGTTTTCACCTAAAAATCGATTTTTGGTTCATTATTTTCAATTATGAAGTTTTGTAATCGACCAAGAAAAAAATTTAACCCCCCTCCCCACCCCAAAATTTGTTTACGTTTCAAGATGCATTTGATCTAAAAATCGAATTTTAAAAAATCCGTCCGTCCGCCGTACGCTGTACACCAAACGCCGTTCAGAGCTGTTCTCCAAAACTACTGGACCGAAGTTTTTGAAATTTGGCTGAAAAATCATACATCGGCTGGAGATGTGCCAGTAACAGCGGCAACAATTCTGATCAACCTTGAAGAGTATATAAAGGGCTGAAGTATTGAAAAATCGAGATCTCGAAAACCTTCAAGGTAACAGTAATTAATGTTTTTTTGGTTGTTATTTAGGTTCCTACATATATTTTCCTCAAAATTCGAATGAAGTCATCCGGAAGGCGGTACACACAACGAGGTATAATGGAGCAGCGACCTATGATTTCTCGGGGGAACTAAGTTTCATCGACTAGCATTGTTCACAGCATTGTATCATCAGCTCGTGTAAGGAAAGTTTAGGTGTGTTATTTAATTGTATCACTTTTTCTTAAGTAGGAGTCATACCTATGCAGACACATTTTTCTCAGATCATTTCTCATTCTGCGTATGCGCCAACGTAAATTTCTTCAAGCATGATTTTCTACCGTTTCCTTGATGACCGATTTTGACGTTTTACGTTCCTACATTGATTGACTATATTCCGCTACGAAGTTTTTGACGATTATTTGTAGCATTTCAATTATCTACATATCTATGTTATTTTCAGTTGGTAGGTACCTACCTACTTACATAAATCATCAGGGGGGTCAAATGAGATCAGGGGGACTAGTAAAATGTAGATGTCTTGTTTAATTGCATTAATTTTTTCTCTGTGGGTGCATTTACCTACGTAGGCATTTTGATATCAACCTACGGATCTGCAATTTGAAATGGACCTCCTTTGTAATATCAAGAATTCAATATCAGTGCATACTGATCAGCTATGGGGCCACTGAGCCGAATCTGTTTCTTAATTGACATATGATGCTGAATCTGAAATGTAGCTCCTTTTTGGAGATCTGGAATACAATTACAAAGTATCGAGGCAGATCAGCTTCGGAATCTCTGAGGCTAATTTCTTTCCTGATCGACTCACAGTGCTGTTATTGAGATGGAGCTCGTTTGGGAACCCTCTGAAACAATTACTAGGTAAGGAGGCGCACTGATCAGCTGAGGAGGATCTGAGCCTACATTCTTTCCTGTTTTTTTTATTCACTTTATTTTTATTTATTTCTTACATTAACTGTAAAACGTAAAATTGCGGGCTTCTGGAACTGTAAAGGTGTGAACCCTTTTGGGGGGCAAAATGCGCCAAGTTCTGATCAGATTACATAATACGTCGGGGTTTAGTAACTATAGGCCAATGATCTGCGTAGAAGGCCTATTTAACTCAGAAATAATAAACCTTTGTGTTATAATTTGCAGCGTTTCTCGCTTATGAATCATAGAGATCTGGGAGTGGTCGCAATCGACTCAGTGCTGAAAAATACACCGACTGTGACACCCCACATGCCCTATTGTGAAAAAACCGAATTGTGTTCTTTGGTGAATGAAACGAATTCGTAGCCCCCCCTCCCGGAAATTTAAGATTTTGAAGCCTTCTAAATAGCTCCTTTTTTTTTAAATAGCTAAGACGAACGTGGTTTCCTAATTAAATTAGGAATTTTTGAAATTTCATAAAAGTTCGCCTAAAAGTAAATCCTTCAAAATCAATCTTAGAGACCTCTCACAAAAACTGCTTCACTTAATACTCTTACCAACGGTATTGTCAATTTCACTTTTACTGTTGAGATCATATTTTAAAGTTGAAATCGAGTTTTCTTTAAAAACTGACCGTCTATGATCCTTCGAGTATAGCGTTGGTTTGTACGTATTCGCGTAAATTCACGAAAAAAAATTGAAATTAGATACCTACCCATAGTTAAAAAATGGTGATTTTATGGGGTGGTCGGAATTCATCGTAAAAACCCGAAAAAATCGTAACTTTCGAACAGACGAGGATAAGACACTTTCTTGCTGGGTTTTACTACCTACTTTCTTGATGCAGTTTATTCGAGAAAAAAAATTCGACTTTTAATCGACTTCCACCCTGTAAATATATTGAGAGCCCGCGTTCACAAATCGTAGTTTCTTATAAAATAGGAAATATTCGTATAAAACGTTCGTGTTGAAAGACAGGAACTTTGGCTTCCTCACTATCGAAGGTAGAGAAGCTTTGTGTTCGTGATTGAAGTCGAAAAAATTTTTGAACTCTAAAGTCAAAATTTCTACTTGCTTTTTGCGCTTCAGAGGTTACTGAACAATTTTGGTTCCATGTCTGTCTGTTGGATGTCTGTCTGTCCATGTGTGGTAAATCCTTGTCACTCCCCAAACTATACCAAGTTCCATTCCGATCCGATAACTTTTCAGGGATTGTGCGGATTAGCTCCTAAATAGCCCCCTATAATTTTCGATGCCGTCTAATCATCGGTAGCCCGTAAGCATGCGCAAACATGAATTTCTCAAAACGCTGATTTCTCATCATCTGTTGGTCCGATTTCGTTCAAATTCGGTAGGCAGTTGGGTATGTGCTCTAGAAAAATGTCCCATAGATTATATCTTAATTAGTGCAGTAATAACTATTGCGCATGCGCGAAACTAATATGGATTTACACAGGCTTAACTCCGAATCAAATGAATTTATGAAAGTTTCAGAGATTGTGCTGGTTAGCTTTTAGACTGTCCCCTATAAACTTCTTTGCAGTTGGACAAATAGTAGTCAGAGCGCATGCGCAAATTTTAATTTCTTATAACGTCGATTTCTTATCTATTGACCCGATTTTGTTCAAATTTGGTTGGCAGTTGGGTATATGCTTCAGAAAAATGCCCTAGGTATGAATTATATTTCGATTGCTTGAGTGATGACCGTTACGCATGCGCAAAACTAATATCGATTGACACAGCAAAATTCCGAGTCTAATGGAACGATTTTGATGACATTTTCAGGGATTGTGCTGGTTAGTTCCTTGACACTTTCCTATAAATTTCATCGCAGTTGAATGAATAGCAGTCTGTGCTCATTCGATTTTTTAAATTTCTTATAACGTCCATTTCTTACCATCTGTTGGTCTAATTTTGTTCAAACTCGATAGGTTGTTGGGCCCCTTTGTATTTTGTCGCATTTGATTAAAAACAGTTAAATATTGCGCATACGCAAAACCAATATTGGATGTCACTCCGAGAATAATGAGTCGATTTCGATGAAATTTTCATTAATTGAGAGGGGTTAACCTCAAGATAATTTCCGTACATGCAAACATGTATTATAGCCCAAATTTTCATTCAATCATATGTACACATGTATTAGATACTGTAATATTTTGCATTCAATCATTTCGACTCGTATTTAAACTAATTCTATACAACCAGGTTACAAATGTGAGGAAGCTATACTGCCCACCCAACTTGCCAGACGTCTTTTAAATCGTTAGACGACATCGTTCCAATTTTATCCCGCCATCTACCGTTTCTCGCCCTCCCTGCTTAATTGAACTTTCAAAACCGTCGGAGTGGGCTGTTGGGACGTTGAGACATTGGAGCGCGGAGTCCGTTTCACTGAATCCCTCGCAACCCTGTCCGTCCCGTCGGTCGGTATGAACGTCGCCGTCGTCGTGAGTGAGGGGAATGTCGATCCTCGCCTTTTATGAAGCTAATAAAACAATAACGACTGCAATCTAGGGCTCGTGTCGAAATGGGGACTGGATCTTGAGTCAATAGGTGGCGATTATTTGCCTTCTCAATGCATAGCACCGGAGCGCAGGTCTTTTATGTACAATTGGAGATATCGTTCACAAAATATTCCAGCTAGGTTCCAGTATAATAACGTGGAATTAGCCAACTTGCTCGTTGAGCATTTTCCAGCACAACCGATGATTTTATCTTGCTTCCGCGTTTATCTATACGTAGTCAAAGCTTTGTTTTCAATTTTTGGAGATGAAAAGAGTTTTTAAGAATTTTTGTAAAAATGATACTACCGCAATGGGTGACAAATATTTGTAGAATTAAATTTTCTTCAAAATTTCTCCATGGAAATTCGTTTTGAGTCATTCTGAAACAATTCCTGAAGGTCGCGCTTTTTCATATTATATGGGTATAGAGAAAGAGCGAGAGAGAGAGAGAGAGTGTGTGTGTCATTTCAAATGATAACTACTCTCCTTAGGGTTGAGATAAAAAGTCCTTTCTGTCGCCGAAAAACTAAGCATTCCAAATGAAAGGGTGAGTTCGTTGGGCACCACTTTTGAGAAAATTAAATAGTCAAATTTCAAAAAATGTGCTTAAAGAAAAATCTCTAAAAGTTGTCAAAAACCGCTAAATATGATTGAATTTAAATTTTTTAACAGAGTATTACTCAAACGACGTTTATTAACTGTGAACAAGAACATTGAACAATTGAAAAAGCTATGCACAAACCTGTGTTAAAACATGTGCCTATTAATTCCAGTAATGTGTACTGAAAAAATTGAACAATAGCAAAAAATGCTTAAAATCTAAAACAATTGTCTAAATAGCAGATAATTGCTTAGAACAAGTTGTTTTTTTTTTACGTGAAATTTATGATGTTCAAATTTCAAAACAATTTAGCATCAATATTATACCTTAGTTTCTGGAAATTCATTCATTCGCTCATGCTGCGTGACTGAAACTTTTCTTCCCTCCAAAATCAAAATTTCCACTCGCATTTTACGTGTTAGACCATTCCAAATAACTTCATTCGGTCTGTCTGTTTGTGTCAATCCGTGTGTCTATGATTCATTGTAACAGGTCTAATTTCGACACTTTTTGTCTAATTTTGATGACATTTTCAGGCAATGTTTGGATTAAGCAGTAGATGGTATTTTATCAGTTTCATTGTCCCCACATCAATACTTCACTCTGCGCATGCACAAACGTACATTTTATCAAGCATCATTTTTTCGCGCCCTAGTTTTCCGATATGGCTCAATGTTGAATGAGGGTTGGGAAAATACGTTTTGATCATCCAATATAAATTTTAAGATGATTGTTTCATTGATTGCTAATGCTCATGCCCAAATGTGACATCCTTGAAAGTAGCCTAATTTCCACAGTTTTCATTCGATGTTGATGAAGTCAGTGCAAGCCGCGTTTTTGAAGTTTACCAACTCTTTGGTTAATTGAGGGTATCTAGATCATGCCCGGAATTCCGATTGCGATCGAATTTGGTGGACTGTCAAGTGCAGAGTTCGCCTCTGAAATCTCCACGGGCTCATCTACATTGAGCGCATCCTGCGGGCCCTACCTAATGTAGAGTTCACTTAAGAGGACGATTTTTGAATGTAGGTTCTTGAGGCTATCTTGAACCCAGTGGCTCTCTGATTGCGATCGAGTTGCCAAATTTGTGACGTGGCGGACCACCGTGGTGGAGTCTCTACTATGTTTGGTCTGAAATTTGGTCTTGCTTCTTGAAGGCTAAGTATAGTTATTGGTACTCTTCCATTTCGCTCACTGCTTGGCTGCGCCGCTACATGATAATCATATTGCTACATGCATCTAAGTCTGTCCAGTACGCGTACCTGTTTTCTTGTTTTGCTGCAGTATTTCGAACTTTTTAAATTAATTGGTTTTGAACATGTTTGAATGAATTTGTTTGTTGCGATTCCCTTAATATTCTAATTGTTCAATACATTTTACCATTTCTACTTTACTTCCTCTTCTTGGCTTCAACCTCATTTTGTCAGACTGGCCGAGTGGTCGTTCTGTTGGTCAATAAGCTTCAATGTTCTATCGCACTATGCGTCAGGGACTGGCTCTGTGTCAGGATTGGCCGTCTGTCTCGGAGAGACAGTTATAATGTCGTAGACACGATAATAAGTTCATATCGAGAGCCATTTTGAAGGGTGGAAACCCAGAGGCAAGCATATGAACCATCAGTTGTACCAACTTAATCTAAATAAGACTAAATAGGGTACTACGCCCCTCAAGAATGGTCAGTATGGTCATGGAAGAAGGTATGGTGCTAGCGTCCTCTGGAAAACTACCTTTCGTTTGAGTTCATCATGTTATTCTGAACGTAGTTGTCGAAGTTCCTTACGCATAATAGCGGTAAATTCACCTCGAGTGCTCTTTTAAATCCGTCTTCCTCCGAAATGTATAAGATAACGGTAATATTCAGGAATTGTTTTAGAATGGGTCAAAAAGGATTTCCAAAAAGTACAATTTGTAAAAACCTTTACTGTAAAATATTTAGAACCATTACAATAGTTTCATTTTCTACAAAAATTCGCTAAAACTGCGAATTTCAAAGTCTTACAAAGAATATACCAATAACGGCCATACAGCTGAATACATGCAGGGAAAGTAGTATGAAGGCTCGTGTGATGTTCGGGATAGGGACCGTTTTTCTCAAGGTGCGAAGAAACGTTCATTCGAATTCAAGATAACAAAGGCTTTTGTTTCATCAATAATTATCAGCGAGATAACTCATGATGATAATTTATTATTGGATTTCAAAAGGAATGATGAATGAATGTTTGTAGCTCTCGAATTTAACCGTAAGTCTTGGTTTAGCCCTTTGGGATTAGTATTGTTTGAGATCAAGATAAATGATAGAATGGGCTATTCCGGCCGTATCTTTCATGTTAGCGGGTCAAAATCGTGCCGCACGTGAACCCTCACCCCAACAAGGTGTCGGCTTCTGTAACACCGGACAATATTTACGACTAAATTGTTTGGTTCTGGCGGCAGATAATGGGTCAGCTATCTGTACCTACCTATATTTTTCTCCTCCGAGTTTCGCCATCCGTTGCATAATGAAACCTCGACAGTGTTGACTATAGAAAGCATCATCCGTTTTTAGCAGCTCAAGTCATAATTTCTAGGTAGCAAAGTAATTACGTACAGCCTCACTTCATCCGTATAACATCCTAGTACCTGTATACTAATATCACTTTTGATATTAGGTAAACAAATGAACTAACAAGATTCATGGATATGTCTAAGGCGTGGGGTCTATCTGTGAAAATGTAACAGGAAAAAAATGTAACGTTTCTATTTCGGTCGATTTTTACGTAGGTAGGTACAACCAACCCGTTGGTAGGGAAATGTAACTTCCGCAATTTTCATCGCACAGAAATCGATCGCCACTCTTTGGAAACCTCTTGATTCATGTTCATGTCTCCAGCTACCAATTTCCCTCTCCTTACGCACCTGACTACATTCCTAAGCTGATTTGATCGGACTATAAACAAAATTTTCGTTTGGCAGAAACATGAATGCATAGGTTTCTATAAACGATTTTGTATATTTCTATTGATTTTCACGTACAACCAATGAGTTTCTAGCGAAGTGTAACACCCTTAGTTTTCATAGCAGGAAAATCATTCGCCACTTTTTGGAATATTTTCATTTTATCACAACATCTCATGATCCCTAAGCCATTGTAGTGTCAAGGAAAACTGATTTATTACGCTAAGTTATAAAACTAATATTGCTAAGTAACCATAATGATATAATAATGTGAAAAGAAGGTACTAGGCAGAAGGTACTAGAAGATGCATTTACCTCTGATCAGCTGATGGGCACCTAAAGCTGATGATTTCTATCGTATTTAATCTCTGAAGCAGAAATTAAGAGACGATTGAAATGAGCTGAGTGAGCTAAATTGTCTCCTGTTCATCCTAGAAAGTTGAGATTTGATGGGAAGACTCTCTGGGACACTAAGAGGCGATTGAAATTATTAGCTCTTTCCCAATCAGCCGAGTGTGCTAAATTATCTCCTGTTACCCCTAGGAAGTTGACATTTGATAGGGGAACTCCGTGGGACATTAGGAGACGATTGAAATGATTGGTTTATTCCTAATCAGCTGAGAAAGCTATATTCTCTCCTATTCATTCTAGGATGTTGAAATTAGTTATGGAAACTCTGGGACATTAAGAGACGATTGAATTGATTGCGTCTTTGCTGATCAGCTAACTTAGCTAATTTTATTGAGACATTTTTAACTTAAGAAACAAAACACATATTTCACAGGGGGTAAAATAAGACATATCCATGTGTCGATATAACTGCATGTAGCGTCATTTTCAAAACAATAATTTTGACTGACACATTTCTCCTGATTGTGAAGAGTAAATAACAGCTAGAAGCTATAGACAGGTCGTCTCATATCTTCCTTTTGTTTTCAAGTGGCTATAATGACGATAGATTATAACTAATGATTCTTAGAATTGGTTACCACTAAAACATCAACGGTAGTGTCGATTCTGTTCTACTCTTGTTGCCCTCCTTAGGTCTATGAAACATGATTCGTATTTTCAAACCTAACATTAATGGGAGGCTTCTGGGACGGTTAGGAATGGTACTGTGACATTCCACAGGTATATGATATAGATATATATATTGTCGTGGTTCCCTACAATCTTCATACCAGTTACGTTTGATCACCTGCTTGTTGTCAGAAGCTGTTGAGACTCAGAGAGTGAGGCTATCAAAAATTACTTTTCGTTTGGTCTTATTATCGATAACGTAGGATACTAATTTTTCAGCGTAAGCCATTGTTATAAGCAGTGTGAGAACATAACATTTGTTTTCAGAAGATGGGGACTAGGAGCCAGCATCTTCTACTTCCTTCTGATAGGGTGAACGAAATAGATCTTGGAGAAGATGTGCTACAACGTCCTGCAAGCCCACTTCAACGTGAGGCAGGTGATCAACATTATGTTTCAGGGCAGCAGAAGGGGGGTGACAATGTGGCAACGATTGCCGAGTCAATTATAGTTGCCGAGGTTGTCACAGATCCGGAGTGGAATGTAAGATGTGCATGGCATTTTGAATATCTGTAGGTCAGAAATGAACTCTGAGCTGAACGAGGAGCCACGTGGAATACAAGACTTATTAGCTTCCCTCATTCAACAATCCAGAAATGCGAAACCGAGGGAATTTCGGTCAGCTGTACGGGAAACCGCTATTCTATGATGGCCATGAAGATTGGGAGCCATATTGAGCACAATTTGAATTGATTGCACGACAACAGAGTTGGAATGATAGCCAAAAGCTAACATTAAAAGTGAAAGACTAGCCTCAGCCACAATGCCTGCCAGAGCGAGACATTTTTAGGATTGTGCTCATACTGTCGGTGTTTTATTCCGAATTTCGCACATTGGGCTGCACCTCTGTATGCATTGAAGGGGCAAGGAATTGAATTGCTTTGTAGTGAAGAGTGCCAAACTGCATTTCAACATGGGAAGGCTGCCCTGACCAAACCGCCTGTAGGTCATACATTGCATGGGTATAAATTCATTGTCGATACGGATGCAAGTGATAAAGCAATGGAGGCTGTTTTGTATCAGTTTCAAGGGGAAAAAGAGCGAGTCTTGTCTTGATTCAGTTAATTTTTATCACTCTCCCGAGAGAAGATACTATGCTGCACGCAAGGAAATATTGAGTATTTTTAAAGCATTAAAGACCTTTCACCCATATGGATTGAATAGTTAGGAGCATTTCATCATAAGGACGGACCATGCCTCTTTCCAATGGCTTAAGAGTTTCCATGAATTGAATGGTCAGAATGTTAGATGGCTACAGGAACTCTCAATGTACAATAACACCATTCAATCCACCAGGAAATCAACATGAATGCAGATGCTCTGTCCCGCCGACCATGCACAGCGGTCAGGAACTAGACAGAAGTTCGGCTGCGATGCCGACGAAAACCCATGGTGAAAAATGATATTTTGAAGTACCAGAAAACCAAAAATTCAAACCCCAAAATCAAAGCGGTGCATCTCCAAAAACGGCGCATGAATTGAAATGTATCGGTTACAACATTTTTTGACGTTCGATTATGACCCAAGCACAACGATAGGGTGGTTCACAAAAAAAAAAAGTTCTGGGATTTCTTGTCCCCATTGTTTATTTTTGCTTCCTCGGTATGTCAGGATGACACTCCTAAATTTTTAGCAAAAAATATTAATCCTAATCATTTTACCTGGGCCGATTTTGGCCAGTTATCGACCGCTATCGTAAACCAACCTCTAAATTGGTGCCGAGGTGATGATTTGACGGACGGATTTCAATTTTTTTAGGTCAATTTATGGGTTTTCGCATGCGCTGAACACGATGAACCTATTTATTTTACGGTCCGTCCACTAGTTATCCGGTAAACTGGCAGAGGGCGCTGCTTGAAGATAAGTAAAAATCGAAAATTTCACCGAAAATGCTGTCCCCTGGTTAAGAATTGTACTAGAAACATGCTATTATGGTCGGACAATATGCTTTGGCATGTTCTGAACATGATTCCGTTTTTTACTATACTTTTCCGCCAAAGATTGCTTCGTTTAACGGCCATAACCCTCAAATTAATTATAGGTTAATAGACAAATTCACCCTAATTTTCCAGGATACTCGGTACAAAGCCGTTGGTAATTTGGCAAGGACTTGAACCGGCATTGTACTTATTCGCTTAACGACCCGATACCATTGTACAAGCTTTTACACGTGACCGATACCGCTGACAATAGGTAACCCTACGCTCAAACGATCCAATCACAGTTCAGACAATTCAGAACTACGAATTTGACCCCGGAAAACCGATGGAACTAAGGAATTTTACAGAAAAATTGGAAAGTTTTAGCTATTTTCTCCATTTTGCCGCTATATTTGGCAAATAAGTACAATGCCGGTTCAAGTCCTTGCCAAATTACCAACGGCTTTGTACCGAGTATCATGGAAAATACCAAATTTTATCGGCACAAGGAACCTTAAATTATTTTATCGGAACCTTAAATTATCAACGCGACATAATTTCCGGTGAAATTAGGGTGAATTTCTCTATTACTCTACTATTAATTTGAGATTTATGGCCAATAAACGAAGCAATCATCGGCGGAAAAGTATAGCAAAAACGGAATCATGTTCAGAACATGCCAAAGCATATTATCCGACCATTTTAGCATGTTTCTAGTATAATTCTTAACCAGGCGACAGCATTTTCGGTGAAATTTTCGGTTTTTACTCATCTTCAAGCAGCGCCCTCTGCCAGTTTACAGGATAACTAGTGGACGGAGCGTAAAATAAATAGGTTCATCGTGTTCAGCGCATGCGATAACCCATAAATTGACCCACAAAAATTGAAATCCGTCCTTCAAATCATCATCTCGGCACCAATTTAGAGGTTGGTTTACGATAGCGGTCGATAACTGGCCAAAATCGACCTAGGTAAAGTGATTAGGATTAATATTTTTTGCTAAAAATTTAGGAGTGTCATCCTGACATACCGAGGAAGCAAAAAAAAAAAAAAAAAAAAAAAAACAATGGGGACAAGAAATCCCAGAACTTTTTTTTTTTGAACCACCCTACCGTTGTGCTTGGGTCATAATCGAACGTCAAAAAATGTAACCGATACATTCTCAATTCATGCGCCGTTTTTGGAGATGCACCGCTTTGATTTTGGGGTTTGAATTTTTGGTTTTCTGGTACTTCAAAGTATCGTTTTTCACCATGGGTTTTCGTCGGCATCGCAGCCGAACTTTTGTCTAGTTCCTGACCGCTGTGCATGTGAAGCCTCAGGATGCCAGTATTGCTTGCGTCAGGTTCAAGGTGCCAAATTTGATGTTCGGCTCACCAAATTAGAAGCTACAGGCCCGAAGAGGATGACCAGAGGGATGATTATAGGTTTAAATACTTCTACAGTGATCTGGAGAAGGGTGTGAAGCCATCTTAGCAGAATGTGGCCCATCAACAGAAAGAGTCAAAGGTGCTTTGGTGGATGTGGGACTCACTGAGTTTGAAACCGGGACTCTTGGTGAGAACTTGGGAGAATGATAACGGGACATTGAAACGAGAACAGGTTAATATAAACGAAAGAAAGGCCATGATTTGCCGATTAAGAGAACTAATTTATACGAATGTAGAGTAATGAGGAATTTGTTGTCACTAGAGTCCAAAAAGTTGTTCTATTTTGCCAAGGCGCAATTGTTTAATGATATCTGAAGTTTTAGGATGGTGTGGTTGCCGGAAGGAATTATTAGACTCATTATTTATGGTACAGAAGGAGTATAATTGAAGTTCTTTTAAATAAAAATAGGATATAGTCAACAGAATTATTATATGAAGAACTCAAGGTTTTGAAAATTAATGAAATAGTAGATCAATCCACAATTGTAAATATATTCAATTTAGATTGTTTTGGAAACCTGACCGAAATTGTTAATTTTCCTGAAGATGCGTCATATTAGGGATTTAAAACGTCAACAATATAACAGTTTTCGATGTAAATCAATTTATATGATTCGGCCAATCGCAGTTTTGCACTTTTTGGACAATTTTCACAACATAAGTGTATGAATTATTGTTTTTCTAATTTTAGCCCATTCTGAAAAGAAATTCGGGGAAGAATTTTTTCTTCTTGGAGAACCCATATTATGTGTTGGTAGTTTTACTGTTTGTCTGGAAATATATGTTTGCTCAAGACCCAGCAGTGTAAAGCATTGTCATAGTTGTTGTCAATAATAAGAACTCTATTCCTACATTCGATGATAGTGAGTTGAAACATCAACATGAAAATGTAATCGCCAATGCACATAATACTATGGGCATCAGAATAATGAACACGTGCCTGGCTCATAAACTCACATTCCAGGTATATCTCGCCATATTGAGCTGATGGGTGAGAAATATCGCTACCTTTTCACGCTGCGATCGCATTATCCCATCTTGATGCTCACAGGGCCAAAAACAGCCAGCCGAAGACACTTCGGGAGATTTAAGTGGATTAAGAAATAAAGAATACTACGGCTCCAGGAGCCGGTGTTTTGTCGGGTCGCAGTTTGTCATTTCCGTAGGCATCCGGAGAATGTCGATTCCTTAGTAGGTTTTTCTCGCATAAAGGCAGACCGGGGAGTAGCTGCTCGTTATAAGCCTAATTTATGATTTTTAAAGCGACCGGGGGTTCCCCCAGTGGCGTCTCCCTTGTCATAATATTGTCGCCAGGTCTCGAAGACATTAAAAGATTGAACGAGGTTCCTTGGTATGTTGTTATGTAGATCGTGTTGGACAACTTTCAGACCTTCTCTCCAAGAGTAGCTTTCCAGCATATAACTGTTACCGTATAATGAAAAGTAAGCGAGATGTTTTCGCATTGAGGGGTCTCCAGTCGTATTTATGTCCCCGATAAGGGCTACCGTTCCAATGTTTTGCGGATGGCCGTGGGGTTCCAAATGAAGGAGTCCTTTTTCAATCGAGTGTAAACGGAAAAGGCCAAATAGTTGCAAGTGGCTTGAGAAAGTGGTAGAGTCAGGTTTTTATTATAAAGCTGATTTAGGGACCTCCAAAAAAATTAACTGCCCAATAGCGTTTCATAAACTTCACTGATATGTACATGCTTTCACTGCTAGTCATGAGTGGATACTATGGCCACAGTTATCATTTTAGCGAATCTTATACTGTTTCTGTCAATTTTTATTACTTACAATGATTAACCTTAGTACTCTATTAAGAAACAAAAGTCCTTCCCTTAAAATGAGTTCCTCTATACGCTTCAAGATGCAAATTAATTGTATGGTGCAACAAGTCATCTGAAAGTCCAACTTCGGGAATACCGGGAACTGAACTTATCAACTTTCTAATCTGTAATTACATCGCGTTATAGTATTATGTTCGTTCCAATTAAATTGTGTTACCCGAGTAAGAATCCGCTGACGAGAAAATTTACTGGAAGAATAGTGACGATCATACCCTGCATTCTTACAGAGTCTGATTCTAGCTGTTGATATACGCAAAAAGACATAAGAAAGCTTTCTCAACTGGCAGGACAAATTGCAATGTGAAAATATAAAAAGAAATTTTAGCAAAAATTTTAGATAGGAAATTCAATGAACGAATAAACTTAGGAGTTAATTTAATAAAATACTACTCAAAACTCTATTTTTCTGACATTTGTTGATGGTTCTATTTTTCTCCGTCAATTGGCACTCGTCAGAGACAACAGGCATGAAGGAAATTGTTATTGTATATACCTATCACAGAATAATACAAGCATTGAAAGATGAGAGAAAACTATGCATATCATTTCCTTATAGATAAATTTATAGTATATACATATAAATATTGGTAGTAGTAGTTAAATTGATATAAATGCACTTCAATGGTAAATTAACGCATCATTTTATGCATCGGTAGCTAAGTGAAAATTCGCACATGATGAAGTAGTAACACCCAGGATTATCGAATATCGATTGGCTATGCCCATAAGGCCTATAATGCCATAGGGCTTTGGTCGCTCGATAAAACGGACATTACAAAAAAAATATGCTGTAATACTTGAGCACTAGGGACATACATCCTGTGCAGCTGGACGTTTCGCGCAGTCTGAGTTGGCGAACGTATGCAGTTTCTGCTCGAATCTGTGTTCACAACCACGGGTGAACTAAGACTCGTGAATTCTGTCAGTGATTCTTCTCTCCCTCTTCAGCGCTGTTGTATCCGGTTCGCTAATTTTATTTTCAAGCATCTATACTCATGGTGTCCCACGGAAAGGTTACACTCCCCCCTTCCTTTCCCCTGAATCCAGCGTAAAAATTTGGGACCAATGCCATTCTTCATACTTTTTTACGGAAATCTCAGGAAAAATACTTTAGTGAGCGCCACTTGCGCCAGAAGTGGCGCAAATGACATAAACGTTGTTTTTTTCGAATGAGAACCCACACTTTTTATTGCAGATTCAAATCCTACGTGAAATTTTATGAAGAAATGACCCACCACTCGATTTTTTAAGGGTACAATTCCGCTCCAAAGGTGCGCCATTCCGCTCTAAAAGTGCAAAAATTGTGGAATTGTGAGCTTTTGAAGATTTGACTGCCTTGTTGTAATACATGATTTTGGGATATTTTTACGTGCTGAACCTCGTAATGATGTTCAATTATTTATTGATATTTGCAACACCGACTTGGAAAAACACCAACGAAACTTCATTTTAGTACGCTTTGTGCTGTGAGGAAAAGAGTAATAATATATGTGCAATTCTGGTCAATGTATAAAGAATGGCGTTGATCCCATTTTTTTGCTGAAATCAGAGGAAATGAAGGGGTTGTAACCTTTCCGTGAGACACCCTGTATACATTTGCCATGCAATAGCATTAGAACCATTTCGTTCTTTGCCATTAAAGGACAACGGATTCCTTGAGGCAGGCTCCTGAATGTAAGCAACGGTCCATCCTGAATTATGGAAGGCTTAGGGTCCCATCATCAGACTCCAGAGAAGTTTCAGTTGCCTGCTTCCGAATGACTATAGTTCACGATTACTTGATAAAACATCTCCACCGTATAGGATTCGCTAATGATGCCCTGTGCAGAATCTCGTAAAAGAAGTGACGTCCAATAATCTTGAAATACGTAATATGCCCTACTGGTTGCTTTCAGCTCTTCAACACCCACAAAGGCATTGGGCATTGACTTGTCATCACAGACTGATCTTGATGATCAGTAAATGCATAAGTGTGATCAACTCCAATATTTCACAAGGATGCGGTAGAAGCTGGGCCCTAACATAAAATTTGAGATACCTATCAGGACGTAGCGGCATTCCGTTTCTACGATTATCAATCCTGCCCTTCCGAACCTCGCACGCGTTAGTGCCTCTCTTATGGAAGCCCATTCCCATGTAAAAGTCCATGATATTTTTGGTAACTTGTAATGTCTGCTGGTCTCAGGTTACAGATCATATAAACTAAAGCCACAACTATATCCTTCCTAGTACAACAAGTAGCCAACTGACAGTTTGGAATAAGTTTGGAATACAATTGTTGAACTGCTCTTGTTCCCTCTACTAAACTAACAGTAACAGAGACAGTTCTTTTATACTCGCGCAGGAAATCTACAATTGGCGTTGGTTTGGAAATTCTACTTTTTTGAGTAAAGTCAATTATCTCATTTGATGATTAATTCGGCCACATTCGGCCTCCTGACCTGCAATGGTTCTTTGATATTGGACCTGGTCTGATTGGACTTAGCTCGGTTGTAATTGTTTCTAAATTTAGTGCATGTTAGGTTGGTTTTATATATCTCAAATGATGCATGTCTTCAAACATTATTTGGTTCGGTCGAACAGTAGCCACCAGATTTCAGCTTCATAACAGAATTTTTTCACCTTCGACCATGATTTTAAAAGATCCTTTTCCATATCAAAATTGTTCATTTAAGAGCCTGTTTCATTTGAATTCATCGGAATATGTGTGTATATATACCAAGGACGATGGGTAGGTGGACCTGAATAGATCAAACCTTCGCAAGACAGCTTGATAGGATTCCCTTTAATGAGAACCAATCTAAGGTCAAGCTGCAAAGGACCCCCTTCACTCCAGACAAAGAAGAACCTCAGGAGCAAAGCAGACAAACAGACGGACGCTGTCAGTATGGAGCCAATTATTGTCAAGAGCATTCGAACGTGCCATCCTTGGATATGACTTCTCTGCTCGATTTCACGGCACTTCAATTCATTCGTTGCGAAACGTAGGGTCACTTATGAACGAAGGGGGTTAATCACTTACTGGACCAGATGGAGTATTCCTATTCGGGATTCTACACTGACTTTTGACATTTCCATGTCTTTACTATGCCCCCCCCCCCCCTCAGTGGTAAATTATTACAATTCACTTCACAAATTACGTTTACTTTAGACCCCTAGGTGATATATGAAAAAATTCATCGCGTAACGTTACGGTATTACGAAATACTTCAATAATAATAAAAATAATCTAGGTTTTGGTTTTTTTTTTCTTTTTGACATTTCATGTCTTTACTTTGGCACATATAATCGAAAAGTGTTACGTTACGTTACCGAAAAGTGTTACTTTTGATTTTATGGTGATCATTGCTTACAACCAAATCGTTGCTTCGGAACTGCGTATTAGGCATTTATAATCGTACAAAAACAGTTCGCCAGTCGTTACATAGTTTTCGATTTACCTAACCGTATTATGTTAACCACTGCACAGTGCATGGCCAACAATCTGAGGTTTGAGCGTGGTTGTCTGAATAATTGTTTACATACAGGTGATCTTTCTCAGTGAAGGGAAAGATAAACATTCCTAGACTGGGAAGTGAAGACATGAAATTTCTCAATGTCTTGCAAACTTGTATGCAAGATTATCGGCATTTATCATTGTTTCTGATGATTATCACTTACAACCAAATCGTTTTTCTTGTTATATGTTAGTTAGCAAAAGGACGCGAGCGAACATAACGACAACGTACACAAACACACATTACGGGAATGTCTCCTGGTGTTGCAATTTTTCGGCGAGATGATCTTACTCAGAACATACGTTGAAAATTCCAATTACAAAGTAGAATATCTATAAGTGGAATTTCTATCTTATATCTTCCCCCTTTCTTCTATACAATTGGAATATTTATCTACCATAGGAAGTTTATCAGGGAAGGGTAATGCGATAATAAAAATGTTGTTAATACATATCGACGTTTACTTTTGCTATTAGCAGGTTACGTGGATACTCGACTGGTATTATTCCAACAACATTGAACATAGGAGGCAACAAGAACAAATTTTTATCGTCTTGTATTCAAAAAATCCCCCAGAGTCAGTTGGCAATGTCACGAAGTTTGAAATTCCTTCATTTGCCACAAAAACTCGCAAAACAGTAGAATCTACTTTTTACATCTGACGTAGGAACAATATTATTTGAAGCTTGTATGCCTACCCAAGTTTGTGCAGGACGTGAAGCGTATGGAGGATAGGAGCATAGAGTGTAACTGCGGGAAGAAAAACTTGGTACACAAAGTGTTATTATTTCTGTCTTATTAAGCTCTTCAGTCCAAACCATTGGTCGAATTCTGGCATCACACGTGTATTTACTTACTTAGTCTTAGACTTTGGCTTCGAAACCTTCCAGAGATCGATTTTAAAACTAATTTACTACAAAATTTTCTTCATAGAGATTTTATTTAAACGCTTTGTTTTCGAGTGATTTCACATTCAAGATTTTTTTTGTATTTGTGACTTCATGTCATAATCATGGTCATAACTCCCCATAGGTTCACTATTAACCCAAAAATAGGTCACCGTTGAAGAGATAGTAACATTTTCTTTCAGGATATCACTCTTCAAAAAGGTTTAAAAATCATTCAGTGGGACAAATCCAAGTCTAAATTGAAAATGTTCTCATTTTTACGAAATCACTACATTTTTCAAATAGCTTTGGAAACATTAAATTTCATGTTTTCGTGACAGTAAAACTTTCCCAAAAGTTATTTTTCAATGATAGGTATAGTAAATTTTACTTTTACTTTGCGCGATTAGGGGAGAAAATTATGTTTTAATGTTTAAAAAAACGTCGTTTTTCTATAGAAATCTAGGGTTTCCATGAAAAATGACTCTGAACAAGTTTGGGGTCGATTTCTACGCTTTTTTTACGCAGGATCGAATGGAGGTCCCTCAGAATTTGTTAGATTTCGTTTCAATATGCCTAGAAACCAAAATTCAATTGTAAAATACCGTCCGTCTATGGTACACTGTCCGCCGTTCGCGGATTTAGTGCCGGAAACTACTGAATCAAACTTTATAAAATTTGGTTCTAAAATCATACACCGGACAGCAAATAGGTAACATCAGCATCAATTTTGATCAACCTTGAAGGGTATTTTTCAATGGGTGAAATATTGAAGATCGAGATCTCAAAAGCTTCCAAGGTAACAATTATGTTTTTGGGTCTCATTTATAGACATCATCCCAAAGAATCTTATGAAACCACCAGAGTTGCTATTTGCTCACCTCATGGGCTATAGAACTTTGTCAGGAAAGAACCACCAACATGGGAGCAAATCATAACTGGTGGGATATAGAAAAAATCGCCTTATAACCACGACGCTCGTATCAGCTAATAAAATTCCAAGGGCATTCCCACTTCACCTAACCGGGTTTATTATGACTTTTGTCACCTGTAGGTGGACTCCTGAAACCTATCTAGGAGATATATTTTATTTAATTGATTTTCAGTTGGTGGTTAAACACTAGGAAAGTGTAGGTATGTTATTTTATTTAATTAATTTCTCCTGTATGCGTCTACACCTATGCAGCATATTTAGATACCTAATGCATAATAGACTTTGTTTATTGATGACCATAGGCAGGTTTTCTGCGTAGGAAGGCCATCTAATAATGAAATAATACCTTTGTGTAATAATTTTCAGCCTTTTTAATTCGCTTTTTGGATTTGACGCATCTTGAGACTTAAACCATAACTTGAGAGGGTTCAACAATTTATTTTCTACTTTCCCTGATTTAAGTATAACGGCATTTACGATGGTAGTGACATTTTTTCTGCCCGCCTACTGAAAATTTATTAGTTTAAATGAAAACCCTACCGACGCTTCAGTATTCCATCCGTAGGGATAATAGTTATGATACTTAACTAAATTTCGCTAAGTCAGAATTACGCGACCGTCAGAATTTATGAGGCGAATTTTATTATGTTTCGATTTTACAACCATAAACCGTTAATGGAATATAGCGATTGACTGAGTAATATGAAGATGTCACTCCTCGCGCTTTATTCAACGTTCAAAGTTTTAGCCCTTACTTATAGGGAGAGCGAACGGATGAATGTACAGCGTTTCGGGTAGTTTCCTTCGATTCTTTGGGATGCCAAATGCCTATCAATGACTTCCAAAAAATCATTGCTGTTACCTCAGAAGTTTTCGAAATCCTGATTTTTTGCGCATTTCCTGGTAACAAAGGAAAAATGAGCTATTTTGTTCACTTTGTCCGTTGATATGTCTATGTATGTTCCTCTTAAAGTAGTTTTAAATGCCACTTCCCGACGTCCGATTTTGATGAAACTTGGTTTTGATGTAATCTGTAACACGGCGAAGATAAAGATGTATCAGGGACCGCTGACACATGAAAGCTCAATGATCGCTGATTGAGCTCCACAGCCATTTTGTCTAATATACGACAGGTAGCTGAAATTTGAGAGGGAGGCTCAAGGGAGAATGATGAAGAACTGAGAGGTCATCGATCAGATGAGTGAGCTCCAACGCCATTACGCACTTGAAACGTAGGTAAACCAACAAATTTTATTGGGGTCGGGGTTTTCATTTATTTTAGTATTTTTATTTTATTATTAATTACAAAGGACCTTATTGAATATAATAAACCAATAAGATTCTCTTTCAGCAAGATATAAATTTCCCTTTTGAGGAATGGATGGATAAAATCAAAATTTCTAGGACAAAAGGGCTGGGTAGTATGAAGCTGGCAGGTTCATGGTTCATTCAGTAACGACCGTGAATAGATTGCGAAATGGAGGTGGGTCGTTGCATAGAGATAGGACTTTATATTAGGTACTTACTACGTGCACTGGAGTGCGTCCTCCTCAATGATCCGAGTCAAAGGGACTACAGAGGTCATAAACAACGCGCAGTTGAACGTAAATGGTAGAATAATGCATTCATTCCTATGAAAACTTGTAGGATAATGAGGCAATCGCTAACAATAAATATGAATGAGCCAAAAGCTGTTAAAATCATGATTTGTGAATTCCTATTAGGTCACTATCAGTTTAACCGTTCCTGCGTTCCGCAGGATGACTGCAATGGATTACAGATTTAGAAACAAAATCCCAAAAGATCTGGAGCGTGTTGATTTTAATATGGTTCCTTAGCTAAAGGTAGACAATTTTAGTGTAATACTTTAATGTTGTTGATTATTAGGAGCACATTTTCAGTCTTCACATTCGCAGTCAATGTTCTATCCAGGAAATACATAACAAAATATACAAAATCGGTTTGGTTGAAGCTCTAGCGAGCGTTGTGATATCTTGCTAAATCAAAACTAGGGTGCCAGGAGAGAATTCAGCTTAGCCAGCTGACTAGGAAAGAACCCATCATATCAATCGTCTCTTAATGTCCCCACTAATCTCCCTATAAAATTTCAACTTCCTAGGGTGAACAGAAGAGAATATAGCCCACTCACCGGATCAGGAAGAGCCCATAGTTTAAATCTTCTCTTAATGACTCAGAGAGTTTTCCTATCGAATTTTAACTTACTAGGGGGAACAGGAGAAAATTTAGCTCCCTCAGTTCGCGGTTCGTGAAAAAGTACCTACCGTGTCGAAAAAAAACGAAAAAAGTGTGACAGCCTTGAAAACATAGGTCCAGCCAAAGAACATATTCATGTTAATTTCCTCTTCAATTTCACGCTTAACTTTTTTTGGATTTACTTCGAGGATGAGGTTTGCTGAAGGAGGGAGTAAACTGTACGGGCACTGTCGAAGGTAATTTGTTGCTGAGAATGTGACATGGAAAGTGTTGACAAGCCGGGAACTCGCAACTCAATTTTGACGAAAAGGGCCGGGCATTCGTTGTGTCCATTAATCAGTTTGTACACAAGTCAGCCAGTGTCCGTCTTGTGTCCAATGGCAAAATATCACCAAACAATCAAACCCCATCAAGGCTTGAGGACGGATTGGTCACGATAGCATCTATTTACCTGAATGGTTGGAAGAATGATTTTATAGAACTGGTTAATATTGGCAATAGTCGGGAGAGTGGTAAGATAGTAATGATATGAGATTTGTATACCAGAGATGGTGGGAGCTAGGAGTTGCCTGAAGATTCTGGGTATTATTTACTTACTTTACTTTCGTTGGCGCTACAGTCCGGATGGAACCCTGGCCTCCACAACTGTCCTTCTCCATAAATCTCGATCCGCAGCGACGGTCCTCCATCTTCTGACACCCAGCGACCTGAGGTCCCTCTCGACATCATCCAGCCAACGTAAGCGGGGTCTTCCGATCTGCCTTCTCCCTCCTGGCTTTCCGTACATCATTCTTCTTGGAGCTCTCATTTCGGGCATACGCTCAACGTGGCCAAGCCAACGGAGCCTGTAGCTCTTGATGACGGCGACCAGGTCGGGCTCTTCGTACAGCAGGAGCAGCTCGGCATTTGTTCGGATTCGCCACCTTCCCTCCCTGAAAGCTGGCCCGTATATCTTTCGGAGGATCTTCCTTTCCCAGGTTGCAAGCAGCCTTTTATTTTCTTCAGTCAGAACCCATGTCTCAGCTCCATAGAGCATGACAGGTCTGATGATGGTCTTGTAGACTGCTTTCCTCGCATTCCTCGAAAGACCTCGGAACTTCATGACTCTCTGGAGCGCATAGAAACAGCGATTAGCTGAGGCTATTCTGGCCCTAATCTCAACCCCAACGTCATTATCCCTTGTCAGAAGGGCTCCAAGGTACTTGAATTCACTGCAGGACGGGAAATTATGATTCCCAACCTGCAGTGATGTTCTCTGGGGTTGGTATCGGGTCGAATGCATGTGTACGGTCTTTTCCTAACTTATGCACAGGCCCCGCTCTCCAGCTGCTCGTTCAAACTCCTCCAGGGCTCCAGATAAGGCCGGTATTGTTCGTGCAGTCAAGGCAACATCATCAGCGTATGCCAGATGCTGCGTGAGCCTATTATAAATCGTACCTCCTGGGTTGGTTCTAATAGCACGAATTGGCTTCTCCATGGCAAGGTTGAACAAGGTCGGCGATTCGGGATCACCCTGCCGTAGCCCAGCGCTTACCAGAAACTCCCTTGACAAATTGCCCTGCAGTTTGATGCAACACTTGGAATCTGCAAGTGTCATTCTCACCAGCCTGACCAGCTTCCTAGGTACTCCCAAAGCCTGAAGATCCCGCAGCAATTGTGCTCTGTCAATGGAGTCATTATCTGGGTATTATACGTGTTTGAAACCCGGTGATCAAGTCCAGTCACCAAGGTCCTCATAGGGGCGTGGGGATGCAACGTTTGCTGCAAAATTTTTCACAACGGTTTTATATGTTTTTTAGAGTGCTGAACACGAATCCGAAGCTTTCCAACAAAATTTACGGACCAAGCACCGTCCAAAACGCTTAAATTCATGAAATTTCGGCTGTATTTCTGGTTTTTTTCGAATTACTTTGAAACGGTGTGTTCTAGCTGAAATTACTGTATAAAGTAAATTAAATAGCATATCATTTTGCGAAGAATGAGCTTCTGAAAATTAAAACTGATCAAACCTTAAGGTTTAAAATAATGTCGATTTTTTTCTAACTTTTTCGAACTTTTTCTAACGAAAAATTAAGATAACTTTATAATTGAATGTCTGCAGCTCTCCAATGTTCTACATTCATAGAGCACAAAAAATTGCATTTACGGTCAAATGAAAATTTACAAATTTATAAAAAATGTTTCGTAAACACTCCTGAGCTACATACCAGCGTCATGCCAACAGTTATCCACACTATACTGCCTTAACCTTACGATGGTAACATGAAAAGAGAGAAAAGAAAAAGATACAGATAGTAACACTCGGTCTGATAGTCCCAGTATTTAACAATTTTAATTTCAGAAAGATTAAAGGTTAGAAACAAAATTATAGAACATAAACTATATTAAAATACCCCTGGAACTTTTATACTATGGCAAGAATATATATTTATCTTTCTTAGCACTTAATAATCAAATTTGATTAAACTTCGGGTCTGACGGACCCAGAGACCACTTCTACCATTCTATCGTAGATATTATTATGATCAACACTCTCCTCTTTGATGGTTCAGGTTCCGCCTCCTATACACAGTATAAACCAAATAGCGCCAACACAAGTAGGCGAGAACTACATGTTATCATCAGATGCCTCTTGCATGTCTCTATAACACTTACAGATTTCGTAATTATGAACTACAAGTGCAGTTTTGACTTAACCGTTTTTGATTTTTCCAAGTTAGTTCACGTTTGAAAGAATTTATTACGAAGTTAGTAGGACTAGAACAGGAATGCCCTTCATTGCCATTACAATGCTGCGCTTGAAGAGTTGAGTGACGGTAGGGGGTAGGGGCCTTTTGCCTCTTTGACCGCTTTATGCAACACCCCCCCCCCCTCCTCCCCATTATCAAGTCGCTTCTCACTCGGTCTCAAATCAGTTTTGTTCAACACGGTGATTTCCTTGTCTTAAAATAAACACGGTGATTTCCTTGTCTTAAAATAAAAATATACGTAAAACTAGACCGAAAATGGAGTAGAATGCCACCAACTGCACCTTTCTTTCTCAATCCGTTTCCGATATATGCTTTTTCTAAAGGTTTATTTTTTCTCTCCCGAGAAATCCATGTTGTTGACATGCAAGGCCACACTTCTCCCCTTTAAATCAATTTTTCTCATCTGTTGGCAACTTTTCGGAATCAGAGTTGAATTGCATTAATTGCGTTTAATCTACTCCATTCAGATACAGTCATTAAAAACCAAACGTGTGAATTCTTTCAGAAATTGTAAATTTAAAAAATCGACATTTTTTGACGGCCCGTTGCGCTTTTAATGTTGAACCAATTTTAATTTTCAGGAGCTCATTTGACGCAAAATTGTATGCTCTTTAAATTAGTAGGTATATAAAGTAATTTCAGCTAGAACTCAACGTTTCAAAGTTATTTTTTAAAAAGTGCCGGAATTTCATGAATTTTTGCGATTTTGACGGTGTTTGGCCTACAATTTTATTCGGAAGCTTCAGATTCGTGATCAGCACCCCAAAAAACACATAAAACCGTCGAGAAAAATTCTACGAGTACATCAAAAGTTGCATCCCTAAATCACTTGGTGACTGGACTACAATGACTGTTTGGACAATAGTATGGCTAGAAAACTGATTGAATTTGTTTATGATACGAATATCATACATACGAGGGATCCCTGAAAATTTGTTCAAATCCAAAGTGCTTATATTTTAGATTATGGTAGGCAACGTAGCGCATCAGAGAATTGGAACCTTAACCAGGAGGTTGTCAGCATAGCATCTGAGTATGTATATCTTGGTGTAGTTCTCACGCCAAGATTATCCATTAGCAAGCACCTTCAGCGAAAAGCGAAGGCAGCAAAGTTCACGTTGAACTACGTATGGGGAAAGGCTTTTGCTAGTGCATCAGTGCCTCTTCATGGTAAGCTGCAGCTGTTCTTCGGTATCGTGACAGCTATCGTAACCTATGTGGCACAAGTTTGGGGATTCCTGGAGTATACAGTTGTGGAATCAGTGCAGCTTTCGTTTGCCAAGAAGGACTTCCACCTCCCTTTGTCGACCCCCAAAATCCTGATTTATCTGAAAACTGAGCTTGTAATCCTTTCTGTTTTCAGTTTGCATCTAGGTACATAGCGACTACGTGGTGAAGGTTTCACGCATGCCCGATTCACGACTTCCGAGAATCATTGCAGCCGAAGTGATCACAACTGGAGCTTTCTGGGCAATTAACTGCATCACTAAGGCACTAAAATAGTACCTCTCCAGTACGCTGTCTTGTTACATAAAACAGTTGAGGCGGGATGCCGAAGGAAACCTCGCGGGTTTCAGAAACGAAAAACATGCTTATTCTATGCAGAGAGCAGCTGATTTCAATTATTACACCGTTTTTCCATATGGAATACGGTAGCTACCCCGAATGGGGAACTTCGACTTTTTTCAGCTGAAAAATGAATAAAACTAACAAATACACGAATCGGAAGAGAAACTTGCGGTGGGCTATTTTTGCATACAAAAGTCCTCTCAGGTGCTGGACTATATGTGGAATGCTGATTCTCCAAAAGCTACCTGAATTTGAAGTACCTTCCATGGGGAAGCGCTATCGTCGCTACGCAGTTAGGATCGGTTAGAATAGGAGTACCTATAGTGACGGTATTTATTATTACCCCGAGCTCTCTTGTTAATACAGTTCAAGAAGTTATTATTGTGGGTTCAATTACCCCCTCCCTTCCCAACAAAGACTTCAACATTTGGGAACCTCCCGAGGAATATTTTACATATTTAAAATGAAGGGTGTCATAAAAAAGGCGGGTCAGCAGTAAAGACTGATCCCAAAATCCCAATTTCATACAATATCTCTTTAGTTTCTGATGTGCGTGACTCTCCAGTTTCTCGAGATTTCTTTCTTAAGTATTAGACGTTTTAGTTAATCAGATGCTTTTGGATCTCAACATAACGGTGTCCGTCCTGCTACTCAAACTTAAAAAATAAAATAGCCAATTAAATGTCAACTATGTCTTCTAGGAAATCGTAAGAGCTTAGGATCGAAGAGCTCAATAATCTTCTCTCCGGGAGCCCAATGAGACGGCTCGGAGCGAGTTCTGTCGAAATCAGGATGAGCCCCGTCGTGACTGGATGATTTATAACGTGGCGGAAATAGTTCGCTAGATCCAACTTAATGACTGACTGGCGGTTCGTGGAACCTTCTACTGCGAGTCGGCCAGAGGCTGTTCACCTGGGCGGACTTTTGTTTTGGTTCAAACACGTGTGTGAACCGCGAGTTCAGATTCCACTTCGACATTTGATAAAAATTGTACCTCACCGCAAGACGAGGCGTATTTTTCAGCGCTGAGTCTATAGCGACGACTCCCAGATCCCTAAAATTCAATGTATAAGTGAGAAACATCGATTTTTAGGTTAAAAATGTCCATAATTGACTAAAAATCTGTAGTTTTCGAGTTGCGCTTCGTGTCCTAAAATTTTCTCAACGATCTTTTCACACGTCTGTTTCCTCAGTTTTATTCAGGATATGACTGGCCTTAATGATCAGAATTTAAGTGCCTAATTAAATCTCATCAATGACTTTTCTTTGAATATTCGCTCTATTATCCATGCTGCATTACTGAGTAATATTGTATGTCGCTTATCAGTTTCTTCGGAACAGAACCTTTACTTCGAGAGAGTATCTCCTATACTCATTATGAAACTAAGTTTTCATAAATATTAAAATCCCAAAGAATGACACAGTGACGAGTTGAAGTTGTTGTTCGTGAATGTCACTCACTCGGTAAAGCGTTCAGTTCGTGGTGTCGTGATATTTCGCGTGTTGTTATCGTTTCTCAAGGCATAGTTAGGTCCCGAGAGCACAGTCATTTGAAGAATCTGGAGCGTTGGGCGCAATGTTCAAATAATAATAGATGGAAAGCTCAAGGACGCTGCCAACGGCGGGAACACGTAAAACTCCTGATTTCACAACGAAATATAGTAGTTTTTACGCGTTCCGTTTAAAATTGCGGATCTCATGCAGGTGTCCAACTATTTAAAAAAAAAAAAAAAAAAAAAAAAAAAACACGTTCGCGGACCATTTTTCCTCGCAGAGACTAAATTGCGTTCCTTTATTGGTAACTGGCAGTAAAAACGTCATCTAGAAGAAGTAAAGACTACTTTCTATGGTATGCAACTGAGAGGGAATTGTAGATACTAATACGAATATATTCATAGAAAACCTATTCTATGGATAGTAATTCAAATGTATTCACATTCACACGTGAGAATACAAGAATAATCGTATTCGCGAATCCGAATACACTTGTATTCCCACAATTGAATACACTAGTTGTATTTATACACACAAATACGAATACAAGTGTATTCATATTGAAGAATAATGTAAATATTCCTGTATTCTCATACGTGAATGTGAATAAAGTACTGGGTGCTGCAGAAAGAGCTCCCCAATAAGGAATGCAAATTAAAAAATTAAAAAAAAAAAAAAAAAATAGTAGCTAGATTCTCATTTTTTGTTGTTGTAATTTCTAAATTCTACATGTAATAAAGTTTTATTTTACGTGGTTTTAAAAATTATAACAGTAAAATGCTGCCCTTCGATGCTCAAATTTACTCTGGTCATGTCAGGTGGAATGGCATCCACTTCAAGAATTATAGTAGCCTTCAATTCCTTTAATGTTCTGGAACGATGTCGGTAAACTTTGGTCTCCAAATGGCAAATGGCAAATAGGAAAAAATCACATGGAGTCAAATCTGGTGAACGTGGAGGCCACTCGATGCCACTGCGCATGGAAATGAGATGCCTTGGGAACATTTCCCTTAAAACGCCCAAATAACGACGAGGGGTGTGGGCTGGTGCTCCGTCTTGCTGAAACCGCGCATTTTCCTCTCCTTGTTCAGCAAAAAGGTCACTCAATTTCGGCCGAAGAAAATTTTCCAGCATGTCACAGTAACGATCAGAGGTAATAGACCCAAAGGTCTATTGCAAACTTTCGTCAAGGACTAAATTGTGCATCGCCGGTGAAGGGCAGATTTTAAATGACATAATTTTTAAAACCACGTAATATAAAACTGCATTAAATGTAGAATTTAGGAATTACAAAAAAAAAAATTTATCTTGCCACTTTTGTTAATATTAGCATTCCGTATCGGGGAGCTCTATTTCTGCCGCACCCTGCATAGTGTAATCATACCACTGCATTTATGTGACCACGAATATATTCGTATTAAGATCTGTAAATACAGATTCCTATTCGTATTCACAGTTACGAATATTCCTATATCTGTTCCACAGCCATCCATCAAAGTACGAATCATCATTTGTGTACCTTAAGGGTTTCTACTATTGTTCCTAGCGGAATTAGTTCAATTACTATTAGATACCTAGAATTTTTAGCCGTGGGAGTGTTTAAGCATATGGAAAGGCGGGATCAATTTTATACTTTTGAATTTAAATTTATTCCAAATTAATTAAATTTATGCTGGGTTACATCCAACCACTGTTAACGACATTTTGAGAACTATAGAGGACTCCTACAGCATAGATTTAGGATGAATTTTTAAGCATATTTATATATTGTGTTTCGGAATAAGGTCTTCCCCGCTTTAGAAATGGATTCTCCAACTAATTTTCGGTAAAAAGTGCCACTTATAAAAATCCAAACCCTGGATTCTGCTAGCTTTGTGAAATGACCCATAAATTGACTGTATGTACCTACGGAATGATATATATACAATATGTAATTCCATTTAGTCCGTATATTGTGTCTGTAATTCCATTTAGTCTGTATAATATTAGATATTTTGGTGGCAGCCAAATAAGTTATACCTCTCGTTATTAACTTTAGAAAGTATATGAATGAACCAAGACGTTGCAATAAATATAGGAACTACTAATCAACTGCTTACCAGGGTCTAAAAAGTTAGGAAGAAGCCGAACTATAACGTATGCTACGCCCGCAACACTCATCTGTATTGAAGGTCCGATGCTTCCAGGCTCCAGAAAACACGTTCACAAGTCACCGCTATCAGATTTTATTGAGCTCACTGCTAAGTGAAGATCTTGATAGGTAATGATGCAAAAAAAAAGTGATTCTCTTATAAAAGGTTGTTGATTGTTATTAATGGATTAAATTGTGCTGAATGCGAATCTGAATTCAGAATTTTTCTATCGCACTCCTGTCCTGAAAGATTATGCATTTTTCAGGAAAAAACGCAAGCTATAGGTACTTAAACAAGATGTAGTGTAAAACGTTACAATCGGTCTAGAGAAGGAGAATATGATGATTAATGGATTTTACGTTTGCGCATGCGCAGAGGATTTGGGAACAATGATACTTATAGGGAACTCTTTACAGACTGCACATTCTCTGAAAATGTCATCAATTTAAGATGAAAACTGTGGAAATTAGGCTTGTTGAAATGATAAACATTCCTGCCTGCGTAGCAGCTACTAATCAACTCGATCAAATCGTCTTCTCCCTCTGCTATTCACCAAATTTTTGTGAGATTGGATGACTGGGACGTGAGAAAATGGTGCTTGATGGAATTTACGTTTGCGTATGCACAGAGTGAATATTATTTTGGATAAAATGAAACTGGTAGGTGACCATCCGCCTAATTCCAGAAAATGTCATCAACATCGGATGAAAACACACAGAGCAGATAGACAGGGAACTAAAGATGTTCAGAATGGTATAAAACGTAAAATGGGATCGGAAATTTTAATTTTGAAGAAAAACAAATTTTTCAGCACCCGAAACTAAAAACAATGCTTCCGCTACCTATAAGTGGACTCAGAAGCAAGATCAAAGTGTAATGGTGCTCCGAACTGACAAGGTCCGCCGCTAGGAGTGCTAGGGGACGAAGGACCTTAGGGACATGACTCCCCTTGTTGATACCTTCTGTCACCACTTGCGCTTCCTATTCGCTCTTCAATTCGTTCCCTGCACCATCAATCTCACCAATAAAAGTCAAAAACGCTGTAAATTATTACACAATGGTTTATTATTTCTGCATTAGATAGCCCTTCTACGCAGATTTTTGGTCTATAGTAATTAAACCCCGTAGGTATGTAATATAAGATCAGAACATCGCGCATTGTGTCTATAAGAAGGGAATACACTTTTACAGTTCCAAGACCCCGCAATTTTACGTTTCACAGTATAAATGCTCAAAAAAGGGTCGATAGGTTAAAAAACAATATAGGGTCAGAGGCCCCTCAGCTGATTAGTGCGCATCGGTACCTCGTAATTGCTTTCGAGGAGTCCCGGAGGAGCTCCATCTAAATAACAACACCGTCAATCGAATAGGAAAGTTAGTCTCTGGGTGCCCGAAGCTGATCTGAGTCCCTCCATACTTTGAAATTTTATTCCAGATCTCCAAAAAGATGCTAGATTTCAGTTTTCAGCATCATAAGTCAATTAAAAAACAAATTAGGCTCAAAGGCCCCACAGCTGATCAGTGTGCACTGATACTGAATTATTGATATTACAACGAAGGTCCATCCTTAGGTTGACATCAATTATTAAGCCTGCGAAGATATATAGCCCCATCCCCCCCCCCCCCCCCTGCAGAGGGCAAAGTAATAATGCATTAAAGCAAATTAATGCAGCCACATATTACTAGTCCCCCTGATCTCAGTATAACGATACTTAAGTAAGTAGGTAGATTGAAATTGAAAATAACATGAATGTATAGATCATTGAAATGGTTTTAATGATCATTAAAAACTAGCGGAATATAGTCATTCAAGATGTAGGTAACGTAAAACTTCGAAATCGGTCATTTAAGAAACAGGAAAATTATGCTTGAAGTAATTTACGTTAACGCATGCGCAGAATGGAGTAATGATTTGAGAAAAATTAAATTGGTAGGGAACAAGATACAGCCTAACCCACAAATTCCATGAAAATGTAACCATAATCTGATGAAAACTAGAAATTAACCTGGTTCGTGGGAGAACACTTTCGCGCATGCGCAGGCGCTAATAATGATGCAATCATGTTGAAATTATCATGGAATAAGTAAACCATTGTCCCCCAACTATGCACCGAATTTCTGCGGGATTAGACTACTAGGGTGAGAAAACTCGGTTGTAAGCGGAAATCATCAAAATTTTGAGCTTAAAACGCTTGCATACGAGTCTGCAACACATTGCGACATTTTATGTCTTTAGTTGCAGACAAGTATGTGTTGCAGACTCGTATGCAAGCTCTAAGGGCCACTCAGCTGATCCGGACCCTGGGCATCGTCAAGGAAATGTCCTAAAGAGGCTACATACGAAATTACAGCTTCCTAGAGTGTAAAGCATAGAAATTACCTACGAGTATTAAAATGATTTAACCACCGCTTCACAAATCAAACCGTTCTCGCAGTATTCGGATCACCTGCTACGAATCAAATCATCGTAACACCAGCTCAATGAAATCAGAAATTGACAAGCGGTTGCAATCATGTTCACAATATCAATGATTGACAATGATCACCTGTGTGTAAACAATTATTCAAATAACCATGCTCATAACTCAGCTTGTTGGCCCCCCACTTCGCAGTAGTTAACATAATATGTTTGGATAAATCGAGAGCTTTCGAACGAATGGTCAACGAATTTTGTGGGATGAAAAACGACGAAGTACCATTTTCCTAGCAACGACTCGGTTGTAAGCGGAAATCATCAAAATTATTTGGTAAAAAATTGGTGACGGTTTTCGAGTTATGTGCCAGAGCAAAGACATAAAATGTCAAAAATATGCTTGAATGAATTTAAATTTGCGCATGCCCAAAACAAAGTGATGATTTAAGAAGTATGGAATTAATAGTGGACTATTTACTGCCTAATTCGCACATTCCCTGAAAATTGCATCAAAATTGAATGACAACAGTCATGACAATGACGTTTTAAAAGGAATACACAGTAGCTAATAATCATAGGATTATGTGCAATAACCAGGAAATTCTCAAACTAAACTTTTCCACCTATCCTCCAAATCTGAGTGAGATAGGCCGACGGGGGCGTGAGAAAATTATGCTTGATGGAATTTAAGTTTGCACATACGCAGAGTGAAGTATTGATTTGGGAACACGAAACTCATAGGGGACCATCTTCATCCTAACCTGCAGATTCCATGAACATTTCATAAAAATCGGTTGAATATTGTGGAAATTAAGCTTGTCGCAAGGATTTATAGATACACGACAGACACACACAATCACACAAAAAGACAAGGAACGAAAGTAGTCCAGAATGGTTTAAAACGTAGAATCTGAGTTGAATTTTACCACTGTAAAATAACAAAAACCGTTTGATTTTAGTGGAGACTACAACTTTTTCACCTCTCAAAAGTGAAAACAATGCTTCCGCTACCGATAGGTAGGCTTGGGAGCAATTTAAGAGATGAAATTTATCATTTAGGTACCAATACTTCACTAGGAGGTACATCCGCACGGACAGTAGTTAATAAACTCGATTTCGCAACGTTGGAATAAATTCCATTGGAACTATAATTACCACCTGATAATTCCAATATTGTCATTATATCAGCCGATATTTACAAGGCAACTTTTATGTATTCCAGTACCACTATCTAGCGATCAAAGATGGAATTAAGAGATCGGCTGACTAATCAATAGATTCGCTAGCAGCGCATGATTTCTTCGTCTTGAAATCCGAAGGTGTTTTATCGAAGTTCTAGTTATTGTTTCCCTAAGGGAAAGCGAACCGTCGAACGTAACGCGTTGCGGATGGTTTTAATAGACTCTTTGGGATTATTTTTATCATTGACAAGTATAAAATCAATACTGTTACCTTGAAAGTTTTTGAGATCTCGATTTTTGAATGTTCAGCTATCTAATGCTACCCTTTGGTGATGACTAAAATTGATTCCGAGCTTCTAGAACCATTTAGACTCCAAATGAAATTTCTAACGCAAGTTTCATGAAGTTTGGTCTATTAATTTCGAAGAAAAGCCGCAGACGGACGCATTTTTTTAATTCGATTTTTGGATTCTACGTATCTTGAAACGTAAACCAACAAAATTTCAGGGGGGGGGTTAAAATTTTTTTGTTTTTGTCGTTATCAAAGGTTCATTATTATAATGATAGTGAGCCCAAGTAAACCCTTATTTACTCAATTATTCACCTTCCTCGACTAACCTATGTGCTAGAATTACTAAAGTACCTATTATTTGAAACTTGAACTTCCAAATATTCCCTCTTTACAAGGTGTTACCTACGCGTTTGAATTCATGTATTACGATACTAATCCCATATCCTAAATGTGATTTTTACATGCGACAACTTTCTTTTTAGGCTCTAGATTGTTTGTTGAGTGACCAGTTCACATTAAACTAATTGACAATTTTATTAAATTTAAAAACAGTATTAACATCTTTTTCAGAAACCTCTATCAAAACGATAATTTTTATTTCCTTTTTCAGCTTTATTTAGTAACTAGCCGCTCCGGGTCGCTACGCTCGCCTCCACGTCCAGCCGGGGGGCAAGCGCAAAAGTCACGAAGTGTGGTATGTAGGGAATGTTGCTCGCTTCGCTCGCAAAGTGTGGCATGTAGGGAATGTTGCTCGCTTCGCTCGCAAAGTGTGGTATGTAAAGAATATTGCTCGCTTCGCTCGCAATTGAAACATGTAGGGGATGTTGCTTGCTTCGCTCAAAACGGTAGATCTCTAAGGGTAGGTTTAACTTCTGTAGGGGATGCTGCTCGCTTCGCTCGCTTGAGAAAGTTATACTGCCCACCCAACATGTAGGGAATGATGCTCGCTTCGCTCGCAAACGGTAGATCCCTAAGGGTGGGTTTAACTTCTGTAGGGGATGCTGCTCGCTTCGCTCGCTTGAGGAAGTTATACTGCCCACCCAACATGTAGGGGATGTTGCTCGCTTCGCTCGCAAACGGTAGGTCTCTACGGGTAGGTTTAACTTCTGTAGGGAATGCTGCTCGCTTCGCTCGCTTGAGGAAGTTATACTGCCCACCCAACTTGGCAGAGGTTTTTTTCTGTTGAAAATTCTTACAAACAAATTAAATCTTATAAAACTACGTGGAACCACGAAAAGTTTATTAGGGAATGTTGCTCGCTTCGCTCGCAAGGTATTGCTGTATATGTGTAGGAAAAAGTCCGAATTTATTCTGTTGAAATGGCTCTCGCTTCGCTCGCAAGGTACCTTTGTGTACCTGCTCGCAACACCCAAACACCGAAACCTGTACCTGAGTCATCGAACCCCAAACACGTCTTCCAAGAGCATTCTCGCGTCCAAGGCACAATTATTAATTTCTCATTTTAATAGCTGTCTCGCTTCCCCTCGCAATTTGACTTACTTCCCGTCACTTTTTTCGATATCCGATTTCGGATTCAGATTCCGCGGACCCAAAGCTGTATTTCGCCCGTGAAAACCGTTCCGAAAAACGTACCTTTACGGGGTATATTTTAATGGGAAAAAACGTAGTTTTTTGTCGGACTTTTCGAGAAAACGGGTCCGTACTCTCGCATTTTTTGACGCATTTCCCGATACTTTTTTCGCGATCCGATCGCGCCGTCGTCTTCCTCGTAGGAAAACCTCTGAAACCGGTATTTTTCCAGAATTTTCAACGGCCGTTTAGAGGGGTAGAGGAAGCGGGGAAGTCCAAAAAGCGCACATTAATTCTTACTTCGACCCCCCTCCCGCCCTACGGCCCATGGTTCGGCTGGGATTAGACAATTTTAAATTCGCTCGTTCCACCTTTCGGAAAATCTCAAGAAGATCCCCCCACTCGTAGACTCCCCCCACTCAGCCGTTTGGCCGTGCATAGACACGACAGACAAACAAACAGACAGACAAACGGAGTTTCATTCTTATAAATAACTAGCCGCTCCGGCTCGCTACGCTCGCCTCCACGTCCAGCCGGGGGGCAAGCCCCCCGGACCCCCCATTAAATTGCTCGCTTCGCTCGCAAAGAGTGGCATGTAGGGAATGTTGCTCGCTTCGCTCGCAAAGTGTGGCATGTAGGGAATGTTGCTCGCTTCGCTCGCAAACGGCACATCCCTAAGGGTGTGTAGGGCATGTTGCTCGCTTCGCTCGCAAACAAAAGCCCTGGCACCCCTCATCATGTTGCTCGCTTCGCTCGCAAGGTGTGTCTGTACACATGCGATGTATTACAATTGAAACATGTAGAGGATGTTGCTCGCTTCGCTCGCAAACGGTAGGTCCCTAAGGGTAGGGAAATTCTTACAAACAAATTAAATCTTATAAAACTACGTGGAACCACAAAAAAGTTTATTTGGGGATGTTGCTCGCTTCGCTCGCAAGGTATACCTGTGTAGGAAAAAACCGGTATTTATTACGTTGAAATGAGTCATCGACTCCCTTCAAGACTTAACTGCGTAGGCTAAGTGCGTCGAACCATTGTGAAACGGGCGCCCGGGTCGATTAATTTCTCATATTAAACGGTTCCCCTTGCTTCCGCTCGCAATTTGACCGACTGCCCGTCACTTTTTTCGATATCCGATTTCGGATTCAGATTCGGCGGACCCAAAGCTGTATTTCGCCCGCGAAAACCGTTCCGAAAAACGTACCTTTATGGGGTATATTTTAATCGGAAAAAACCAAGTTTTTCGGCGGACTTTTCGAGAAAACGGGTCCGTACTCTTGCATTTTTTTGACGCATTTCCGATCGTGCCGTCGTCTTCCTCGTAGAAAAACCTCCGAAACCGGTATTTTTCCGGAATTTTCAACGGCCGTTTAGAGGGGTAGAGGAAGCGGGGAAGTCCAAAAAGCGCACATTAATTCTTACTTCGACCCCCCTCCCGCCCTACGGCCCATGGTTCGGCTGGGATTAGACAATTTTAAATTCGCTCGTTCCACCTTTCGGAAAATCTCAAGAAGATCCCCCCACTCGTACACTCCCCCCACTCAGCCGTTTGGCCGTGCATAGACACGACAGACAAACAGAGTTTCATTCTTATAAATAGTATAGATTTTGTCCTCATCTATAGAGTTTTTTTTTTTTTTTTTTTTTTTTTTGACAGAATGTTTTACTTGAACTTTCTTTTGAATGAATTATGTACTTATTGTATCATTTAAAATCTGAATCCCTTATCTTTAATTATTTCATATAATGGTGTATATTTTTGTAATGATAGCACTCGTCATTTTTTTATTATTATTTTTTATTTTATTTAAACTTCCGATCTCCAGACATTTTTATAAATTTTGGAGATCAGTAACTACCAAACTTTTACTAAGATGTGTTGTTTTTGTATTCATGGATCTAAGTACAGGATACTTCCTTATTTCTTTTGTATATACTTACATTCTTGTAAATAAATGTTATTAATAATAAAGGTTCGGAAATAAATAAATAAATTATTATAATAAAAAATCACACAAACATAACAAAAAACCGGTAATAAAAAACTTTTTAAAAACTTGGGTCCGTAACGATTGCCCTTATCGGCAACAAAGCAAGAGCAAATCGGTAAGGACCTTGTTCACGTGCTGCGCTCTACCTCAAATTTCTCATGTTCTCAAGAAGCACCACTTGTGTGGATTCCGTTTGGGGAATTGTGTTCGGGAATGTAAGGAGGTTTTACAAATTCATTTTCAACTAAAGATTCAAATTTTTGAAGAAAAAAATATATATATATGTCATTGCATAATGGGTGATCCGATTGCGTTACTAGAATTTCTCAAAAATTACATCTTTATCGTTCACATGCCCACAGAGTTGGTTGTAGAGCGAGACGAAGTAAAGGATTAGCGCTGTACCCGTTTATCAGCAACCTCTTGAATCTTCAGATCCACCTAACATCAGTTGAACAAAATTGGCTAATAGAATGAAATCCATCCGATCCGTTTACAGGCAGTTATGACATAGCTAAAGCAATGTTCCATCTATAAAAATTAACTGCTTTCAAATCACTTAGGATTTGTTGAAACAACAAGTTTGTTGAACCGTATACGAGTATGAATGAGTTCCTTATCTCTTAAACAGCAATATATTCAGCTGCATTCATCAATGAGAGACTCTCATATATTTCAAATCATTCTGAAGCTTTCCAAAGCCAGTAACTGCAAAGAGTTTTGGTGCACCGTACGAAATTTGTAAAACGCTACAAATTATTAATCAAAGGTTTATTGTTCCTGTATTAGCTATTCCTCCTACGCAGACATTGGTCAATAATTATTAAACCCGGTATTTAGTACATCACTAAAACTTTTGGCGCTTGGCGCCTCATAAACTGGTTCACACCTTTACGCCATAATTTTGCGCTTCTTGATAGCTAATGTAGAACAAATCTAAAAACATGTTAGGTCTGAAACGAAAGGAATTTTAGCCTCAGCCCCTCAGCTGATTGGCACGCCTCCGTATTTGTTTCCTAGGTGTCCCAAAAGAGCTCCATCTAAATTTCAGCACCATAATTCTATGGCGCCTACGTGCACTGAGTCGTGTTCTAGACATCCCAAAGCGTTAAAATTCCCATAAGAATAATGTGCTTGGGTTCTTAAAAAGTACCATCCAAAGACCTTCACATCAGCTCAACCATAGACGATTTTGAAAAAATATAATTTCTGAAAATTCTTACGACTTTAGTACACTTCCAAAAAAAATTCTAGAAACTGGCAAATCTCATGAAAACTGCTTCATTCAATACGCGTTCCAACGGTATATTCAATTTTACATTTACTTTTGGTTTATTATTTTCACTAATGAACCTTTGTAATCGACCAAGAAAAAAAAAAAAAAATTTAACACTCCCTGAAAATTTTTTGGTTTACGTTTCAAGATGCGTAGAATCCAAAAATCGAACTAAAAAAAAACCAGGTGTGCTAAAGACCACACGGGAGAAGTGCAAACTTCTATGACGATTTGGACATTACTTTCCACTATGTTGGGATGTTGGGAAAGTAAAAGTGGACAGGCTCCGCCCCTGGACCCTCGGTAACTTTCCGCCTTGAGCCTTCGGCTAAAATGCTAAAACATGGAACATGCTTTCTTCCCGCTAATTCGTAAATGTAAATAAATTTTAAACTACGACATAAATGTTTTAAAAATCGAAATTAGAACAGAGTACATGCGTAGGTAATTTTCTGTTATGGTGCGCGTCTACAATTACTATAAGCAAGATTAACTTCTTAACCAATTGACAACAAAACAAGCGACATTGTTTACTATATCCATTTATAAATAATAAATATAAAACTACGACATGAATAGAAGAACAAGTCCGAAAGAAATGCATGATAAATCGAGAGCTTTCCAACGAGTGGAGAACGATTTTTGTCCGGTGAAAAAGAAAGAAGTTTCATTTCCCCAGCAACGGCTTGGTTGTCAAAACAGCGTGACGGAAAAAAACGTGACGGTAAAATCGTATTCACACCCCGCTAAATTTTTTGACGCGGTGCGCCTATAAAAGTTGACACTTCGAAAATCCGTCCGTCCGCCGTCCGCGGCTTTTCTCCAAAAATACTCGACCAAACTACATGAAACTTGTGTTAAAAATCACATTTTGGGTCTAGATGGTCCTCAAAGCTCGGAATCAATTTTTATCAGCCCTAAAGGGTTGTATTAAGGGGCTAAATATTCAAAATATCGAGATCTCGAAAACTTTCGAAGTAACAGTAATAATCTTTTGCTTGTCAATGATAAATTAATCCCACAGACTCGATTAAAACCACCCGCGACACTGTACGTTGGATAGTTCGCTTTCCCTAAGAGCTTGAAGTTGAAAAAAAAAAAAATTTAATTTCAAAGCGCGAAAAGATAGAGAAATGACACATTTTGAATGGACGATCAAGCTCGAAATTCCATCAAAAATCGCTAGATAGTGATACTGGAAACTGGAATACATAAAAATTGCCTTGTAAATGTCAGCTTATATATTGCCAATATTGGAATTATCAGGTGATATAGTTCCAATGGAATTTATTATAATGTTGCGAAATCCGAGTTTATCAACTATTGTCCGCGCAATGTACCTACTAGTGAAGTATTGGTACCTAAATGTTAAATTTCATCTCTTAAATTGCTCCCAAGTCTACCTATTGGTAAAGCATTGTTTTCACTTTGGGGAGATTTAAAAGTTTCGGTCTCCACTAAAATCCAACGGCTGTTGCTTTTTTACAGTGGTACAATTTCCAATCACATTTTACGTTTTATACTATTCTGAACAACTTTCGTTCCGTGTCTTTATCTTTCTATCTCTGCGTGTGTATCTGTGTGTGTACGTCCGCAAATCCTTGTTATAAGCTTAATTTCCATAATATTCAACGGTCTTATGAAATTGTCATGGTATGTGCGGGTTAGGGTGAAGATGGTCCCCTATGAGTTTCGTTGTTCCCAAATCAATGCTTCACTCGGTGCATACGGAAACGTAAATTCCATCAACCATCATTTTCCCACACCCCCATAGTCCGATCTCACTCAAATCTGGAGGATAGGTGGAAGATTAGTTTGAGCATCCCCTAGCAATTTCTACATAAACCTATCATTAGTAGCTACTGCGCATGCGCGAATATGTATACCTTTTAAACGAGCCTAATTTGAACAGTTTTCATCTGATTTGATGAAATTTTCAGGGAATGTGCGGGTTAGGCTGTCAATGGTCCACTACTAATTTCATACTCTTCAATAATTACTCCATATTGCGCATGCGCAAACGTAAATCCCTTCAAGCATCATTTTTTTTACGCCCTAGTCGTTCGATCCCACTCAAATTTATTGCATAGTTGGGGGACAATGGTTTAATTATTCCATGATAATTTCAACATGATTGCATCATTGAAAACAGGAGCTAACAGCGTATGCGCGAAAGTATATTCCAAGAACAAGGTCTAGTTGAATAAGATCAAGGTTTAATAACTATTGACCATTGGTCTGCGTAGAAGGGCTATCTAAAACAGAAATAATAAACCAATAATTTGCATCGTTTTTATATAGGGGTGAAAATTATGTTTTAATGTTAAAAAATGGTCAATGAAATCTACGGTTTTCTTGAAAAATGACCCTCTATGAACCTAAGAGTATGATGTAGGTTTCTACGTATTTTTCCACGCTGAATCAAATGGTAACACTTACAGATCTCTCCAACTCCATTATCAGTGAGTTTCACTCTTGAACTCACAAATTTTAAGTTTGTTTGTTATGATTAAATGTATGTGTGTTATGGAAAAAAAGTAAAATTTGACTATACCGTTGGAAAGCGTATTGAGTGGGCTTGGAGATGAGGGGTCCGGTTTGTACGTCAGATTTGTCCTATAAAAAAGCTAAAAATGGAACGATGAATCTTTCTAGACGATACATTTTGGAATCCAGTTGGACATTACTGCATATTCCCACAAAACAAAAATTGCAAAAAAAGAAGGCAAATGTAGGAAAGGTGAGCACGATGTTGCTGATTCGGTTTATCTAAATGTGAGCTCTATGAAACACTGGCAATGGGATACAAGAGGACACCTATCGAGATGCCAACCTCATGTGATGGATGTGGATGCACTCACTTTTCACAAGAACATGCGCTAAGTAACAAGACTGGTAGACTAATTTCTAGAAGGCTCAATGAAGAGAGGTGCACTCGACGTGGTGCAACTGTGAGAGCCCATTGAAATGAAAAACCTTTCCTGTTATGGATTTATTCAACAAACTTGGACTGAATGAAATTTTGCAACGATGACAAGTAGCTAAGTGAGTTTGTTCAAGGTGATGATAGTAATAATAATATGATACTTTTCCCCCCTTCATCTCGGAACATAGTCCACCAAGTATCCAGGTGGCTTTCTTTCTTTCCACTTCTTCCTGACAGATTCTGTGATTATTGTGTTTCTGTCGAAGGAATGAGGAGGATTGAGGGTCGATTCCAGGAGAGTATATCAGATAGGTAGGTGCATTTCGTACCCCATCAAAAGCTGGAGCCAAATGGCGAGCAGATACAGTCGTTTCCCTCCCTTTTTGAAGATGAATCTGTTCATACTGGGAATACGCCTCTATCTGAACCACCTCGTCAACTAAAGGGTCATATTTGCTTATACGAACATGACGTTTCAATAAAACTTTACCAGGTTCCAATAGCCATCAAGGTAATTCCTCTCCACTAAAAGATTTTAGTTGGTTGGTAAACATTTTTTCGTGAGGCGTTTGGTTTAAGGAAATGCTAAGTAAGGAGCAAACCGGATGCAAGACCTGTTGAAGAACTGTGCTATGGGAAGATCTGTGCGCAAGTTGTTCGTTTTGAGTTGAGCTGTATTTATTTCCAAATTACTCCATTTTAACGTTCCACTTGGCCGCTTCCTTGTGGATTATACGGTGCAGTCCTACTGGTTGCAACTCCACTTGAATGTGAGAATGTCTTGAACTCATTTGACATGAAAGCTAGGTAAGGGTTGATAGGAGCATACATAGGTGCATGTTCACCCCCAGCCAATAAACTAGACGTCCCAGTCATACAGCATGATCGTATGAGCAAATTTTCGTAGATTGCAGTTATAGTATTGTTAACCACAAATTTTATGGTAAATGAACTTTTTTTATATCATATTCTAAGATTCATAACAGATTTTGGATGTTTAACAATTTTTCAGTTTTTCATCAACTTATCAGCAAATATTATTGAAATTTAAGAATTGAATTCATCATAATTTTGTCAATAAATTGTTGAATGTTCTAGTTCATCGTTGATGAACTTTCTTTAGCTAAAATTCTGGTAAAAATATAAATTTAACGTTTTGATCTCGAACATTAGCCCTGTTGATTTGTGCACCCCCTGAGTTTCAGGACAAGAGCCCCCACGGTCGGGTGTATACATGCTGGTATTTTAACCATTGAAAAAAGCTGTTCAAGATGCTGGATTAACGTTGCTGAGCTGAGGTTCTTGCATAAGTCTTCCATGAATCGATGGCATGGGTCCATTGAAATCAAGGTTCAATGTCTCAAATGGACTGGTAGTTTTGATCAAGAGAGCTGGACTGTTTTTGAAGAACCGTGTTTTGTTTTCTGCACAAACCCTACAATGCGATGTGACCTTACGTACGTCACTACTGTGTGCCCAGTGGTACGTCCTTGTAACCCCTGGATGACGAAGCGTTTCTTGTAGCTTTTGTAAATCCTGATAGCAGCCTCTAGCACTGCAGAAGTGCAGATTCAAGACAATGCAGCTGCAACAATATTTTCTTTGCCAGGTCTATAAATGGCGTCAAACGAGTACGCCGAAAGCTCTAGTCTTTTACTCATTATTTTTTCATTTTGGTTTATTATTTCCAATAATAAGTCTATGTGATCGTGTAGCAAAAAATTTTTATAACCCCCCCTCAAACTTTGTCACTTTACGTTTCAAGGTACGTAGAATCCTAATTTGAAATGTCCGTCCGCCGTCCGCCGTTCGCCGTCCGCCGTCCGGGCCATAAAAGGCCTAAGAATTGACTTAAAAAACCCGTTCTTTCGCACATAGACTCCATTTGGAGTCTAGTTGGTCCTAACGTTTAACCATCCCGATCGCTTTACTCGCATAGATGCTATGGGCCAAAAACGGGCGAAAAAGTGTCTTTTTCTACGCGCGCACGCCTGGCACGCTTGGCAGGGGGTCACGGTGGGCGGTGAGGGGGGGTGAGCGGGGGGGGTGGAGTGAGAGGAGGCGCCGGAGCCGCGGCACCTTGTGGTGGGTACGGCGCCGGCGTTCCTTCGAGGCATGAATATATGTTTTTTTCAAGGTCATATTTGTGTGTTAATACCAAAGCTTTTCCTACGCATATTTAATAACATATCCTCTCGACTTTTCGTACGTACTTAGATAATGATATTATTAAGGCAATAACTATTTGAATAGATAGGAGCTCAAATCGAGAAATATAAACATGCGTATATAATTATAGAAGTATAGGTTGTGGCAACTCGAAATAGGACACGCCGAGGAGTCTGGACGGGCCTTATGACGTACGCTAGCCAACTAAAACTATGATCATACTCAATTGAAAAAATAATAAACCTTTGTGAAATAATTTGCAGCGTTTTTGATTTCGCTTGAGTGTTTAGTGCTGAACATGAAGAGTACACTTTTTTTATTAAGTGCAAAACCCATTTGCCATCATTTACATCAATTCATAATTTTCTACAGATAAACATATATAATATTGTAGTGGTAGGTATTGAATTTAAGTTCATGATAGAGGCGTTAAATATTTCACAACACAATTTTCGACTGTTATAGAAAGTTAAATTTTTTTAAATATTCACATAATTGTCTATTGAGAACGGTAGTTATAGATTGTTCTTTGAAGAAGGAACGTAATCCGTCGTTTCTCCTCGTATAAAGTGCCCTCTACCAAAATGTGTTCCATGTCCTCCAGAACTTTGCAATGGGTACATAGTTGATCCTCCATACGGTCATATAGTTATAGGGTACTTCTATTGTTCCCTTGTCCTGTTCGCAGTCTGAAGAGCTGAATGAAACGCCTCCTTGACAATTTCCAACCAGAAAACCAAGTCAGAAGACTTTCGGCTGGATGCAACGGTGGTAATACAATTTCATCAGCGATATCTCGTCGTACCGTTTTTGCCAGTCTTGTAGGTGTTTTTTCTCAATGGCGATGACAACATCCGGACGGGGTACGAGAACGGGTAGAATAAGGCTGTTATGCTCACCAGTTACTGCTCTCTTAGCTACCAGATCTGCCTGCTCATTTCCATCAACTCCACAGTGGCTGGGAATTGTTGGTCTTTTATGAGCCAGAAATGGCGTCTCATCAAGCAGTGTAGCCAAGCATGGATAGCTCCCACAATGGCATAGGTACACTTCTTTTTCTATAATAGTGTTTCTTTTCTGAGGATTTTAGAGTCCGCGAATAAAAGCTACTGGCTTACCATGTTGACTAAGGGTGGCGGCCAGAGCATACTCAGATGCTAACAACTGTTAGCAATGTCCGAGTTAATAGCGTCAAGTGAAGCAGAAGCAATGTCTTTCTTAATCGTCTCATACGCTGCTATGGCTTCTGAAGAAAGAGCAAAGATTTGCGAGTGCACCAACGGATGAATCTGGTCTGAAAATTTGTTTACCCATTTGAAATATGCGAAAACATTCCCAAAACCCGCTGTAGTTCTGCAGAATGAGTTGACGGAGGTAATTCTAGAAAAGGACGCAGCCAATCTGGATCAGGCCAAAAATGTCTGTCTTCAACAACATACCCAAGAATTTTTATTTTATTTTGATTAAAAATACTCTTTTCTTGATTCAGTGTTACATTATATTTGTCTGCCATGTCAAGGAAGTTTTGTAAATTTTCGTGTGCTCAGCTTCTTTCATCCCACAGACGGATATGTTTTCGTGGTATGCAAAAGCTCCTTTAAGACGTTCTTTCTTAATGAGCTCTGCAATGAACTTCTGATATGCTGGAACACCGTTGGTGACGTCGAATGGAAGACGTGTGAACTAAAAAAGCTGACCAGCTGCTTCAAAAGCTGGCCTTTCTCAGGTATTGGTGGGTACTCGGTGATTTGCACTCTTAAGATCTATTCGACTGTAGATTTTGTATTTGGCAACTGACTCTACTATGTCTGTGATTCTTGGAATTGGGAAAGCGTCGAGTAACGTGAATGTTTTGATGGTTTGCGAATAGTCGATGACCATTCATTGTTTTCTAGCTCTTGTTGCAACAAAAGCTTGTGCCCTTTTTAAGAACCAACCAGAGTAAGAAGAGAAAAAAAGTTCGATGACTTACCCAATCGTCCGAAGAGAGAGGTAAGACTGCTTATATCCACAGTACAAAACCCCTCAGTAGCTAATCTCACAACAAATTCTTTCGATAGGAAGTGCTCACTTTTGCCTTCACTTATTGTAGCGGAGAAGCTGAGGAAAGTGAAGGAAATAACAGAAACATCTATGGTATGATTATTGGTGATACACGTCACATATTTATACGTAGTTTATCATCCTCTGTCTCCTCGAGTAGACAGCGACCTATCAGCGTCATCCGGTTAAACAACTTTGTGATTAAGGAATTCAATTTCGGTTGTAAAACTTACTTGATCAAATATTTGCTAACTGTCATTCGCTGAAAAAAAATTTTCGCCACGAATCAAACTAGACTAAAATTATTTCTACCCTTTAAGCTAAACAAACTTCATTAGGGTGGTAGGTTTTTTCTAGGGTAACATAAAAACCCATTCGTACGCATAGTAATTTACATACCTGCCGTAGGAAGCAACTGTATGCTGAATTAGACGTGATTATACAATAAATCTGAAGGTAAATTTTTCTCGTAGTATTGAAGAAAATCTTTTCAAACGTGTAATTATGATTTTACGCTATGGGATGTGCAAGAGAAGTGAGCCGGCACACCCTTCTCCTATACCTATATAAGTAGGTAACTGATTTTGTTCATATTCAACTTAGGATAGTGAACGGAATCTTTCGGGGTGTGGCAGAGTATTATCAAATCTTGAAGAATCACTCTAACCAGCAGAAAATTCTGTAGATAACTTTGTTCACATCTCAGATGCTGAAATGAAGAACAGGGTTTCTCTGGGTGTGGTAGAGAATAATATTACACCCTGAGAAACAACTCTAATCAGTAGAGTGAGCTCTAAACCTAATTTTGTTCCAATCCAACTTGAGATGCTGAACTTTGGAACGGGATCTCTCTGGGTGTGGTAGTGTATAATAGCAATTTTTAAAGAATCACTCTAAACAGTTGAGTGAGTCTGTAGCCACTTTAGTTCCAATCCAACTAAGATGCTGAAATTTGGAATGGGGCTTCTCTGGGCGTGGGAGAGTAAGAGCAAACTTACTTACTTGGCTTCGTAGCTAATTTTTCTCCAATTCTACTAAAATTGCTGAAATTCGGAACGGAGCCTTTGTGAGTGTAGTAGAAATTACTGTAAATAGTATTTTTCTCGCAGTGCTCATACAATTGATTAGAAATTTATGTGATGGTACTCTGTGATCTACATTCAAGTTTTGTCGAGCGAGGAAGTGAGTGGGCATGGCTAGTACTTACTCATCAATTACCATGTGTACACTATTTCTTCCGAGTCTACCTTTAGATAGTGGAAGCATCTTTTCCACTTTCGACAGGTGATAAATTATATATACATATATATAATGTAAGTTTAAAATAATGAACAGAACTTAGTTGAAATGCAAAACTAGAATTCTTTCATTTTTTTATCTGGATGCAAACAAACAATAGAGAACACACATGTTGGTATTCAAGAACTAATTAACTTGGAGTGTCAGACTTCACAACACCATCCCCCTCCTCATGATTACTGCTATGAAATGGGACCAAGTGCTCGGCATGTACCACTCGTTTACGGCGTCCTGGGGGGTGAATCCGATATACGACGTCAGAAAGTCGTTTCAAAACCTTACAGGGTTCTACCCAAAGGGACTTTCGTTTCGAACAGGAACCAACTTTGCGTCTTGGACGATAATTCCACACAAGATCACCCTATTGAAATCGGGGAATCTCCTATTGAACGTCGTAACGACGTTTGGTTGCTTCTGCCGCTTCAATCATTTTTTTCTATGCCAGATCATGATCATCCATTAGCTGTTGCTGCAGCAACTGAGCGAAAACTGAGCGATAATTCTTCTTAGGGACTGTTCCAACTAGTAGGTTAACAGGCAGTACGAGTTCCCGTCCCATCATTAGCTGAGCTGGTGAGTGTCCCGTAGCTGCGTGCTCTGTTGCTCTGTACGCAAACAAAATGCATGGTAGTCTCTGGTCTCAATCTCTCTGGTTATTCCCCACCATTTTGGCTAACATGTTCCATAAGGTTCTATTGAATCTTTCACCAGCCCCTGAACTTTGAGGATGAAGTAGAGTTGTCCGAGTCTCATGGATACCAAGAAGTTCCATAATTTCCTTGAATATCTGGGATTCAAAGTTGGATCCCTGGTCCGAGTGAACTTCTCCGGGGACTTCAAAACGTGATACAACGTTCATTACTAAGCCTTGTGCAATGGTCACTGCACATATATCGGGAACGGCAAAAGCCTCTGGCCACCTGGTGAATTGATCAATCACAACCACTATGTATTTGTTACCTTGGTACGTGATTGGCCACATCTATGCCAAGCCTTTCAAATGGCACCCCAACAGAGTAAGTCTGCAAAGATGCTTTCTTCCCTTTGGTCATACCTCCTCGCTCTTCACATACTACACATGACATGCAGTGCCGTTTAACGACCCCGTACAAAGTGGTGGCAATGGAGTGTTGTGCTGAGAACCTCCCCCTGTAGTGTTTGAGGAACCAGGCCTGCATTAGCTTCCGTTTGCCATCGGCCCTTTCCCATTCTCGTAACAACAACCCATTCTCCACCTTCAATCTGTTCATTATAGCCCACAACATCTTGGTTTTATGCCCAAAAACTGACACATCCTGCCAGCGAGGTTTCTTTTTTTCCCGCACCCATTGCAAAACTGGTTCCAAGTCTGGGTCTTTCTTTTGCTCCTCCCTCCGATATGAAATTTCACAGCTTCATCTCGCTGTGCCTCCTATCTCGGGCAGTATTTGCAGTTTTAAGATACACAAGGCCGTCTGGGTATGGCGTCAGCATTTAAAGGCTTATTTCCTGGATGATGCTCCACCTTAAAGTTATAAGAAGCTATTTGCTGGAGCCATCGAACCATTTGTACATCTGGATTCTCAAAACTCCGTAGCCATCGTAGCGCTACATGGTCAGTTGTGACCAGAAACTCCACATTACATTTCATCCCGTAGGATTGGAAATGCTACAATGCCCGAACTAGGCTCAATAGCTCCCGTCTAGTGGCACAGTAGTTTCGCTCTGATCGAGTCATACACCTATTGAAATACCCAAGGACAGTCTCTTTACTTCGCTGTAGCTGTGAGTGTTATCTCGCCAAGGAGGTGGGCAGTATAAACCTCGCCTAAGAGATGGGTTGTATAAATCTCTCCAAGAAGATGGGCAGTATAAGGCACACCAAGTCGGTGGGCAGTATATATCTCGTAGGGGTGATCACTAAGAACCTTGCGGAGGGGGTGGTCACTATAAACCTCGGCATGGGGTAGACAGTAAAAAACCCGCCAAGGGGGTGAACAGTATGAAATTTGTAGAGGGGTTGGTCAATTTAATTCTCGCCAAGGAGGTTGGCAGTATTAATCACGCCAAAGGGGTGATCAGTATAAATCTCGTCAAGGAATTGGGCAGTATAAATCTCCCAAAGTGTGATCAGTTGAAATCCCACCAAATGTGTGGACAGTATAAATCTCCATGAAGAGGTGGGCGCTAAAATTCTTGCTAAGAAGGTCGGCAGTGTAAACCTCGTCAAGGGGGGTGATCAATATGTAACTTGCGGAAGGGTTGATCACTTTAAATCGCGTCAAGGAGGTGGACAGTCTAAACCTCGCCAATGGGGGTGACAGTCTAAATCTCGCCAATGGGGGTGATCAGTATGTACCTTGCGGAAGGGTTGATCACTCTAAATCTCGCGGTGATCAGTATGAAACTTACGGGGGGGAGGGGCAGCGGTATCTTTAAATCTGAGCAAGGATGTGGGTAGAATAAATCTCGCCAAGGCGGTGTTCTGTATGAAATTTGCCGAGAGGGTGGTCACCTTAAATATCGCTAAGGGGGTGAACAGAATCTCACGAAACTTACCGGGGGTGGTCTCTTTAAATCTGACCAAGGAGGTGGGTAGAATGAATCTCACGATGCAATCGGTCAGCATGAAATTCGAATAGGGGGTGGTCACTTTAATCTCGCCAAAGGGGGTGATCAGTATGAAACTTGCATCGGGGGTGATCTCTTTAAATCTGACCAAGGAGGTGGATAGAATGAATCTCGCCATGCGGTCGATCAGCATGAAGTCAATATAAATCTCTTCAGGAGATGGGCGGTATAAATATCCTAGTGTGTGATCAGTATAAATCCCGCCAAATGGGTGGATAGTATGAATCTTCACCAAGAGGTGGGCAGTATAAATCTTATACATAGAATTTCACAAATATTACATACCTATATTTCACAAATCAATACTTCACTCTGCACAAGCGTAAACGTAAAACCCATAAATATTTTCTTCAGCCTATTCGTCCGATCTTCTAATCTTATTCAAAGTCAGAGGGTAGCCAATCAATCAATATCAATTTCAACATGTTTGTATCATTAGTAGCTGCTGCGCATGTGAGAATGTTAAATCCTTGCTACAAGCATAACTCCTCTAGATTCCGTTCAATTTTGATGAAATCTTCTGAGATTCATCTGGGATTAGGCTAAGGATGGCCCCCTATCAATGTCATCACTCAAAAATTGAAAGTTTTTGCTGCTCATGTGCAAAGAATTAAATCGGTAAGCTGTCGAACAGCTCGAAGGAACGCAGTACACATCGCGGTCTTGGCGTATCCGCTGCAGTTTTATCGGCTGGGAATTCTACAAATGGGAAATTACTCACGGCGATCCTTCCATTCAGAGTCGTCAAATCCTCTGGGAAAAATCGGGCTTCAGCTCCTTTCACAGTTTGTCCCATAACTATTTCGTTTCCCATCCGCTTCGCGCCTCCTCCTCCGTGCGATGGGACGCGGTGAAGGGGTCGCATATAAAAGAGAACTCGAAGCTGCTTCGCTAGTCAGTCCGCAGAACAGACGCGCGCTCCTCCGCACCACCACCATGTACAAGCTTGTGAGTATATACATCGCGAACACACACAACGGAACGAGCTAACATAATAAATAAATTGTTAATATTAATTGGCCCAGTTCTTCCGGTATTGATTAACCCTGGAATGAAACACTATGTTGTTCATAGCTGTATTCATAAAACTAAAAAATAATGAAATCCCCTGAAAATTCCAGCTACATTATCTGCACTAAACTAATAATTAAAATGGTGTATATTAAATTCAATACCAATAAAGAAGTAACTCATTCGATGTTGATACATAACCTTGCTGATATTATTATCATTGTAATCAATTAATACCTTAATTCACTAACGTACAAAGTTGATCGCAAGTATAGGTAACCGTAAAGATTTGAATATATAAACTAACTTTTTTCCCCATTATTTCGTTTAGAGGTAGTAGGTAGCTTATAGTTCAATTATTTATTATAAATTTAATATGATGCATAATTACTGCTGAGTGGAATTACAGCTTGAGCCAAAGTGGAAGTGCTAACATATATAATAAACGTGGCATACAATAAATAGACAGAGTGCGTAGGAGTTGGTACGTATAGGTAATATAAGTACCTTCGTATCGCATGCGAATGCATCTTGAACTATGTCTATCCCTGTAAATAGTGCATAAAAAAGACATAGGCGAGTGGTCACCGTATGAAAGGATATCGCCAAACAGTTTGATTGAGTAAATGGTTATGATGAAATGTAATATTAAGAGGTCAACTTACACAACCTCAGTGGGATAAAAATGTAACCTTAATCTAACGAGCAGAAATTCAAGTGATACCGAATTCGGAAAATACTCCCAAGCTTTTCGAACGTTACAAAAATCGAAACGGGCAACGAAAATCATGCCATGAGAACAATAGCAAGCCTGGGATAGCGAAAACAAAATGAATTATTGAATTGCCTACAATTTATAACACCATGATCCATGTTCATGACGGTGTAAAGTGCTTGATTGGACAATACTTGGAATTCGATGATGCATGGTTGTTTTCAAGGACGCGTTCAAAGAAGAAAGTGCGAGCTTTCATCGGAGCCTACAGCTGAAACCCATTACGTTCAAAATAGGTGGTAATTGCCCAATTCGAGAAGGGTGTGTGAGGAGCGATCATTCTCCTTATTAGTCTTATCTCCGTTACTGATAGCCAGCTGTCCGAAACTTTTTCGGTGGACCCGATAAACTGTCAATTCCACGTTGCCCAATTTTAAAGGAGTCATTCGTAACAGGTGTTGAGGAAGAAGGAGGAACAGACGGGGAGGAGTGAAGAGATGGGGAAGAGATGAGGGGGGATGGACAAAGTCTAAGTAACAGGTTTTTTCAACAATAATTCTTATGAGTGCTGGCAGGTCTTTTTGTAAATGAATTCGCGTGGTCATTTTTGCTCCCTCACTACGGAAGGCAGAAAGAAAACTTTGTGTTCGTGCAAGAGGTCATAAAAATTGTTTTCCTCAAAATACAACTTTTCCATTTACTTTTTAAATTTCAAAGGTTGGTGATCAATTTTAGTTCCGTGTCTGTCTGCCTGTGCCAATTATTATTGACGCCCAAAACTATACCAAATTTTAATCCAATTTTGATGTAATTTGGATAGCCTCCTACAAATTTTACCACCGTCGGATCAATTATGACGAGTGCAGATGCGCAGTCCTATAGTATTTTATAAGAATGGAACTCCGTTTGTCTGTCAGTCGTATCTACGCACGGCCAAACGGCTGAGTGGGGGAGTCTACGAGTGGGGGGACCTTCTTGGATTTTTCCGAAAGGGGGCATGAGCGATTTTAAAATGTTCTACTCCCACCCGAAACATAGGCCGGAGGGCGGGAGGGAGCCCCTTTTAATGCGCGTTTTTCCGCCGAGCGCTCGATTTTCTATTGGCTGAAACCTTAAAATTTGATCGAGAGCACTTTGTATCTCAGCTATAAAGTTACGTTTCTGGATCCGTAAAACACGACGGTGCCGTCAAAATTGCTAAAAGATGCTGTCTTCAAAACAGAAGTTAGTGAAAAAACGTCGTCAACTTCCAAAAAAAATGAAGAGTTACAATGTTAAATCGATTCGATTCGAATCAAAATCGAGGAAATAGACAACGTTTTTCACTAACTTCCGTTTTGAAATGGGTTTCCACAACTTCGTCGCAAGTAATTTAGTTCGTATAGATGCAGTCTTTCCGGAGAAATCGGCGAGAATATGCGGGAATGACGAAAAATATGCGTTCTCAGCTATGATTTTTCCGCTTTAGACCCAATAAATGTCCACGGTTTTTGCTCGGTTTCGTCTTAAAATGTTCGTGGAAGTTCCAGTTTGGTCCCATGCGAGTTTCGAGACATCACATTTTTTTCTCGATTGTAGTGAACAAAAATTCAGACGAAAACGTTGGTTTTTGAGCTACTGCTCTTCCTATTCCGTCGAAAGTTATGTAGGTCTGAACTTTGCCTGCGAACCTCTTGAAGGAAGGAACCTCGCGCGTTTGAAAGACACTTCAACTGAATGATATACGGGGAAAACAATTAGGTACATACAAACATTAACATCCGTCAGTTCTGTTTGTACTGAAATGTTCTTAAAACTAAACTTTTCGATGTTCCACAAAGTGCGTGTCTTTGTTTATTTTTATTGTATAGATTTGGTTGGGGATAGTCATTTCCAACAGAACAAAACGTCTGCCAAGTTGGATGATTGGCAGCATAGCTTCCTCACGTACAAAAATTTAAGATCCGTCAGTTCTGTTGCTACTGTAATGTTCTTGAAACTAAACTTTTCGTGGTTCCACATGATCTTTATTGGATAGCCCTTCCGTGGCTGACGGTCTGCCTGACGACCGGTCCGTCTATCTGCCTGTCTACTGACTGTCTGTCTGACTGTGCCAATTCCTTCTCACCCACAAAACTATACTTAATACGTTTCAGTCCGATTTTGTTGAAATTTAGAGGAATGTGAGGGTAAGCTCCTAGACGCCTATTTCTTATAAATTTCCTTGCCGTCAGATCAACAGTAGCTTTCGTCTTAATTAATTGACCAGTCCAATATCGTTCAAATGGAAGAGAAGCGCGGAGGGGTATTGGTGTCGGCATGCCACCCTGTGCATTTTATCGCTTTTTTTTTTTTTTTTTTTTTTTTTTTTAGTCGGGAAAATTCTATATGAACGAAGAGGGGTGACTGTACTCCTCAACAGTGTTGGTTTGGTCATACCAACTAAAAACCACCACTCCCTTTTCTTAACTACCCCGGAACCACTTATTTCGTCACACAAAAAATGTGTGATGGGCATTTTCATTCCCCTGTCGGCAGTAGCTGCATCCTTGATCCTCCGTCTTTCCTATCTTTGCGACTTTCCGAGGAATGAACGGAAGTAATCATGGCTAGTGAGGAACTGGGTGAGGTAATAATTCACCTCACCGTGCTTACTATTCACCCAGACGTCCAGGCTGAGAATCAACCGGTATGTCCAGCGGCCTCGGGTCACATCCTCCCATCTAGCCTGCCATTTACTCAGTGTTTCTCCTCTTTCGTCTTTCTTGATGTTCCGCACTGGGTACTCTCCCTTCCGCAGATCCTCCTTCGCTCTTCAGCAAGGAGATCTATTGGGACCACTACCTCAATAACCTGAGCAGCGGGGCCAGAAACTGTCCTTTATGCACTGCATATCCTGAGAGATCCTCTTCTATGGATTGCCTCCATCCTGTTTCGATATTTTTTGAACCTCAGGGCTTCTGCCCAAACCTCGGTCCCCTACCTTAGATGCTGTTGGATTAATCGTCGTGTTTTGGAATGCTGCTTATTTAGCATAATAGTACGTATAAAATTGTATTCACACTTTATTACTTATGTGTGCAAATAGCAGAATGTACATATAATATTATAGATTTTCTAATAAATGTGCAGTCCGACTCCCCTGAACTTATGCGGCCCTGGAAAAGTCTGTTACGGACTAAATTTCCGTCTGACAACTCCCACTACCACTTGATGGATCACGCCATCACCCTGCTCTCCAGGGCGTATCAATAAAGCAGGCAAACCGGGTTGGCTACGATTATATGCTCATAGGCTTCCTGATTGTTCCTTCGTAAACCACTAACCTTAATCTCCTCCTATGGAGCTCTGGAACTCTAGAACTTGATCCCTTCTTTCACTATTACCCCTAAAGAGAGAGTTCCAGCCAGTAATACTTCCTTTAGGGCCACTCCTGAAGAGCCTTCAGGTCCAGACTGTGGTACCATGAACCTTGTCCTGCCATCTACCATTCCGTTTAAGGCAATACAGATAAAAGTACAAGTATAAAACCCTTCTGGTTCAATCCTTAACAATTACTGTTCTATTATACATTTAATCATTTTGATTCATACTTAATTACGGTTGCCAGGTGTCAGGTTTTGGCCCGAACAATCCGGTTTTTTAGCAAGCTGTCCGGGCGAAAATCGGAAGTCACTCTTAAGGCAAAATATCTGATTTTCACGTGAAAGGTGGCAAATTATTGGGTTTTGTAGGTCTTCTCACAGATTTCTATTCAAAGACATCTTCCATTGACTTATCTACATCAAGGTCAAGTCATCTTTTGGCTACCTAAGCTGGAAAACTACCTAAACGTCTTCAATCTTGCGCATTCACGTATTCTCGCCACATCCTTTTTATGAGAAGAATAAGTTTTCTGTTAGCCATTACTTTTGCATTCTCTCTTTCAGATTAAGGCGGAGCTGAATAATTTTGAAACGTTGAAAATAATACCAAGTTAGTCTTCTAGACTAAATAACTTGATTTTTTTCTTTTTTTTTCTCGAAAAACTCAAAAGTTTGGGTACATATTTAATCTAATGTTTCTTGAATATCCAGTGAGTTACCCACATGAATGATATTTTATAAAAGTTGTTGAAATTCTTGGAATTATCTTATTTTACTCTGGGCCATAACAAGTCAATAAAAACCGAAACACAATTCTTTTGAACTGTTGGTTGAAGTTGGTTGAACTTGTTGGTTAGGGACAACCCACAAAATAAATCACAGAATAGAAATTACAAGATCACGAGCACAAAACTCCTCGTATTCATCTTGTTCTATTTAGCTATAAGGTTAAAATCGTTAAACTTATTTACCTTCAGAGATGCTGTACATTGTTACAAATCGTCTCGGAATCTAAGATCCTGTACAGAGAGAGTGAATGTTTCTGAATCAGAGACGCCGTACAGTTTTAAGAATCGCCTCGGAATATGAGACCCTGTGCAGTGAAACGAAATGACCCGGAATCAGAAATCCCGTACTGTATTATAGGAAATCAGGTTGGAATCAGAGTTCCCATACATTAAGAGGAAATGCCTCGTAGTCAGAGATGCAGTACAGTGTTAGGAATCACATTAGAATCTGAGAACCTATACTGTGAGATTGATTGCTTCTGAATCAGAGACCCCTTACAGTTTTAATAATCACCTCGGAACATGAAACCCTGTGCCATGAGAGTGGACGTTTCTGAATCAGAGGCCCCTAACAGTTTTAAGAATCTCCTTGGAACATGAAACCCTGTGGCGTGAGAGTGAACGCTTCTCAATCGGAGGCCCCTTACAGTTTTAAGTATCACCTCGGAATGTGAGACCCTTTACAGTGAGACGAAATTACTCAGAATCAGAAACCCCGTTCTGTGTTAACAGTTACATCGGAATCAGAGTTCCCATACGTTGAGAGGAAATGCCTCGGAGTCTGAGATTCTGTACAAGTGCCCCACTGAGTGTTAGGAGGAAAAGATGTGGCGAGGTGGACAACTTCCGATTTGCAAATATGATAATAACCAACTTGTCACAAGCCTTTTGCATATACCCTAAAGAAGTATGCATCTGCATCCCTCGAATCACAGAGGCATGCTGTTGCATTGCAACAGAATTGTAGTTCTTTCTTTATTGATAAACATACTTGAAAGTAGTTCACAACTACTATGTTGGCTTTGGCAAACAGCACCTGACTGAACTTCTACGAATTCGACTTTATCTTATTCGGTTTTATCGATATATCTGCTTACTCTTGCGATGCCTACCTAACTAAATAATATAGATCAGTGATGTGTGAAGAATGCTACCTAATACAGAAATAATAAACCTCTGTGTACCAATTTGCAGCATTTTCAAGAATAGTTTCAATCCCTACGTACCTAATAAAGTTTAACAACCGATTGTGGCAAATCAACTATTCCGCTACTTTCGTGTTGCTCTTATGTTACGCAAAACAGTGAAATTTTTTGGCAGTTAGTCCTGGGAAAAGGGTGCTCCACACTACTTATCTTACCGTGTCCGGGCTAAAATTACCGCAATTGTCATCAGAAGGGTTAAATTGTACACTACACTTCGTTATAAATTCCGTTCGTTGTCAATGGATCGTGATATCATGTGCGAATCGTTACGTGGGTCCTTTGAGCACGAGATCCTCTCTGGCGAGTCAGTGAACTTTGCGGCCGCGACCTTGAACCCATCGCGTCTCAACTGGGTCACCTACCGCGCTCCCACCGCCTTCCCCTTCACGGCTCTGGTCCTGGAATGAGAGTATGGCAACCTTGAGACGAATCTCTTCCTTCAGTAGAGTCTGAAAAGACGTGTGTAAATTGCATTTTTAACCCAGTTTTCTCCGTCAGCAGCCCAATACGCAATCAGCTAACTATCGCGAAGGATGTGCCGTACAATATTCAAACATGTAACAGAGCACCCCAGAAAGGGCGATACAAAACTTAGTTTCTATAGTACCGAAGTTAGGGAAGCTGTACACTCTGGTAGGAGATTAAATTTTTTTACTTTTATCCTTCCAAAATGAAAATCTGCGCTTGCTTCTCGCGTTTCAATGCTTTTTGAATAAAATTTGTTCAGCGTCTGTCTAATTACCGATCTGTCTGTCTAATTCTGGGCAGTCAGTCCCATACATTTTCGCTTTTCAATTACAGAAGGTGGGGAAGCCATGTATTCGATCAGAAACAATGAGAGCTTTGTAATCTATCTATACATTTTTTCACAATAACATACCTAATTTTATGTGGTAGGTATTTCATACCATAAACTTCAACGCCAATTACACAATAATCACCATTGCTGTTCCCCTAATGTGTTGGGAAAATATCTCCTTCAAACGAATTTCCTGAACAGGAGATCAGTAAGAAGAATGAAACACTGTTTCTTGCTTTTCTAATACCATTTTGTGAACTACTTCCATTTCATTGTGTGTCGTTCTCTTGAAATCATACAATGACAGTTGCGTATTGTATACTTCTTACAAATTCAGGGCTGAAGTAGGCAGAAAAGAGCGTGGTACTAATCCACAGTAACATTACAGGGTTCACATCCTCATATAATTTATTAATGAAAAATATTATTATTAAAAATTAGTAGTGCATTTTCAGTCTCGGCAAGATGTGTGAAGCCACCACCACACCTACCATTACGGTTATACCATAGGGGAAAATTGGCCTAGCCGTTGAAGAAGCGTCTCACTCCCAAACGTAGTAAAAAAGAGTGAGACAATAAATTCATTATACTTGGAGACGGCGATCCAACTATTGACTTGGTCCGAATTGGATGATATCATGCATTTTTTGGCTTGGCATCTTTTGTAGTCGGAGCGTCTTTGTAGGGGGTATATTAGTAACTCAAATCAACCAATCAAATCCAACCTGCAGAGGCTTGTTGACGTAGTAGTGGAGGAAAGTACCTAAATTGGCCTCAAAATCGACATCTCCAAAACTAAGTTTATGGTTGTCTCACGAGAAGATGTAGATTCTGGGATTGTTAAAGTTGGAGACGTGTGCATGAAGCGAGTTCAAAACTTTGAATGCCTTGGAGCCTTTGTAAATGAAAAGTGGATTCCTGAAGTCGAAATTCGTTCTACAATTGAGCGAGCCAAATCAACATTTATTCACATGAAAGCTCTCTAATGTGATAAGCACTTCTGCTTTTGGTAGGTACCCGATATCTCTATAGTGCTATGTATGGTCTGTTTTGCTTTAAGGGGCCGAAACTTGGACGCTAAAGGCAGCTCTATAAGCCGTCTGGAAGCATTTGAGATGTGGTGCCTCAGAAGGATGCTATGTATCTCTTGGGTGCGGCGTATGAGCAACATAGAGGTTTTAAAGCGTTCAGGCTTCCAGGACCGGAAATCGCTTGCGACTTTGAAAAAAACCCAAAATTGGGAACCTCGGGCATATTTTTCGAGGAAGCCGCTACTCTTTCAGCGACTGGTTCTTGAAGAAAAGATAGAGGGAAAACGTGAGATTGGACGCAAAAGGCTTTCTGAATGAATGAGAGAGAGACTTTCTTGGCTTCGAGATATTCGTAGGTGGACTGGAATTTAGGAATTTGCGACTCTCAAGGCTAACGCCATCGGCCGTACTCTTATTGTGTGAAGGAGAATGGATTGGTCACCTATGGATAGCTTACGTCTAGGCACCTTTGAGAAGAAGATAAGAAAATATGTTAATTTCAAAAATTTGAATATCTAGCGATATGAGTATTTCAAATCGCAAGGTTTCCTTATCTTGTTTTATCCAAAATACTAGTTATTCTCTAGTTTTTTTTTCACTTCCCACAGACAGTGCGGGTAAATCCTATATAGTATTCCATTAATTGCAATGCATTCAAACCAATATACAACTTTGCCCATGAGCAAATTTGAAACACGCATAAGTACTTTTTATTACCACCCGATTCGGAAAAATATATAGGTACGTACGTAGGAAAAAAATCGCGCTTCTTCAAGGTTCATCAGCTCTAATCCGAGAACGAAACAAGATATCGCAATTCCGGTTTCACCATATTGTTCAGCACTAAAAAAAACCTTCGAAATGAGATGACACCAAGCTAAAAATGAGGAAAAAATTGCCAAATACCCATTCTTGGGTAGCCCCCACTCTTTTAGCTTAAAAACTTCTAGAGTTTCTCTGATATTATCAGATTACGAAGTAGGAAGTAAAGTAAAAGTAAACGACCATTCCAGGTCGGTGAATTTCGTCCGACTGCCTCGGGCGTCGCTCACGTCATCCAGCTGTCCTCCAAATGGAGGATCAGAATTCGATTAAAATTTAGTACCGGCACCCCAAAAACTCTCTCCAAGTTTCACTTTGATATCTAAAAAATTAATATACCTATTCTTCAAACAGAAAAGTTAGTTAACATCACGACTTCTCCCGAAGTCGAGCGTACATTTTCGCGTATTTAGATTCAATAAATGGAGTTAATCAACCTTAAATGGCCAAGAAACAGTAATGCTCCATCAAGATTTTTACGGAGCCTCAAAACTCTTCACTCAAGCCACTCAGTTATTTAACCTTTACTGGACGATGATGCCATTTGTAGGTACATTACCTACTGTAAGGAATACTGTAATTGAGGATACCTCAACCGTAGATCTCCTGGTAGCATTCTCGTAATAAGATAACAAGATACATTCTTCTATTTCGTTATCATTAGAACGCACTAAGTAGCAGCTCCTAAGTAGTTAGTTGGTACCGACACTCGTGACTCTATAAATAGCAGCAGAAAGGTCCGGGATGACCAGAACGAACGGGTTATGGGGGGTAAGACGCCATAAAGGTCGCGTGCCGAGGGGACACCTTCGCTCGAACCGGTGAATTATTTGCAGGCTTTCGCCTCTGTAGATCCTATTTTTATCCCCCGTGATGAATGATGTGGTTATGGAATCGGGGATCTGGCTATAGATCCGAGGCGATCTAATCCGTTCAATATATACACACAGGACGACTAACCTTGGTTCAAAAAGGTTCGTAAAGATCAAATTGAGCTACAACTGTTACTCATAAAACTTCCTTAAATACCTACATAGAAAAAAGTTTGTTATTCTTACGTTTTGTCTCGTTGTGTATTTGTTTTTTATCATTTGTTTAGGATGAATAGAAAGGACAGGGATGTAACTCTTGATTTCTAGTTAAGTTGACACCGCGAGGCATAGAGGACACGGAATTAACTTTTTCCACATACCTTGTGATAATTAAAGATTTTAGGTTATTTAATTAATTAGATTTTTTTAGCGATGGCCTAGTAGACTTCGCACTAAATGATTTACAGGCATGGTCCCCTACAATCGAAGCGATGCTTCAGGAATCGGAATCAACCTGGAGACCTGGTATTCTGGATAAGATCGAAAGGTATTTCTTCCTATTATATAAGCAGCTCGATCATGAGGTCAGGTGTGTTCTGGTGGATGGAATTGGTCCCTCAGATAGAATGGATTTGGGCACGATTAAGTGGGCTTTAAGACTGCGAGGAGAGCTTATGAATTTGAACGGAAATACATACCTGGATGATGAGGCAGGAGGCTTATGGATAATGTGCACTCCAGGTAGGAGGGAGGATACATTCCCCTTCGTTGCACGATGCCCAGTGCTTTCAGAGTTCAGAGCGCCCACAATTGCATCGTCTTCACTCACAAGACAGGGAACTCCTTGCGAAAATGAATAGCCCCTCATATTCGCCATTTGCCAACTTTGCACGCATGCGTGGGAATACAGATACTTTATTATGCAGCAGTTCAATTATCAACCAGTGCGGACTTGAGGACCATTTGAGAGATGGAGATTGTGCTGGTGGCAAAAAACAAGAAGTGGAAGTTTTTGATAACTGGAACCGTTAAACCACTTCAACAATTCATAAATTTGGAAGTATCAAGTTGTATAAATGCTAATGCTAAGGTTGAATGTATTTATTATGAAATACCTCCGTTCAAACACCCTAAGAACTTATTATATTTTTATAATCATTAATGTGATGTTTATCAGGCTTCGTAGTTTGATTACGTTTCCCAGGATTGATTTGTAATCAGTGACTGATAGCAACAGCAACACTTATCAGTCTGTTGTTTCAGAGAGCATCAACTCTAAAGAGTGGGTATTTGGCAGAAGCCAGTTTGGTGGTTTTAGGTAGAATTAGTTGGCTGTGTGTCTGTGTGCTGATCACAGATTGAGACAACCGCGAGGCAAACCTCTTCCTTTTCTTTGGAAAAATATGTTAGGTATTGAAAAGTAAACAGAACCATCAGTCGTTCAAACAAGGAAGATTTATGATCATAAATCAGAAAAAGCAACGCAATGTGTTGAAACATATCAATGAATCAGACATTGGAATTATCCGCATTATGGAATAAGGTTACAGGGTAACAATTTCTCACGATCTTTTTGTGTACAAAAAGAAGCCTGCACTTTTACAGTTGGTATTTTTTCCTTTTAAATAGTGATATTTTGTTATACGTACAGCTACACAACGCCACAACTGGATTCTGCAGTACAGGTCACCCAAGAAGGAATGGGAAAGTCCTCTGCTTCCGTCTGGGTTGAAATACAGTAACTATTGTAGATAGGAAATTATAAGTCATTAATTATAAGCAAACAAAAGAGAATAAAACCTATGCATAGCAATGCTGAGGAATCGAAGACAAAAACAAAATCAATAGGGGGTTATCCAGATGGTAGCGTCCTTTACACCAGACCAGCTTAATATGTGATGGTTGTGTATCACCCCAAGGCGCACAGTTCAATGAAAATTGATGGGTTGATTGTCATTATTGCATACTTATACCAATAGGAGAAATGTGTTTTATTTTATTTTATGGAAGTAGTAAGATGGAAAACGTGTCGCTGAGTCCAAATACGAAACACTGTTTCATGAGACCTGTGTCGTCTAGATTTCCAAAAAGGTTTACTCTTTTCAACTCGTACTCGCTGTTTTACAGCATTCGGCAGCTTAGCACATCTTGTGAGCACATCTGTGTACCTCTGCATACAATTTGCTTTTACAGCTCAACTTTTTCAAACCTATAAGTAACTAACTAGGATGCACCAAGCATATTTTAAGTCATGAGGGGGGGGGGGGGGGGGGGGGGGGGGGGGGGACGTGAAAACTAGATTTTTGATCAATTGGAATATTAAATGGTTTTCCGGTAGAAATTTATCTATTTAACCCACCATCCTTCCCTACAAACCTATCCTACTTTAAATTTTGAATCAAATTCAGTATAAAACTATTGGAAGCATCATAAAAGACACAATAAAGTTGCTCTCAGTCAACCTCGGTACCTTAAACAAGAGCAGAGCTGCTTTTGACGATTCACAGTAGACAATTCTCGGTTAGATGGCATCGCTAACCGTATATAACTGTTGTCACATGCCAAATTAATTGCAGTTATAAATTCAATGTAGATTGAAACTGCACCTACAATATAAAAATATAAAAACCGACTAATTGACAAAATCCAGTTTGATAAAAAAAATTAGCGGTCCATCACAACGGATAAGGGTAATAGAAAATAAGGTAAATGGGGGGGGGGGGGGGGGGGGGGGATAGGGTTTTCACATGCCTAAATTTTTTATGGTCAACGAAGAGCGCTGACGATGACGACAATAATTACGTAGCATCCTCCCTAAGAAGAAACTGACTTGTGATTTAAGATCTCACTCTGAACGCGTTCCTCCTGTTTGATCAAAAGTAGGTCAGGGGCCACAACTCCTAAACTTGCGCAATTGGGCGCCATTTTTTGTTCTCTTTTTACCCCCACCACACGGTAGTACAGGTGGGTTGGACGCCTTTCTTATTTCTTTCGACTTGAGCGAAAAACGACGGACACAAGTCCGACTTGGAGGTGAGATAAAAAGCAGAGAGAAAAAGACGGCGGATCGGTGCCGGCAAGTAGGCACTACCTACCGAGTTTTGAAGCGAAATAACAAGATCCGCGTAAAAGGTCAGAACAGTGAATCTCGCCGATGCGGGTCAGACGCTTGTGTTTATAATGGACCTGACCAAGTAGGTGACCTGGGCAATGAATTTTTCCATTTATAAACAAGATAATATTAGGTTAATCCAAAATAAAATGTGTCCCAGTCATGCAACACGACTACGTGAGCGAATTTCCGTAGTATTTCTCATATTTGTATAATTGTTTAGAAATTCGAGTGTTATTTTTGAGTAGTATCTTTGCGGAAAATAATAGCGGAAAAACGGTTTCTTAAATCATACTCGGCCATGCATACCTAATTTTAACGATTTTTTTTTACCTTGTTTTTATCAAATTTTATTTAAACTTAATTAGATTTTGTGCATATATTTTTTTGACGGTGTTCATAGTTGACAAACTTTTCTGAGTAATATTCTGCTTAACAAAAAAAAATTAGGCTTGTTACAGGATTTTTTTCATTCGGGGAACTACGTAATAAAACCTGAATCAACGTTTTTAGCGCGAAGAAAAAACGTCAGACAAAAAATTATTTGGTTTGGAAAATAAAAACACTCTAAAATCAAATTGTAAGGTCTTATATATAAGCCGTCCAAATTAAGGAGGGATTGAGGTATAGGAAATTTGCAACTCACACTTTTTTACACTTTTAAATGGTTTCATACTATGTGTTTGTTTACTCCCTCACTTGAATTAAAGCTGAGTCACAGAAGATCCTCATTGCTTTGAACTGACATATTCGAGTTTGAACAGAATTAATGTGGTCACCGTAAGCAAACAACCCATAGTAAGTTAGTTTTTGGTTTATCATTTTCAATAATGATCCTTTGTAGTCGACCAAGAAAAAAAATTATTAACACCCCCTGAACATTTTTTGGTTTACGTTTCAAGACGCGTAGAACCCAGAAAATCGGATTAAAAAAATCCGTCCGTCCGCTGACCGCCGTTCGCGGCTTTTCTCCGATAATACTGAAACAACAAACTATGAAAATTATATAAACAACTGAGCTGAGCTGATATGAAACTTGTGTAAAACATCAAATTTGGGGTCTAGATGGTCCTAGAAGCTTGGCATCAATTTGTATCAACCGTAATGGGTTGTATTAAAGGGCTCAACATTCAAAAATCAAACCGTACCGAAACTCGTAAACGAGTTCCACTATCTGCTTTAAAGCAGATACCATGTAACATGGATATGTCTTCGATTGGGGATTTCATAATGGTCGTCCTCGAGAGTTGTAAACAAATCCTTTAACTTTGGACTGTAGGCGACGAAATGTAGGATAAAGAATTTATTTTATCATTCTTGGAGGCACAAAAAGCATATATAAATACTGTTAAAGTTATTTCTCCAATACAGACGCTCCGCCAAACGAAAATTGTCTATAGTCCAATCAACTTAGTTTAGGAATGTAGCCAGGTACGTAAGGAGGAGGACATTGGTAGCTTGAGATGTGAACATTTATCACATAAATCAAGCGCTTTCCAACGAGTGGCGAAAGATTTCTGTGCGATGAGAACTGCGGAAGTTCCATTCCCCTAGCAATGGAATGAAATTGTGACATAAATTTTGCGTCACGGAAATTTTTGGTTGACCCCCCAGAGCAAAGACATATCCATGTCAAATCGAGATCTCGAAAACTTTCTGAGTAACAGTAATAATTTTTTGATTGTCAATTATAAATTTAATCCCAAAGAATCGATTAAAACCACCTGCAACGCTGTACGTTGGAATATCAGGTGATATACATTTAGTTCAGGTGATAAATACATGCAGGTGATAAATACATTTAGTTCCAATGGACTTATCCCAACTTTTCGAAATCGAGTTTATTTTCGATTCGAGTAAAATTTCCTTTCGCATTTTACGTTTTAGACCATTCTGAAAAACTTTTGTTCCGTGTCTTCCGGTGTGTGTGTCTGTGTGTGTATGTGTGTGTCTACCGTGTATCCTCAAATCCTTGTAACAAGCTTAATTTCCACTATATCCCATCGATTTTTATGAAATGTCCATGGAATGTGCGGGTTAGGGTGTAGATGGTCCTCTATCAGTTTCGTTGATCCAAATCAATACTTGACTCAGCGCATGCGCAAACGTAAATTCCATCAAGCATAATTTTCTCACGCCCCCGTCGTCCGATCCCGCTCAAATTTGGAGGATAGGTGGAAGAGATCAATTTGAGCATTCTCTAACAATTTCAACAGAATCCCATAATTATTAGTTACTGCGCATGCGCGAACGATTATTCCTTTTAACGAGCCTAATTTCAACAGTTTTCATCCGATTTTTATGAAATTTTCAGGCAATGTGACGGTTAAGCTGTAAATGGTCGTTCTCATACTTTTCAAATCATTACTTCATTCTGCCCATGCGCAGACGTAAAATACTTCAGCATCATTTTTTCACGCCCTAGTTGTCCAATCTCGCTCGAGTTTGTCCATAGTTGGTGAACAATGGTTTGATCATTCCATATTAAATTCAACATTAGTAGCTCCCACAAATGCGCAAAAGTAAAATCCCAGGAACAAGATAATTTTGTTGTTTTTATCAGATTTCTATTATTTTTTCTGGGATTGTGCGGATCAGGCTGTAGATTGTCCTCTACCAATTTCATTTTTTTCAAATCATAACTCCTTTCTCGAGCAGTAAGCGATTAATGAAGTTATTTGCGGGAAAATCGCATAGTTTGCATATATTAAATTTAGTGTCATCAAAAGAGCCCCTCTCTTATGGTGTAACTTTGTAACAAACACTTTGTACATGCCACTGTAAAAGTTTGGTTTTCTACACCCCCCCCCCCCCCCCCCCCCCCCCCCCCCCCCCCGTGGTGTTTTAATTTAAAACGTATGATGTGTACATATAGGGTGCCTCAAAACCAACCCCACCCCCTTAATTTTACTCCAAAATTGTTGACATTTTTGGGGTGCCTAATATTAAGTTTGATCAAATACCTAACAATTGGAGAAAAAAAATCAAAATTTTATGGACTACCGAATGGGTACTGAGGTATTTTTTCCATTTTTGGCCGAGTGACACATCATTTCAAAAAAATTTTGGTGCTGAACACTATAGGGAAACCAGAATTGCAATATCGTATACCAACTTAAATTTAATTTAAATGTGTCATTTTGGTCCGTTTCAACGCTGAATATAATTGTAAATCCTTCAATTCATGTTATATCCTCGAATTGGAAGTCACCATTCAACCTAGTGCGGAAAAATACTAGAGAAAAAACACTCCTGGGTTTTTTTTCTTTCTTTTTTGTTTAATAAACCGTTTTGTAACACTTTGCAACGTACTGCAGACGGGCGGATTTTTTTTTTTTTTTTTCGAATTTTGAAATCCACTGTAGTCGATTTATATAATTTAGAGTTCACCACATCCACGTGTCTTGAAACGTACAAATTTGGGGGGAGGGAGGTCCAAATTTTTGTTTCTTGGGCGATTACAAAAGTTCATTCATGCGAATAACAAACCAAAATGATTAGACTGCATGGGATTGTTGGATCTCAGCAGTGACTACTATTGAATGCAAAAATTTTGTGACAGCGGTGGGATTCGAACCCACGCCCTTTCGGACTGGTGCCTAAAACCAGCGCCTTAGACCGCTCGGCCACGCTGCCTTGTTAGTTACAGCGACAAATCTTGTTCAGGAACCCACGGAGCATTAATAGACGACTGCCAGTCTATATTATACCTATCGCATGAAGGTAATATCAGCTACGTGTAAGAAGATGAGCAGACACAGTTGGTATGCGAGACGTAAACTAAATCAAACATCACACGTGGCTTTTAATTTACCTACATGGTACCGTTTAACTAACTGATTACAAACCCAGAAGGGTCTGGAGAGGGGTCAGTCTCGTCCTATGACTGTGATAAGATATGTACCTATTATTAATTAGGTACATATCTACCTAAGTACCTATTAGAAATTTTGTTGTTTGAAGGACTAATATTCAGTAGTTACCATTCAAACGAATAGATGAATACAAGATGAAGGATACTACTTGTTTGTTACCTACCTACCTAATCAAGAGGAGATTATATTGAAGCTCATTCACAAAATACAGCAGATTTCCGGCGGTTTCTTCAGGCAATAAGTCCCAGTGAATTTCAAGTTCGAATATGCAAAACGCTCCTATCAGAAGGTGTTGAATTCCATGAGGGAACCGCTTCTATGTTATAAATCTGTTACTCTGTGCTGAATGTAAATCCGCACTATCACCGAAAATATCATAATGAGATTAAAGGTAGATATTGTTTTGCACGAGACGAGAATTTACCACAGACCAGCCAGAGTCAAAACAACCAAAATTGTTCAAAAAGCTGTGAAAAAAAAGTGCGAAATTCATTTCAGACGATAAAAACTGATAAATAGGAAATTCCTTCATATGGAACATACAATAGGTACCTACCTATGTACCTATCTGTAGAATCTTTGATGTATAGAGTGCGTAGATAATGAATTGTGGAAGAGACGCAAAATATTATGTAAAGTAAATATAGTAGATTCAGAGCCTATGAAGGTTTACCATTTAAAAGCGTCGCAGTATTGACGGCGTAAAGGGCTTCCCTACCCTCACAACCGGTAGGTCATGCTGGTTTTGCATAACCACTTTATGGCGTTGATAATCTATACGTGTCATGATTTTCTATCATATTTTCTTCTATGAATCTAGGTGATCGTAAAATAATCGTAAAAATCGTAAGTAGATAGGTAGGTACATTCAATAGGCATATCGTAGTCAATCCTTTGAATGTTTGAATATATAATTATGACCACATTTTTATAAGTAGACAACAGAACGTATTCTAAAATTGAACGTTCATTTCAGAAACACTTCACACCAAAAACGTCATTTTGACAACAACAAAAAATTAGGCCCAATTTTTTAACTTTGATGTGATTTTGAACTGATTATCCCTACATCTCTCCAATGAATCGAATGAGCCCACCCAGATAGCTGTACGTTCGTCCGTTTGCTCTTCCTAAGCGCTGGATCTCAGGCAGGACAAACGAACATCAACACGAGTTTGAATCACAACTTACCTACCTATATAATAAGCGAAATTAGTAAGAACGGCCTAATGAGCAAAACGATAGTATCAGATGATATAATTCCAATGAAATTCTCAGTTCACAAACCGAGTTTATTATAATTGATATGTAGCTAGTACTTCAATTTCATTATTAATTGCTGTGAAACCTATAAAACCTGGAAAAATGCTAAAAATCCAAAATCTTCTTGTAATTCTGGGATCTTACCTATTTTAGGACGAGTTTTTTCGTAGACCTATTTGCCAAAAAATCACACGAAGCCGTCACGAAAACGTTCTGCTCATGCTCACATACAACGACTCCGTTGCTACGTTTGTTCACCTTCTTCCCTCTTTAACCCACAAAAATCGATCACCACTCGTTGGAAAGCTCTCGATTTAACTAACATTTTCCTATTCATTGTAACTCTGTGACTGTACAACTTACAGAGCAATGGGCCTTACAGTTCTCGTGTTTTGTTTACAAACTAATAATCATGAGTGTTAAATATCTAGTACAGGTAAGTGCCTGTACTAGGTACCTAGGTAGGTATCTATTGAAATTGAACCTATGGGGATAAACTTTTTCGTTATTCAACCCATGAAGCTAAAAGCTGGAATGGAGAACCCTTGAAACAAATAGAAATGAATCATGAAGTCAAGAGCACCAAGAAAAGCTGAATGAGAGTCAAGCAAATTCAGAGCAAATTTCTTTGCTGTTCAATCTATGAAGCTGTAATGAATGTAATTAAAAAGGGCGACCTCTAGGAACATCTAGAAATTAATTACAGAGTCTGAAGCTCCCTAAATCAAAAGAGTGAGCTCCAGAGCTAATTTCTATGCTATTCAATCTATTAAGATAAAATTTGAAATGGAGAACCCTTGGGACGTCTAAAAACGAATCATCAAGCCTCCCCAGGTCAGCTGAGTAAGATTCGGTGCTAATTTCTTCGCTATTCAACCTAAGAAGCTTAGATTTGAAATGGAAGCCTCTTTAAACATCTAGAAATTAATTATAAATTCTGAAGCACCCTAGATCAGCTGAGTGAGCTTAACTATTTAGTTTTCAACTATGATGCCAAAATTTGGAATGGAGGCCCTTTAGGACATTTAGAAACGAATCATAAGGTCTGATACCCCTTAGAGAAGCTGAGTGAGCTACGGAGCTAATTTCGTTGCTATTCTACCTATGAAAGCCACATTTTTACGTCGAAAACGTTAAATCGTATTCTACTCTCATCAGTCTTCAGGCGCAAGATGGTATTTTTTAATTTTGCTATAAAATTGGTAGCTAAAAATTTCTTTGCAGTCAAAGTGCTTAAATTTCAAAACAATGTAACATAATGTAATACGATAATTTACGAAAATTGGCTCACAAGATTTTTTGTTTAGAGATGTTAAACGAGACGTTTCAAGGCACTACAAAATGCTCAAACTTGACTGGAAGAGACTCTTCCATACTCTCGGAAAGAAAGACAAGCTTGGTTGGCAGAATGTAGACTGATTGGTGAACTGTTAAGTGCATCAACCAGCAAACAAAGAATTAAGATTTGGAATGCAGGTATCGAAAACCTATTAAACTTATAGTAACGACCTATAGTAAATCGCCCGGTAACAAGGGGGTTTAGTGGTGTTCGTTGTGAAAGCAATTTGGTACGTAACCGGTTGTCTCATCCATTCCGTCGGACCCAATTTTCGTAGCGCGTGCCCTCAACAAGGCCGTTGGAATCCGCCCACTTGGGCGCTGGTTTTATTTTTTATTTCCGTAAATATCTCGCATCTCTCGGAGGAAATAAAATAAAAATCGGGACGGCGAGACCTTATAAGGACATCGCAGTGAATCAGGCGAATTGGAATTTCCTTTACAGTGGGGGGAGGGGGGGGGGGGATGCCGGACCTGAATTCGAGAAAAATGCTGATTTCCATATTAACGTTTCGTGGGTTTGACTTGACGGGAGAAAGACCGAACGACACGTGGGGAAGATCCGCGAGCTGTGAACAGGACGTTACGTAACTGAGGTGTCAAAATCGAAAAAAGAAGCTTCCTATGTTTTAATCGAATGAGAAACTAGGCGGATGTCTCGTTAAAAAATCAACTAGATACTTTCATTTCCTACTTATCTTATATAATTATAAATCCACCAAGACTTTTGCTCTCTCCATACTGTAAGTACCTACCTACCTACGTGCCTTTCCTGAAACACCTATTTCTCGCTCTTTATACGGGCTATTCCACCAGGACGGGCGAATTCGAGATCGTAATTTTCAGAAAAGTGAATGTCAATTTTACAATCTGAAAAAAAAAATCGGAGTAAAACATCCATAGTAATTCAAACAAGAATAAGCTTAATTAGCGAATTGAAAATTAAGAAATCGGTAAAGTGAAACCGGACAAGTATGTTCAACGAATGTCATCGCCAGTATTGGTCCATCCTGTTTGCACCAATAAGAATTCTGAAATATGAAGGAATTGGACTGCAAAGCTAAAGCTATACTTACAACTAGAACACACCCAAATGGACACAACGCGCCAAATTTTAAAATTTCAGACAAAACAAGCATGGATGACGTTTGGAAATGACAAATGTGTGATCTATGTTGAAACACACGTTGAGTAGGTTCAAAAGTAAAAAAAAAAAAAAAAAAATCCACGTTGAAAATACATAGGATTTGAAGAATAGCACCTATTGCAATAATAAACCAACTATTGAAAAATGATTAACCAAAACTATATAGAAAATCACGTCAGACGACATTAATTGATTTGACATTCATGATTTGACATTCTTTCACACTAACCAAAAAGTTCCAGTTATGCAGCATGAAAGTGTGAGCGAATTTTTGTATCGTTATTTTGAAAATTCTAGACTTTTAGTGATAAGATCGACATTTTGATGAAAAACTCGTGCTAAATGAAATTCTACAATTCAAAAAAGATTTTGAATTTTGGCAGTTTTATAAATTTTTTTGGCAAATGTTAATGAAATTGAAGTACATTTTTCAACTAAAATTTTTGCATGCATTTAATGTTCTAATTCATCTTTAATAAACTTATTGTCGATTAAAATGCTGCTAATAATATAAATTTGATGATTTTTAGCCATTTTTAGTGATTTTTTTAGCAGACTTTTTGAAATTTGCCAATATTGTGAGCTCAAAAATTCTGGCCCGCAAACCCACCCTTTCATTCAGAACGCTTGATTTGTTGGCGCAAGAACGGAATTTTTATCTCAATCCTAAGGAGAGTTATCGTCTGGAAGGAAACATATACTACGTACATAAATAGGTTTGTACATACATATGAAAAAACTTTAAGCTCTAGGATTCGTTTCAGAACGTCTCAAAATGGATTTAATAAAGACAATTTTCAAATATTATGATTTAAAATTTTTTGGAGCCATTGCAATAACTTTTTTTTTTTTTTACGAAAAATCGCTAAAACATGTTGGGGTGAACGAATGTTCGGGTAAAATAGTGTTTTGCGGTTTTTTGCATTTTTTCAACTAAATGCCGCTGCATTCTTGTGATTGAATACACCAATGAAAACTGGAACTAGAGAACAAATCAAAGAGATTCAACGAGAAAAATTGTATCAATTAATTTATATACCTACGTTTATATGTGAAAGAATGCCAGGGTATGATTTTATGGTTTAGGAATCAATTTGACCTATCATGTGGAAGCCTCCCTAGAGACTGAAATCTTCTGTTGTAGAGTTATCCACTCTCTATGTAACATGAGAGGGGGTGGGGAGGTTTCAAAATCCACAGAAAAGCAGAAGAAATAATGCAGAAGAAAAATGCGCAGTCCAAATTTAAATAAACTGTTTAGGTGAAAGAATGTCGCGGAGCTTTGGGCACGCCTACTTTATTACTTTGCTCACTGAGCATAGGTATAATAAGGCTAGAAAAGCGTTTCTTACCATTAGCGAATTTTCGTAAAAAATGAAGGTATTTCTATGGATCTAATATTTAAGAAATCAAAAATTTCAAAATTTCCTCAATTGAAATCCGTTCTGAGACATTCTGAAACAAATCCAAGAGTGCAACCCACAAAACGCATATAAATATAGGTAAGTACGAGTATGTGTGTGTGTGTGGCCAAATTTTACGTCACGATGCGGTTGCCAAGCAGATAGCAGGCGCTTTGTCATCTAGCGGTTGGGATGTCAAAAGGGAGAGACTACATCACATGCCGAGCGACCGGGGCAAGAAGCCAGATTTCGTTGATCAAGCCCGATGGGTCTGCCATAATCCTGGATGTCCAGGTTGTCAGTGGCAGCGTGGACATGGAGCAGACCTCGCGGGCCAAGATAAGTAAATATGAAAGGAATGATCTGCGGCAAGCGATATCTGAGCTAAAAGGAGTGGCAACCCATAACATCAAGGTCATGGCGCGGGGTGTGGTGCGGGAAAAGAGCCACTGAGTTACTGCAGTTGGGCGTCTCAGCGGGAGTGCTCCGAGGTATCACCACTCGCGTCCTCAGAGGCTCTAACCTCAACTGATGGTCATTTTATAGGGGCACTTCCTTTCATCCCTCTCTTCTTCCTCCTCCTCCTGCAACTGCCTTCATCCCTGGAGCTGGCGTCGGTAAACCTGGGCGTCCTCCCCACTTTATTTACTTATTTTTTAAATTTCATGGTGTGCCCCTCCGTCCGGAGATTGGTAAAAATAATTACGTGTGTGTGTGTCTATATATGTATGTATGTGACAGAATATTTTTAATATGAATATAAAATTGCACCCTCAGTCTATCCCTTAATCCAATGAACAATTAATTATTCATATATATATTGATAATTATAATATTGTAAATATACATATAGATATCAATATTTACGAATTAATTTCCTTTGTTCCAGGCCGTAGCCTTCCCCCTCTTCTTCGCCGCCGTCTCGGCCGGCATCATCGGAGCCCCCTACTCTCACGGAGGACTCGCTCTCGCCCACTCGGCGCCGATCTACGCTACACCGGTAGTGCACTCGCCGGTCGTGCACGCTCCGATCCTCGCTCACACCCCGCTCGCCACGTCGTACTCCAACTCCTACAGGGTCGTGCACGACTCCGTCCCCATCGTGAAGACCGTCGCCATCGCTCACCAACCCCTCATCGCTCATGAGCCGATCGCTCTGAGCCTCGGGCACGGCGCTCTCCTCCACCACTAGGCGCCTGCTGTAGGCAAGGAACACACTCAGATTCTCATCATCTTTCGAAACCAAAAACAAAATTATTTATACTTCCCAATAAAATTGTAAATATTATATTTCTAAAATAGACTAATTTTTTGTCCAATTAACCCTTTTTCTCACTTTTCATTAAACTAGCTCCCCATTTTGTTGAGGAAATGTTGTGCATTTTGGTCCCTTAACTGGGGTACAATCAAGGTTTAGTGTGTGACAGCAGAACGCCGTTTAAGTTTGAAACTTGGTTTAAACTAAAACTATAGTTTAAAACAAGGTACTAGAGGAGTACAAAGTTCCAGTCATGCAACACCATCAAATGAGATTTTTTTTTTTTTTTTTTTGTGTAAGGTTTAAGGCGCACCTCAACCAGAAGGGTCATTAGCGGCATTGAACAAGGTGTCTAAAGGGGCACTGGAAGTTGACCCTGTAGAATCGAAGGTATCCATCCCTTGGGCAAGAAAAACCCTTTTCTTACAACCAACCCAGAGGGGTTCAGGCGTAGGAAATTTTTAAATTTTGAAAATTCAGACGAAAATTACCTCATAAGAGGGACGCGTGAATTTGACGTCCACCATTCACATTTTTGCTCCTGAACTTAAAACTACCTAGTCCAACAAGATCAGAAGGAGCAATCAGAAATAAGACAATTTATAATTCAAAATTTGACTGAAATTTTCCTCATAAAAGGGATGAAAAAATCCAACGACATTCAACTTATCTGGAGTTTAAGTTGATATTCGCTTCGTCAGACCACATTTCAAAGGGTAGGTAAAACCAAACCAGACACCAAAATTTTAAATTTTTGAAACAAAATACCTCATAAGAGGGACGCGTGAAATTGACGTCAATCGTCCAGATTTCTCCTCCAGAACTTGAAACTACGTCGTCAGACAAGATCAGAAGGAGCGTTCAAAAATTAGACAGCAATTTAAAACGCAACATTTTGATTGAAATTTACCTCATAAGAGGGATGAAAAAATCCGACGGCATTCAACCCATCTAGGTAATATACGTTGATATTCGCATCGTCAGACAAAATTTCAAAGGGTATAACCAAACCAGACACTCAAATTTGAAATTTTTAAAGGAAAAAAAGGTATGACCCATGATGGATGGTGGTTGAGGTGGAGGGTTGGTTTCCGTGAAATGGTCTCACTATATAAGGCTGTTCCTCGGTATCCTCTTGCATGCGGCACCCTGCTGGGCACACAGACTCAATGTGAAGCACTGGTATAAATGTACAGCGCCGTGCCCTCCTGAATATGAACAGGGCGTATCGGACATCACCAACAGTGGCCATGCCAGTGTTGGCCGAGGTCCTGCCAGTCTGACAGGAGGAGGTGGGCCGAGTACCGTATTGCCAGGCACCTGTGCTTCAACATTTCTGGTATATTGACTGTCGATGGTGACTAGACTGGACGATTGCCAACTGCAAGAATTGGAGAAATCCGCAGGGACTAATGACCTCTTGGAAAGATGAGTGCGATAACGCCCTAAAGGGCAGGCTTCCCCACAGGTTCCTGCCGTCTGTGCTGGAAAGACTCCGCATGTCGTGGCTCTGCCTGATACACGAAGTGACACAATTCGTGGTGGGCCACGGTGAGTTTGCCGAAAAGTTGGCTGAATTACGCCTTATACAGCTTGGCTAGTAGGTGCGGGGGCGAGGAGTTGGCAGAGCATGTGCTTGTGTGCTGTCCAGGGTTTGGTGAGGTGCAAGAGCAGTGGGGGCTCATTGACTTTCCCATCAACTTGATACTGGCAAGCCAAGACGGACTGACGCAACTTGAGGGCTTTGCCAGAGAAGCCCTAGCAAGACTTGCTGAGAGACCAAAGGTGAGGATTAAGAATTAGGTTTTCCCTTTCTCCTTCATACCTTTCCACTCTTGTGGCTCTTTGGATCCTCTCTGGTTACTGGATGAAGGATGGACCAGTCTGACGGAGTGAGACTCACTGTTTACTGTGGGCAGGACGGTAGTACCTCACAGTGACCTATCTCGCTGTTTCTTTTTGTCCCCCACCTTTGGCTGGCTGGGTGTGTAAAGCCAGCCCACTAACTGGGCACTGAAGCGCTCCACACAGCCATATTGTTTGGGGAAGAATATCCTCACTCAGGCGGACGTAGAGCGCTTAGAGGGCAGGTAAAAATGCTCTGCCCTCAGGCCTGCTACCCGGTCAGGCATCTGGAGACAGCAGAGAGTCCAGTAACACGGTAATACCATGGGAACTTGTACGCTAGTAATGTGTCTCGACATGTAAGTTTTGCTATAAACTTGGATACCAGTTCCCTTAGCTGGGAGAACCAGCTAGAAGGTTCACCTCCACCTGCAGTGCCTTGGCTTTTAGGTACCTTGCAAGGAAAGCTCTGAGCAAGGGCTCCTGAATGGTGAGTCACAGCGTTCCTCCCACCCTCTTCGAGAGTTGTGTCCCACTGGCTTGCCGTTGCGGGAAGAAGCGCAGTCCACGAAGGATAGGCTCAACTAAGCAAATGTCAACCTTCTGTAAGAAGGGGGATCTCTCTCTTATGCCCTCCTCATTTTTATTAACTCCAAATCTACGGGCTTTCGTATCACTCCAGAAGTTGGAGCAGTTTATTACCTTCACGAGTTTTGAGTATTGATTTAGGGAAAGACGTCTTTGTGCAGGTTTTTCTACAGGTAGTTTCATGAAAGAGAAAATTTCCATTACAGTTCAAAATTTCAAATTTCCTCGATAGATTTTTTCATTCTACCTACCAACTTTTCTCACCACTTATTCAAAAAAATTAACTTATTCACAATTTATAACATTTTAAACAAATTGTTGATTTTGGGTGTCTGATGTGGTTCCCTTTGAAATTTTGTCTGACGAAGTGAATATCATCTTATATTACCCAAATGAGGTGAAGGTCGTTGGAGTTTTGACATTTTATGTCTTTACTATGGCACATAAATGAAAAAGCGTCACGCGGAGAGCGTTACGCGGAGATTCCCTAATGATCCCACGATTCTGAGATTTGGTATGTAGCCCCTTGAGGGACTTCTGAACACAACTGACCGATCCCAGATCAGCTGAGTGGCTCTAGAATCCAGTTTTTTCCTTAATGATCCCACGATTCTGAGATTTGGTATGTGGGCCCTTGAGGGACTTCTGAACACAACTGACCGATCCCAGATCAGCTGAGTGGCTCTAGAATCCAGTTTTTTCCCTAATGATCCCACGATTCTGAGATTTGGTATGTGGGCCCTTGAGGGACTTCTGAACACAACTGACCGATCCCAGATCAGCTGAGTGGCTCTAGAATACAATACTGGGTTTTATAGGAAGGGGAAAGGGGGCGCAAAGACATAAAATGTCTCTCGTGGTTGCGTACTTGTACGAAAGCTGTATCCACCGTATGAGTTTCAAGAGGTTCTAATACCAAGTTTCTAGAAACTTGGAAATTTCCGATTGTTTTGGCATTTTAATCTTTTGTTTGTTTTTGAACTTTTCATCCCTCTAATGAGGTAAATTTCAGTCAAATTTTGAATTTTAAATTGCTGTCTGATTTTTGAACGCTCTTCCTGATCTTGTCTGACGACGTAGTTTCAAGTTCAGGAGGAGAAATGTGAACGATTGACGTTGTCACTTTGGAACAAAGATTATAATAGCTTGATCAAACTTTAAAGTTCTGAACTTTTCTTAATGCTCCAGTGGTTTGATAATAACTCCCTGTTTGAATATTGATAAAACCTCCTCCTTTGTTTCACATTTCCTAGTAAGCAATCCCCCTCCACAGAAGTAGATCTACTTAGCTATAACTGTACCAATACATCTGAATTGAGCTGTACATGTCCTACCTTTCCATTTAGTGACCATTTTAAATATCTTGGAATAATGTTTGATAGACAATTAAATTTTAAGTTGCACATTGAGATACTCATTAATAAATTGAGGAAAATATTTTACGTTTTTAAAGTTGTTAGAGATTTTATTCCGAAAAGACTACTCAAGTCTTTTTACTTGCACGGAATCGTGGGGGGAGGAGGTACCTTCAAATCATACTTTACCCACTTCAAGTATCACAAAATTTTTAAATTAAGATCCTGCAGCGCAAATCTTACAGATATTCAACTTCGCTACTGTAATTCTTTGACGTTTATGATGTAAAAAATACATTTTTGATGGAATCATGCAAGATGGTTATGAAGACGGGTATAAAAATAGAACATATGTCTAATGTTTTACATACAACAACTGCAAATAGTTCCAACATCTCCCTTCCCACAGTTAGAACTGAATTTATAAAAATAAGCTCTTATCTACAGGCCCTACGTTTATTATATAAGCGCAAAATAAATATAGAAAAATGCCATTCAATTAATAAATTTAAAAAGTACTTAGCATCAGTAATTATTGCAAATGTCAACCCCTTTTTATGAAATTTATATAGTGTGCAGAGTTTATTGTGTAACATTGTTGTCAGAATGTTGCTGTGGAGAATAACTCCACTGGATTTTACTTTCCGGTTGGGCATGAAGAACATTCTTTTATCAGCAATATCATTTCCTCAGTGATTAAATTAGGTTAGTGATTCTCTAATTTTTTTTTTTTTTTTTTTTTAAGAAGTGTTTGTAAATATTTTTCTTTCATAGCAACAAAGCTTTCTTCCTTAAACTTCCACCAATATTGGATGGAAACTGGAATAGGTATAGTATTGAATCTAAAGGTTATTTCCGATAGTAGTAAGAGTAAAATTATCATTTACAAACCTTTCGGAGGAGTCCGTCGTCACTTGCAAGCCGAGTATAGGGGGGCGAGCGCTTTTGATGTAAGAACATCATCATCAGGCTAACGAAACAGTACCTACTGTCATCAGACTAACGAAACAGTACTCTCATCAGGCTGACGAAACTACCTGATGATGTTTTTACATCGAAAGCACGCGCCCCCCGTACTCGACTTGCTAGTGACAACGGTGTTGGAAGGATTTGAGGACACACTGACAGACCCACATAAACAGGGCATCAAAGTTGTTCAGAATGGCCTTAAACCTAAAATTCGAGTGGGAACTCCAGAAAAAAACTTTTCTCATCTCTCGAAAGTGAAAACAATGCTTTTATCAAATTTTTGTAGAAATTGCTACCTAAGTATAGGTGGTTGCGGAAGCAGAACTTGAATCAACCTTGGCAGAGACGTAATAACAAAAACTGTTGTCTATGTCAACAGGCTAGGGTATAGGGGAGTATATTAAAGACAAAAAATAAATCCAACAGTAAAGACATACTTTTTATCCGCTCAACAATATTAGAACAAAACTGAGTATTCACATTCTGTTGTAACGTTCAATTCTGGTTAAATGTTGATGAAAGTTCATAAAAATAATCGAGGGGAATACGGTGACCTCAGCAGGAATCTTTCAGTTACGAGGACGGGTTGGCGTGGGCTAATCGTTTATGTCTAAGTCCTCCAATTCATCATCTAAATCATCCAGATCGTCTTCCAGGAACAAGTTTTCATTGATGGCCACAGCGCCTGCACCGTTCTCTTGTCCTGAGGAAACCCAAACGATCATTAGCCAATAATTTATGTAAAATCATTATTGCACAGCCCAAAATGTTAGACTGAGCAAAATTATATTAAGGAAGGAGGTGTCACACAGTCAATCAAGACCCGTCACAGTCAGTCAGTGCTTGTTGCAGAATTCGTGACATATCGTGGAGCGTCCTATAGTATACCACTAAGTTATATAGGTCAAAATCTCACATTGCTGATCATAAGACTGTGACAGGTTTGTGACAAGTTCTCTGGCAAAATCATCAAGTAAGGAATAGGGGTGGTTAGCGATAAGATTTTTTTAAAATCAATTCAGGACTGGACCTAACAAATTACGCCGAGGGCCCATTTGACAGAACTGGATAACCAAAAGCCCAGAGAAGACCACCGAGTTTCAGCAAATTCGCCGTTCGAAAAAATGAGGTAAGTAATCGAATTTTTTCTGGATACTGCGGAATTTTGAGAGGGTACATGACACCCTAATTTTCGAGGTGTTCTTTTCCATTTTCGTGACAGTGGCATTATCTCGTATTTATTGGTTGAGAGAGAAAGCTCAAGAGTAGTAAAGAAAGCACGGGCTAATAAAATACAAAATCAAATTTCAATTTGAACAATTTTCCTTCCCCCAACCTGTCTTTACTCCAGTTTCCCTACTTGATGCTTGTCTGAAAAATCACAGCCCAAGCTCCTGGAAGATTTCCTAATGCAGTGTTGTTCAAAAACATCTCAAAATTGAAATAAGAGGCATGCAATATTTTTAGGAATAAAAGCATGAAATTTAGATACGGCACTATATTTATGCGTGTCCCCAGCCTACGTCGTTCTTTCGAACATTGGTTTTTTCAATCCTATTTAACAGACTGCCGCCCAATGCCTAAAGCAGCTACACATCTATAGTGATGATCGTTTTGCCACCAAAACCTTTCAGTCGCTGCAGAATCATGAAGTGTGCAGAGGCGTGAGATGCCATACAACATCGTCTTTCCCCCGCCTGCAATAACTAGGTAAAAAATTATGTCTACTGTTTTCTTAGCTTTCTACTTGTAGTGCTCTACTTGTAGAAACGTTTCCATTGATCTACTTTTTAGCTAGATCAGGTTCGTAAGTGAGAAAAAACTGGTAGTTCATACGAGAATTAGTGTGTTTCCTCTGTCCGAATCGGCAGTAGGTGGAAAATCGTAGCAGGCTGGGGAGGAAAAAATACAAGGAAAACGCCTGGGGTGTCTTTTCCTCGCCAATGAGTTTTTTAATGTTAATTACCTAGCTAATCAACCTTCTTCTTGTAAGTTCTTGCATTAGAGTTTAATCAGCACTGTGTAAAGAGCATCCCCGACTTTTTTCTTAATTTTTTCGACGTTTTGAATTTTTGAAGTCCGAAGTTCATTTTCGTCCATTCAATTAAAATTAACCATATCCATGCTCAAACGGGATGCCCATGGATTTTCCTCAAATAAGCTGTTCTGATCAGCAACTCTCTCTGACATCGAAATTGTTGAACACATTTTAGGGTTATCCATCAAGGAGTTACACAAAAATCTGAGTTTCTAAGTTCTGCCCAACGGACCCTAAAAATGCTCTAAAAATCAGTAAGTGAAAAATAAAAAAATCGACTTTTGAAAAATCTTTTTTAAATTTATAATTTTCGTAGACTATTATATAATGTCACTATGTTTTGAAATTTGAGCACTTTGAGGACAAAGAAATTGTTAACCACCAATTTGATGGCGAATAAACTCGTTCTGAATCATATTCTACGATTATGAACAGATTTTGGATGTTAAGCAATTTTTCAGTTTTCAGCGTATTTTCGTATAAAATGAAGCTATTGCAATGGCTCGGAAATTTTTAAAATCAAAAATTTTGAAAAATTTCTTCTGAAATCCGTTTTAAGGCATTCTGAAATAATTGCGGAAGTATATATATATATATATATATATATATATATATATATATATATATATATATATATATATATATATATCATAAATATATGTCATTGCAGACGATAACTCTCCTTAGTATTGAGATAAAAATCCCGTTATTGCGCCAAAGAATCAAGCTTTCCATAAGAAAGGATGAGTTCATTGGCCGAAAATTTTTGAGTACATCAAATTGGTCAAAATTCAAACAAAATTGCTCAAAAAATCACTAAAAATGGCTGAAAACGGCCAACAATCGTTAAATTCAAACTTTTTAGCAGAATTTTCGTCAAAACAAAATCATCATCGATTAACTAGGACATTAAAAAATGTTTGCACAAAATTATGCCGAAAACCGTACTTAAATTCCATTAATATTTGCTGAAAAATCTGTAAGAAACTGCAAAAACCCAAAAGTCCAAAATCTTTTTTGAATCACCGAATTTTTTTTAGCACAAGTTTTTTGCCATAAAATTAACAAATACTTTCTACTGAAATTGCTCAAATTTCATTACATTTCAACATAGTATGATACGATAGATAATTTAAGAAAATTCGCTCATTCAATCATGCTTCACGACGAATTTTTTAATTGATTTTTCGGCAGATATTAATGAAATTGAAGTACGTTTTTCAGTACCATTTTGTGAATACATTTTTTTACGTTTTAGTTCATCGTCAATTAACTTTTTTCAACTAAAATTCGGATAAAAATAAAAATTGAACGATTTTCAATCTTTTTGGTCATTTTTTGAGCACATTTTTTGAATTTTTATCAGTTTAATGCGCTCAAAAAGTGTTGGCCAACGAACTCATCCTACAAGCAAGAACAAAATTGTTATCTCAATTCTGAGGTGAGTTGTTATCTGGAATGACACATATATACATAAATGTTATATATATATATATATATATATATATATATATATATATATATATATATATATAAACTCTAGGATTCGTTTCAGAATGTCTCAAAACGGATTTCAATGAAGAAATTTTTCGACAATTTTGATTTCAAACTTTTTGGAGCCATTTCAATAGCTTCATTTTCTACGAAAATTCGCCAACAGAAATGTTTTTTCTGTGGCAGCTAACCCTCCACCGAAATGGCTTGGCTACGCTACTGGAGTCAATGGATTATGTAGGTAACTGAAGCTGATTTTTAAGCAAATTTTGCAGGATACGAAAACGCGATGAACCAAACTTATGTTGGAATGCCGATATGCATCATTTCGTTCGTAAAATTATGAAATGTTGACCATACTAACATCTTTGACTACAGTATGAAGGGTTATGTTTATCTCTTTATTATTCTGGGTTACATTATTATCATTTTTAGGTTGAGGATAACTCTTTACACCTTAGCAGAATTATTTGTATAAATACAACTATCATCCACCACTCTAACCTGATTTCCATATGGCTTGAATCGCTAAAAACAATTCTTCATAACTTGTGCTACAAATAGCTCATCTCTCCAGAAAGCCAGTTAAAATATCTTTTTGACGCCTATGGGATTTGATCGTGTTTAAACCAAATCATTGAAATGGACAGGACTGGGCATTTGGGGTTTGGGACAAATCTTCCATGGAATAAAATGCATTAATTTGTGGCTTGTAATATTGTTCAACTGAAAACACTTGGTATTACCTGTTTCGGTTACTGGTACTGACTTTATGAGGTTTTCTACATGGTGTGATAGTCGATCGTCCGGCGCCTGAGTGATTCCATCAACGTCGACGTCCACAGCTTCAAATCCAAGGCGGTCCAGCTCAATCTCTTTGTACTGTGATTCAAGAACCGACAGTGAATGAATCAATGAACATAAGAGAAAACGAGAGGTAAGACAAGAGTGTATCCTTAAATATCGAAGGAATGTATTATCAATAAAACATATTGGTAAGTAATGAATTCATTGCAGGGACGACGTCCCTGGTTTGAAAATTATTTTTTGTGATTTTTGTGAGAAGAGATCATAGTTTTACTGGAAGTACCCCCTTCATTTTAACCTAACATGAATATGCACTAACAGCAACGCATCCCCTCTCTCCGCAAAACTATAACAATAGAGTATGAACTACGTTTATATAGTCAAATTGAACAAAGGAGGATTCGCGGAAATAGGTGGAAAATATTACGATTTTTTCAGGTATGCAAAAATTTTCCCAGCGTCACCTATAAAACATATTAATGTCAACATTAAAACTTCGTCAGTAGGACTCTATACCTATGAGGATAACACTTCGAGAATTATCCTTTTTAGATGAATTTTTAGGGGGTAAAAAACATGAAAAAGGTGTAAAACACGAATTTTGGCAGAATTTTCTTTCAATTTCTCCAAAGTGGATGCAGGGATTTTCATTAAATTCACAGTGTATATGCCTTCCATAGGTACAAATACTATCGAATACGCCTAAAGAATGGGAAAATAGCCAAATGGTTTTGATGAAAAAACACGAAATAGAAAAATTATAAATCGAAAGGTATCAAACTAAGCAAAGTTGAGATGACAATTTGCACTAGGGGCCTATTTCATAAAGCAACAAGTGACAAGTTACAAGCTGATCCTTTGTACAAGATGTAAGAAATGAGTGTGCAAGCGTTTCATAAAGGTACAAGTGTAGACTTGTAATGCACTGTGAAAATTAACAAGTGTTCAGGCGCATTTGGACAAGTTACAAGTGTTTCCCCATCATTTTGAACAAGTCACTGTTTTACAGTTGTAAAAAATGGCCGATTTTTAACCTACGTCCGTTCACCTATAAACTTGTTATTTTCCAGCATTGTGAGTTGACAATTTTTCGGTGTTTAATATGTGGGAATAATCTTCTGCTGAAGAATACAGACAAGAAAGAAGCATTCAGCGCAGAAGACGCAAACGCGCATTTCGTGGGTATTTTTGAGTTTAACGAGAGATTTAGGATGTCTTACGAGACCCTTGAAAGATTCAAATGGTGCGTGACCCTGTGGATCTACCTATCATTGAAGAACAAAGTGAAGTGTGAAGTTACAGATGACATTCCTAACCCAGCAGCATTATGACTTGATGAACTGATTAATCATTTCCGCTGAATGGAGGAGAAAAATCCAATTATGCCAGCCATCAGAATAAGTTGAAATCAAATACAAACTTTCTCCACTTTTCAGTTTATAATTTGACTGTCTTCCAATCATTACACCTTTTCATGTACGATAAACATCCTATCGTGTACATAACACCGTTTTTATATTATGGTTTGCTGACAAAACTTCAATTTCGGCATCCCTATTGACGTTGATATCGTTTGTCCCCACACGCTATTTTTCTTTTCTGCTACACTTGTAAACTTAGCTTCTACAAGTGTAAGTTTTCTACACTTGTACTCTTTGTTTTGGAGAAACGTTCTAGTTTACCGTGCATTACAAGTACCTGTTCTTGTTAACTTGTACACTTGTTTTTTTTAATGAAATAGGCCCCAGATGTCATTCTATGGTGATTCCTTAGTATCGTGTACTAATGTATTTAACTAAATCTGATTGATTTAAACAAACAATCTGCTGGATGGAGATAAGCAATCGTTAATAGAAATACATTACAATACCTGCGCATTGCTGGCTTCTTCATCCTCATCTCTCTGGTACGAGTCATAGGCCTCATCACCATCTTCCATGTCGTCTCCAGCCGCCAACTCAGGGTTGAAGGAAAACATCTCTCTTCCAGATAACTATGGATCACGAAAAAATTGAGTTTTAAAATACAGATTATGATAATGGTAAGCAACAAGTGAATATAACAAATTCTGCTGAACTGAAATTTAACCATTACTTGCCTAAGATTATGTTCTCAATGCAAAAGAGTAAGCTTCATCCCAACGAATATTGCCTTCAAGTTACTGTCAAACAGGCTTTGAGCTTGTACCTTTTAATACTAAAACAGCCCCTCATCAAACTTGCAAGCCAAGCAAAACATACAAACGTGATTCATTTAGAGCAGTGGTTCTTAAGCTACGGTCCGCAAGGTACCGACACACTACTTAAAAACTGAGAAGGTCAGTGAGGAAAAACGAGTCAGTTCGTAACTATTTGCAATTTGTTTTTAGACAGCTGTGGAATCAAACAATCGATATAGAAAACACTACTGCACATTTTGGAACCGTTTACTATCCAAAAATAAGTACGTAATCCATCTAGTATCAAAGCGACCTCAATCCTCAAGAACTGATAGACTCACAGAACAACAGGAACTGCAAAGATAAATATGCATAAGATAACTGCAAAAATAAACTGCTTCAAAAACCGGAGAGTTCTGTTGCAAAGTGCTTTGTCGTAACACAAAGAGACCCCAAACTTCAAGATTTAACACCCAAACTATGCAAGTAACAATTTTCATCTGTTTCCCACGCACGCAGCTGGTAAACCTATGAATGGCAGTTGCCACAAGTCTTACCCCCACATCGATGCAAGCGTTATCACCACATTAAAAAGTTGTTGCCGGAAATTTAAAATATACTTTAAAACCTTTACAAATAACAAATAGTAGTTAATAACTACTACCTATATCAATAATTACTTTTTGACAAAATCGACAAGAGGTACGCAAATACTTTTGGTCCTTATTAGTGGTCTGCCGATAAAAAAGGTTTAGAACCCCTGATTTAGAGCAAACTGGACAACGTTTAGTTGCAGCTTGACCAAACGTGATGGTGTATGTAGGAGTAAACTAGCCTGATATATACCAAACAATTTAAGAAAGTGGAATATCGTCTCTTACACCAGTGGATTTCCCAGCCTTGAAGTCAACTTTCTTCTTGTCTTCTTCTTTTTGAGCAGCGTCCTTCTTTTCCTGGATCTTTCTTTTCTTCCATGCCGAGAAAGTCTCTAGAGTGATTTTCGTGAACGCCTTCGAAGCGAGAGCTGCTCTTTCCTTCTCGATCAGATCCTCCAGAGAAATTTTCTCTTGTTTGCCCTCTTTTTTCTTGTCCTAGGAGGAAGAGAAAACACAAATTATAACGCGAATATACACACTACTAAAACAGAAAAATCGATCCGTATGTTGTTCATTTCATTCAACTGAAAATATTATTTCATAATACTTGATCCTCACTCTTTACCAAAGTTGTAGTCACCTATCACAATATCTGGACAGCGTGATTTAATTAGGGGTGAGTCTTATGATATGAAGAGTTTGACAAGGAACATTGTGTAGCCTAGGATTGTAACGACACTCTTAGTCAGAGGGTAGATACTATAAGGGTTTTCATGGTCCAGTAGATTTCCAGGGTTCCAATGCGCATGTGCAGGGTCATTTACGACAATTCGATTTATGAGGGCTGAAGCCTTCAAAAATCGAGTTCCACGAAAGCGAACACACTACACGATGATGTCATTCTTGTTATTCAGATCTACTGACTGCGTCAATAAAATTGTTCTTTGAGTTTCAAGTTTATAGATAGTCAACTTTTTCGTTTATCGTTTTACAAAATAATTGTACCACGTATTATTTTTATTAACTGGTTAGGAGGTAATGTGCACTGGTTTGGCTTTCATCAATCCTGCAATAGAGCTACTTAGTATTTCGATGTTTGAAATGGACCATGAATATCCTTTATGGTCATGACAAATTGAAAATCGAGGGTGGGTTCACCTACCATTATACAAATGAGGTGGATCAAAACAGGATGATAGATGCTGAGAAGAAGGCCAGGCACAAAACCCTCATTCCATATTTTTTAACCAATAAGTCATTCAAAATCGGAACGCATGAAAATCACTAGTGGATTTCAAGAGGTAAAATATCCCAATATTGTCTCTGATTTCAATGTATCAGGAATATTTCTTTATGAATGAAAGAAGACCCCTATAAAAGGAAACCAAGCCCTTTGTTACCAGTGTTACCAGTCAAAAAGAAGAGAACATTTTGAAATATTGAAAAGCATTACTACCAAGGGTGTGTCGATAGGCTGTGTCGATCCTTGGGCTTCCATAAAGTAGAGTGGCACGCTCAACTGCTTAGAATGGAGTAGTTGTTTATTTTTAAATCTTCTACCTTAAACCTTCTTACCCAGAACTATTCCTAAAACACTTGGTAACAGCGAAACTAAAGCAAATCATATTATTCCTTTACTTGGAAAATGTTTAGATCATAGAAATTCATTCAGAGCCCAAAAAACCTCCAAGAATAAATATTCCTGGTTACCACGTTTACCTTAATTTTTCACTGGTTAAAGAAACACGTAGTAAGCCAACTGTTCACTACCAAGTCACATTGTTATGCCCGGAGCACGGTTCATAGTTCATTAATAACTTTGCGAGTAGCTCAGCTGCTTTCATGTTTGGAACGGTTTAGGTAACGAAGATTTCAGTATAGATTGAGATATTTTCAACGAGTGGTGAACCATTTCAGTCGGATGAAAACTGAAGAAGATACATTTTTCTAGGAATGACTCCGTTGTGAATGGAAATCATTAGATAAAGTAACTGATTTTTTTCTCTCCCATTAGTGGACTCCAATTGGCCTCAGTAAGCCCCCATGCTAACGCCACATACCCATTCACATAATGTTTGCATACAAGTACCTATGTAACACAGTGAGACATTTTCATATTGCTCCAGGGGCATACGCTGATCTTAGTTATCAGGTTCAGCCCATGATTTTGTTCGTATCATGACGCCTCAGAGGGTCTCCATATCAAATTTCAACTTTCTAGGGGGAACAGGGGAGAATTGGGCTCAACCAGCTGATCACAATGAAGCTCGTAATTTAAATTCATCACAATGTGTGTGAGGCTCCCTATCAATTTTTTAATTCTGGGGGGGGGGGGGGGGGGGGGGAGCGATAAAATTTGGCTCAATCAGCTGATTAGGATGAAGCCCGTAATTTTATTTGTCTCTTGGTGTCCCAGAGAGGCTCCCTATCAAATTTCAACTTTGTAGGGGAACAGGAGAGAATTTAACTCATTCAGCTGCTCAGTATGAAACCCATAATTTCAGTCGTCTCTGGTTATCTCAGAGAAACTTCCGATAAAATTTTAACTTCCTAAAGAGAACAGGAGAGAATTAAGCTTAGTCAGCTGACCAGGGTTAGGTAAGCCTATGATTTCATTCGTTCCTTGATCTCTCAGAGAGGCTCCCTATCAAATTTCAAAAAGTAAACAACACATAGATGCAAAGCGACCAATGATCCGTGACCTTTTAATCCATAATTAGTAGCTACCACATAGATGCAAAAATATACATGAGGTAAATCTTATTGATTATGGTATCGGATCAAAATAGATTAAAGAATAAAATGAATAATTGAACAGAAATTGGATGTACAAGTTAATTTTACCCTGCTCTACCAGATTTAAATCCATCCTTCTTCAACAGAGAAGTGGAATTTGACTGATTCAGCCCAATAGGATACCTAATTCAAGCATTTGATGGAAATGCAACCTTCTTATGCCACTTACATTATGAAACTAAAAAACGAATCTCTTACCTTCTTCAATACAAAGCCAGGAGGTAAAGCATGCCGGTATTTACAGTTCTCTCCATTCGGACAGTTCCAAAACCACCCATAGTTGTTGTGCTCCACAGCATCTAAGAAGTATTTACAAACCTGTACACATAATACAATGTTCATGACAATATACAAGGTATAACAAGATAAATATTTAGAACCTATGAAGATACAAAATAACAGTTCCCAGGACCTGAATTCGCTAATTCACTTGATATAGGAGAGCTATATATTCCTAAAATTTAGTATTTGTCTATTCTTGAAATTTTACATCAAAATACAAATAATCTTGTGGAAACTTCATAGATTCAAAGAGTTACAATAATAAATAAAACCTTTTGTGATAAAAAAAAAAAAAAGGAAATTTTCATGGTTATTTATTATTTGCTCAATAGAAAGATCTTGATAAGAGCTTTCCAAAAACGTGCTATATGATTGGTATCTGACAGTAGTACGACTCTTGAAATTAATTTGCACGATGACGTCACGGCCCCCTCCCGCTTGGTCAAAAGAGTGAAATTACAACACATGTAAGTTCCCCATTACCTCCTATCACAGCCCTTTCTCCTGAACCCGTTGTTAAAAGAAATGGTTCGTTATCGCGATTCATGAAGGCAAAAATCGACATAAAATTTGTATGTTATTATCTGTATGTAAATACTGTATCTGTATGTAAATTTTTATGTATATTATTAAAAGCTGTATGATATTGTCTGTGTAAAATGCCTACCACACTTCTTTGCTGGAATTTTCGTCCAAGTTTTGCAACAGCCCAGCCAATTTTTTAAGCTACTCTGGTAGCAAATGTTTCAAGTTAGGTATACCAAACGGTTTGTTTTTCAAGAATATATTTCGTGGAAGGAAAAGTTAACATCGTCATGTTTTGAAATATAATAGAAAAATGACTCTCCTTCAGGACAAGGAACTATAAAAAGTCAATGTTTTGAACTGACATTCAGCCGGGGGATGTGCCAGTAACCTCGGTCATTACTTTCAAATAACTCCAAGAGGGGAAATTTAAAATGCAGCATATTGTCACACAAACGTTGATTATTTCGGGATTAAAGAGTTCTGATCTAAGGGTAATTATTAAAAGGAGATTAATAATTATTAAAAGGAGCATATATAAGGACCGTTGAGGGGGTAGGGGAGGGGAGGATTCTGGGTGCATTACCCATGGATTCCGGATTTTCTACGAAAAAAAGGAGAGGGAGATAGAGAGACAGAGAGAGAGAGATCAGCAACATAAGATAAGTAGTGAAGTACAAGTAAATAACAAATTAAAAAAAAAAAAAAACACTTTTTTTATTACAAAAGTTTTTGGGATCTCGATATTTAATATTTCAACCTTTCAATTGTATCCTTTAGAGTTGTTCAAAAACGATGAGCAATTTTTGAGACAAACTAACTAAACTTTGGTTCAGTAGTATAGGAGTAAAGCTTCAGTCAGCTGACACAGAGGTGGAGCAAAGCCTAACACTATCTAGTGGTCATAGATGAAACTTAGCCGTTCACTCACAAAATCATAGGGTTGCTGCTCCGTTATCCCTTGTAGAAAGTAAATAGAAAAACGAACGGTTTTCCAGATGATTTCATTCGATTCTTTGGGAAAATATTTTTAAATTACAAAAACAAATTACTGTTAAAAACTGCGAAAGTTTCCGTAATCTCGATTTTTCTATATTTCAGCCCTTATTACTACTCTTTGGGGTTGATCAAATTTGATGCCGATGTTACAGGCACATCCCCTTCCGATTTATGATTTTTCATCCAAATATCATAAACTTTGGTCCAGTAGTTTTGGAGAAAAGCTCTGGCCGGCAGATAGAGTTCAGCCCGATTTTAATTTTATTTTATTTCAATTTTTACATCCCAACGTGTTTTGATTTATACATTCGAAACGTAAACCAAAAAATTTTGAGGGGGTGGGGTTAACAATTTTTTTTTTTTTTCCTTGGTCAGTTACAATGGTTTATTATTAAAAATTTAAAAAAAAAAAAAAAAACGTATGAAATAAAAGGGATGTTTTTCCGTTTGATTCAGATGGAATCGATTTCAGTGAATCAAATGAAACTACTCGGAGCATTGCATGACCAACCATTCGCACTACAAAAGGGTTTAAGAGTTGGAAGGTAAATGATCGTCAGCACAAATGTGAATCGCAAAGCGACTTTTGACATGCAGGAGCAGGCTGAACTTTTGCTGATCCAGCTTGATCTTATTCTGTTTTCTAACCAGTTAAAACTGTCTATAAACGTGTGATGCCTTACATATACCATACATCAGTGATCCCCTCAGGAGAGCTATCTAACAGAGAAATAATAAATCTTTGTGTTTATTATTTCTGCAATTGACTTGTTAGTGGGTAGTTCACAAGAATGAGAATTTTTTTCTTTTTGCCTACTATAATTTGTATATTTCCCTACCATACTGGACTCGTTGCAATTTTTCTGACCCAGTTGCCGCCCGAGCACAATGACATAAGAACAGTAGGTTGCACTAGGTTAACAGCCTAAAAGTACGACTCATGAATTCAAACCAAACTTTCGGGAATATCTCTCAAACGCAAGACACTGAACCATTGAAACAGAATATAGTTTTAGGAGTGTTGTAAATTAAATAGCTCATATGAGGTCAACCCAAAGGTTAGTTGAGATATAATCAGGCATTAATATTTCTACCAACAACTTTTTATTGTATTTTTTGTTGAAATTGATAGTTTTGTACACCACCTCAAAAAATGTTAATCTGCTATTGGCCATTAGGTATATAATGTTATTAAATCTGGTGGCAAAATGATCTCAATTTGATTTTTCAGGCTCACTTGAATTATGTTCAACAATTGATTTGTGGAACTCCACGAATCATTGTTCCAACTTTTTACACTCCTTCTCAATTCAGACTTCATTCAAATAATATCAGAAGCCTTATCCGTTTTCATAATAGAAAAAGTTGAAATAATATATATTACTCACAATATCAGTGGAAGGTTTCCTATTGTCATCAATGCCTTCCATAACTTCTATAGGCTTGGAATTTGGGTCTTCGTCGTCTCGCATGTCCACGTAGATGCTCCTTTTTTCGGACTTCCGCTCGACAGACAGATCGTGAGAGAATTTACATTTATTTCCTTTGGTACACTGGCCAGATTTGAAGAATGCGCAGACGACAGATTTCGGGTCAGCACCTGGAAATGCAATTTAGATTTAAAATCCAAACAGCTCTCTTAACTTAATAAAAATTGCATTTTTTATGCGGCTATAACAGGCCTCATTAGGAGGGACAGTTGCACTTGTTGTTGAACTAGACCAGTGAAATTCAAACTCCTCGCCTAAATTCTCACTTGTGTGATTAAAATGCATTCTTTTCTCCTCCCCCAATCATTTCAAAACGTCTGCCAAGTTGTTTGGGCAGTATAGCTTCCTCACACATGGGCGTATAGAATTAGTTGCAGATCAAAGTACAAGTCGAAATTATTGATAAGTCTTTATAAGAAAATAACGTTTACTTTACTATTACTCTAAAGTCGATGAAATTTATAGGGGAACGTCTAAGAGCTAAACCGAACAATCCTTGAAAATTTCATAAAAATCGGTCCATTAGTCTCGGAGTGTTGTCTATGTCGATCAATTTTAGTTTTGCGCATGCGCTGTACTTGTTACCTACTCTACCATCGCCATATAATTTATAGGGCGCAATATAATTTATGAGTTTGCACGAAATTTGACTAATAGATAATAAGAAATCAACGTTATAATAAATTAACTTCTGTGCATGCGCACAGACTACTGTTGATGTGACGGCAATGAAATTTATAGGGGACCGTCTAGAAGTTATCCCGCACAATCCCTGAAAATGTCATCAAAATCGTTCCATTAGACTCGGAGTTTTGCCTGTGTCAATCGATATTGTTATTACACAACCGATCGCAATATAATTTATAGGGCATTTTTCTGAAACATATATGCCCAATCAATTACCGAATTTGAACGAAATCGGACCTACAGATTCGACTACGAGTCGACTATGAGAAATTCACGTTTGCGCATGCGCAAGGGCTACTGTTGATTCGAGGTCTTTGAAAATTATAGGGGGCTGTCTAGGAGCGAACCCGCACAATCCCTGAGCATTTCATCGGAATCGGACGGAGACTTGGTATATTAATGAGCGTGACAAGGATATACCACAGACAGACACGGAATCAAAATTGATCAGCAAGCTCTGAAACGCAAAAAGCTAGTGGCAATTTTGATTTTGGAGGAAAACAATTTTTTCGACTTCAATCACGAACACAGCTTCCCTGCCTTCGGTAGGGAGGAAGCAAAATCTATTCAGTTTGTAAATGGAAGCTCTTATATTAGATAATATTGAACAATTTGTTCACAAAAACCAAAGAAAAGTTAAGAATCAACCAGGTCATTCTACCATGAGAAATCAAAGGATCAAACCGTTCGTTAGGATTTTCCTAAATCAGAGAAACTTACCTTTGTATACTTCTGTAACTGCTAAAAATTGCATATAGGAAGTTCTGCTCGGAAGCGTCAGAAGGTCAAAAAAAATAAACTTAGACACGCGTAAATGAGCTTTGAGACAACTAAAACAACATCCTGCAGGAATTTAGCAAAACTTGGTGGCAATGACAATGTGTGGAGCCACTCTCATCAGTTGAGTCTCTTCTATTCAAACTACGACTTTTGCACTCTGAGACTGAAGGGTGTGGTGCACAAACGTCTACATTGGTTCCATTATACTCCTGATCCGATGTCACCCGACCTCAGGCGCCTAGACAGGAACAACAATTTCGCCAATTCGATCGTTTTCAATTCGTAATCAGTACTGGAAATTATTTGCCATACGATCTACAGCTCTTACATTCGAAACGGGCCTAGCTGAGACTGCTTGACAATTAACACAATCATCACAACAAGATCATCGGAATGAGTTCTGAGGCTACTTTCTTTCACAATCAAATATAAAAAACTCGTGAAATGAAAATTAAAATGTACCCTCTCTGGGACACCTGGATAACAATGGTAAGGTACAGGATCCAGCACAGGTCAGCTGAATAGATAAGAGACGCTATGGGGTTCTTGCGATCTGGAGGGAAATCACTATTGAGAGAATAGAAAATCTTTAGAGCGCTCATACTTGGCTAATCACACAGGCTCTCACAGCCACAGACCAATAGTCCAAAAAACTAGCCATCAGCTAGTTGGTTGAGTACATCAATTTCTTTTCTTTGAAGCCATCATATTATCATCATTAAACATAGTACTAAGTAATGCATTATTACAAGGACGTCCGCACGCCTGGCTTGTGAATGATTTTGGTGAGAATATCGAGAGCATAAAGAAAATGATTTCACTAGATGTACCCCCTCCATTATAACCTAAAACGAATGAGCCACTGGCAAACTCCTTAAGAGGAAAAACTTGTTTTTATAAAAACCATATTTTTATTATGTTATTTATTCTCCCTTGCTTGAGTTGCCTCATCCCCCTGGCTCAATTCTAACAGGCCGTCTCTCTACTGACGAAGCCTTGCCTGTACACCCTAATGTCCTAGCTTCAGAGGGCCTTCTTTGAAAAAGTTTTATAAGTCATGCAGAATGCCTGTTGGGGGCAACAAAAAAAAAAAAAAACTATATTTATTTTCATTAGGTACCCATTTCGCATAACTTCATCATGTTAAATCCAACAGTGTTCTATTTTTTTACGAGAATATATTCTGCAGATAATATTCTGTACTTGAATACTCACCTTTTTCAACTTTCTGAACGGGCCTGAACAGCATGGCCATCTCCTTCGCTTCCTTCAGCTTGGCATCCTTATCTTTTTCCTTATCTTTCTCTGCTAGCTTCCTAGGAGCAATTCCACCAGTTTTCACTTGTTTTTCCACTTGCTGGATGAATTTCTGCTGTTTAGCGCCTTTTTTGTTTTTGATGCCAAACGTTTTATCCTTAAAAATAAATAAAATTTAGAAAAATTATTGTATACATAACTGAACTATAACTTTGAAAACAGTAAATTGTGATGCTCTATCTGGGTCAATAAATAATTATAGTCTTTACACGGCGCTATGCTTGAACAGTGAAAGGTTCTGTAAACCTGTAAGATCAATATAAATGGCAGAAGAAAACTAAGAATTTTTCTGACATACTTCTGCAGATATGCTCACTTAGTATATACCAGATAAATACCCAGGTAATCTACCAGACATAATATATCTAGTACCAGATATACCAGATAGGTACCAGGAGACCTGGTAGAAAGAAATTATAATAGGAATGGTAGTCAACTATTGATAATTCAGATATTATCGATTATCATGATCGAAATTATCCCCTTTCAATTATCGATATTAAAAGTGGCCGATAGTTATTGGTCATCGATTGTAATTCAACGGTTGGGAATAAAACAGAACAATGTTGTCAGCCAAAGGATGAAAACAAACTGTCAACCGTAATGTGGAACATACCTAGAAGGATTCGTGCAAGAAATCGAAAAATGTCTCCTAAACATTCCTCTTGCTTTTTGCGTCTAAGAGCTTGCTGATCTATTTCGGTTCCATGACTGTCTGTCTGTCTGCAGGAAAGTACATTTTTGTCACACCCAAAACTGTCCGATTTCTGTGATATTCGCAGGGTTAGCTCCTAAACGGTTCCCTATAATAACTTTCATTGCCGTATCTTCATCAGTAGGTAGTCTGTGCGCATGCGTAAACGTGAATTCTTATAACGTCGATTTCTCATGATCAATCAGTCCGATTTCTTCTAAACTCTACCAAATGAAGAGATTGAGGGAGTATGCGTTTTGATTTTAGGGGGGGAAAAAATGTGTCCCTCATATAAGGGACACCCTACAACCCATTATGCACCGTGGATAGGTGCTTATTCAGTACAGGCAAATTATTGGTACTATTTTGATACATATGGAGAATCAAATAACCATAAATATGTAACGTCTGTTACTAAAATAATTAAAATTTATGAATTCAGTTCATATTAATGTTAACGCTCATCAAGACAAGCTATACCTAAGTAATTCTAACCAGGAGCTAACCCTTACTTACTGATGTGGTAATTAGGTACTTAGTTATAAACTAGGTTGGATTATAAAATTACAAGGTCTTCGTACTTATTATTCATTATTGGACTGAGAGAGAACGTATCACACAAAAAATAAATAGGCGCAATGCAGCAGATAGGTATGTGAATACATCTGAACAAACCTCGATAACTTTCTCTTTTTTCTTCGCCTCCGCCTTCTTTCCTGGTGCTGCGGGTTTCGCCTTAGGCGGCATGTTAATAATTCAGATAAATTAATCTTATAGTTTAATTTAAAAAATCACTAAGTAGGAAGAAACTTATGTATGGAAATTAACAATTTATAACCTAAATTGACAACATGTACCCGATCGAAGATTATTCTTCTTCATCTTTCAGTTTCGTGAATCTCATGTATACCAATACAATAACAGCGTTTTCCCTGTCACACAAACTTTTTTGAGAAAATTGTTTCTCAATAAATAATATTTACAAACCGAACTCTTAATTCATGAGTTTCAAAACGAACGTACTCTTGTTCCAAGTTGGACAAGTAAGTAAAGTACTACAATGAGCCCACAAAAACAAGAGTGGAAAAGTGTCTTTTCCAGCTAAAAATCTAGGAACATGGAACTGGATGGCATGACCTCCTTTATTCTAGCCCTCCGAAAACGAGCGCTGCGTAGCGGAGCTGTGCGAACTTGTTGTTCCCTAGTTCCGCCGCACCTCTCGTTACAATGAAAATCGTAACCATACATTACACCATCAGGTGCGAATATAAGGGGAGTAGAGGGCAGGGGGCCCGGGCCCCCTCCAAAATGAGGAGAAGATGTAAGACAAATTTAACTGATGTGAGTTTATTCTTTAGACTTGTTGGCATAATGGGTGATTCCACTAAAAGTGGCAAAATCGTGTCTTTTCTCTTTTTCTCAGGGAGTATAAAGAGTATAGCAATAAAAAAATGTATTATTTACAGAACGTTTTTCCTTAGACTAACGACATTTTCGTCCTTGAATTAGATGATTAGTAAGCTCAGGATAAATAGCAACATAACACATTTGTTATTTCCCTGGGATGTCCACACCTCTGGGTACACTACCTACCTACTTCTCAACAGAACCACAGCCATTCAGTTTGAGATTCTGGAAATCTGCAATGGCCCGTGTGTTCATCAAGTAGTCAAACAACCACCTCAGTTTTTATAGTTTTAGACTCATTGACTGCAAAGTTGTGCATACAAAATAAAGTGTCTTTCAGATTTTGTTTCATTCCCCTGTAAAATCTTACAGCCTCTAGAAAAGGGATAGTATTAGTAGTAGGGATATTTTGACATAATAAACACTTGGAGATAGAAAAATGGAAGAAACATGTTATTGTCATTCTCCAGTGCACATTCCCCCTAGATAATTAGGATGGTGGTCATTCCTGGGGAATAGGTAACCATTTCTTGGAAATAGTAGTAGTAGTAGTAAGTTGTTTATTGTATTAAATCAATGATTATTACAAAGAGTTCAGGTCCACTTATAAATTATCATTAGAAAAATATATAATAGCTAAGAAATAAGTCAAATATCTTCTTCCTAATCTAGTTAACAGGACATTACAGCTTAATTAAGTACATGCAAAATGAACGAGGTCATCGATATGAAATTAATATCTCTATTATTTATAAAAGTGAAACTCCGTCTGTCTGTCTGTCCATGCTATGCACGGCCAAACTGCTGAGTGGGGGGAGTGTACGAGTGGGGGGATCTTCTTGAGATTTTCCGATAGGGGGAGCGAGCGAATTTCACATTTTCTAATCCCACCCGAACCATGGGCCGTAGGGCGGGAGGGGGGTCGAAGTAAGAATTAATGTGCGCTTTTTGGACTTCCCCGCTTCCCCTACCCCTCTAAACGGCCGTTGAAAATTCCGGAAAAATACCGATTTCGTAGGTTGTTGAACGAGGAAGACGACGGCGCGATTGGATCGCGAAAAAAGTATCGGGAAGTGCGTCAAAAAAATGCGAGAGTACGGACCCGTTTTCTCAAAAAGTCCGACAAAAAACTACGTTTTTTCCCATTAAAATATACCCCATAAAGGTACGTTTTTCGGAACGGTTTTCGCGGGTGAAATACAGCTTTGATCCCGCCGAATCTGAATCCGAAATCGGATATAGAAAAAAGTGACGGGAAGTAGGTCAAAGCGGAAGCGAGGGAAGCGTTTAATATGACATTTTTAATCGAGCCGGGGCCGCCCGTTTCACAACGTTGCTTACCAGAAGGGACTCGATGACTCACAGGGGGGTTCCCATTTGCACTTCTACGCAATACCTTGCGAGGCGAGCAGGTACACATAGGTACCTTGCGAGTTGAAGGGACTCGAAGTTCGCTCTTGGCCTCTTGCGAGCTATTCATAACGGTCACATAACGGTCGCTAATGATGCCCTAACACCCTTTGGGGTTCCAAATCCCAAGCGGTGCAAATTCGTAGGTAGTTTTAGCTATTCACATGTCCGAATATGCAGCAATACCTTGCGAGCAAAGCGAGCAACATCCCCAAATAAACTTTTTTGTGGTTCCACGTAGTTTTATATGATTTATTTTGTTTGTAAGAATTTCCAATAGAAAAAAAACGTCTGCCAAGTTGGGTGGGCAGTATAACTTCCTCGAGCGAGTGAAGCGAACAGCATCCCCTACAGAAGTTAAACCTACCCTTAGAGGTCTACCGTTTGCGAGCGATGCGAGCAACATCCCCTACATGCCATACTTTGCAAGCGAAGCGAGCAACATTTCCTACATGCAACACTTTGCGAGCGAAGCGAGCAACATTCCCTACACACTACACTTTGCGAGCGAAGCGAGCAATTTAATGGGGGGTCCGGGGGGCTTGATGGCAGGACGTGGAGGCGAGCGAAGCGAGCCGGAGCGGCTAGTAAAGAATAATAATCCGTTATGAATCCATGACATCCACGCTATACCTGTGGTAGTCGTACAATATCCACAAAGCCTATCCTGTTGTACACTATACAATGCTAATGCAGTAGGTACCTACATATCAGACACCTATTCGGTGAGCGCAATTGATCGAAGTGCTAGTGCACTTGTAACAAAATGAAATAAATTTAACATTTTCTCCCTATCATCACCAAAATCGAGCAACTTAGCCAGACGATCCTCATCCTCAACCACTGGGAGCCCACAGATGTATTTCGCATGTATTGCCTTCGGTACGGTTCTAAGATCGGGGAACGTAGACAAAAATGGCAGAGGGTGTCAGCTTCATTCATATTGCATAAGCTCTCGCTTCTAAACTTATGAGAAGTACCTCTATAATAAACAGTTACCTAAGAAAAACTTTGAAGACAGACGCAACTGGCACAACACCCTCTCAAACTGGACATTTTGAATGAGTCCCAAGTATTTCTGCCTACCTGAATAGTCCACTATCCTTCTATAGAACGTATTAAATCTGGCACTGTAAACCAGATTGATGTCGTGGCACCAAAAATGGTTGTAGAGTTTTTTGATTAGTGACGGTAGGATCGGTTCCAAATTTTGAGGGTCCTCAGCTGTTAGAATATCGTGGGAGCCACACATTTCTTGGAAATACAACTGTTAGATGGTTTCCTTGACCCCACCTGCTGAAGGCAGCTCATTTCCCGTCTCTTGATGTCATCAATGGACATTTTTCTGAGTCAGGTCATGGGAAAGGAGCTCTAGATGGCTTGGAAGGGTGCCTTAAACAGACTGCAGACAGATTAGTTGCACAAGGCCATGAAATTCCTGACCTGAATCATTGGTAATTATTGAACGTCGCCGGAGCATTAGGAACGTGTCAATTGTCGCTGTTGACAGCTTTGGGATTGAATGTGCTCGAGTGTTGGTACCAAGAAATCTTCGAGCACGCAAGGGAACACGCCAAGTTCATCAATTTGTTTCCCAACCTCAGATTTCTGCTGAAGTTCAGTTCAACGCCTTGAGCTGCTTTGACTGCTACATCTGTACCAAATACAGGATTGTTGAAATGCCCTACGATATTTCACACAGTGGCTCAGTGTCCCAGGAACCAACCAATTTTTTGGCTGTAGAATTAACCCACACATCATCTGAACCAGGATTCTACATTCAATAACTGTTCTGCCTCCCTTCACCTATAGGATACCAAGTTCCTCAAGATGGCGACTTCTTACTAATTCGTTTTATTGAAGGAAAAAAATAATAATTTTTATATTGGGTGCGTACAAAATGCTGCAAATAATGAGATCCCAACTTATGAAGTAAGTTTTTTGAGGAAAAAATGCGAAGATTATTTTGTTTACCCGAATGTAGGTACCTGACCTCTCAGTTGTAGCCTTCAGTGACATTGTGTCAAAACTATTTTTATTTTATTTTAATGTTGATTTTTCGGATTTTAATATTCGCTGAAAGGCCTTATAAATGATCTCAGTCAAGGACTATAATAGGTACATTAGGTATATTTAGTGTTCAGTTAATTTTTCGTTGCATTCCCCTTCCTGTTTTATATTTTTATTAATAGGTCCTCAATTTTCGAAAATGATACTAAGTAGGTACAAGGAAGGTACTTTGGAAGAAAAAAATTAAGTATCTGAAAATACTTTATGTTAACCGCATTTCCAAAAAACGTGCAGGAAGCTGTCAAATTTCAGGAAAACTTACAAATTTAATCAGCTTTCTAGTGGTATGGTCAACTTTGCGATTCCTTATCGATTTCATGGAGAAATTCCAGTTTGAATGCGAAACAATAGTAGGCACGTACACAAATACGAGTACCTAGTAGGTAGGTACCAGAAAATTAACAAACGGATTCTCAATTTTTTGGTGCTTGCTGTTATAGTGGTATGACAGATTGATTAGGTATGTCAAGGATATCAGGGCAAAATGAAAACCTCTATGTAAGTCTGAGGTCGTTTTACTGAATTTAAGTACTAAAAATAATAGATCATGTCACCAAAAATATTTAAACAGAGTAGGTAACTACTAGGTACCTAGATACGTAAATCAGCAAACCTGAAATGAAAATAGCAGTAAATGATGAGGCAAAACACGTGAACATCCTGAGATTTAATTTATCAATAAGGGCGATATTGTGAGACCTGTGACTACTCTTGCCTTCTTGAGAAATCACAAAACCAGTTGTAGACACCGTAATTTTGTAGTTGCCTACTGTTTTTTCGCATTCAAACTTAAATTTCTCCGTGAAATAGGTAAGGAATCGCAAAGTTGAGTATACCATTAGAAATGCTGGTTAAATTGGCAAGTTTTCCTAAAATTTGACAGCTTCCAGGAAGTTTTTCAGAAACGTAGTTAACGTAAAGTACTTTCAGATAATTACTTTTTTTTTCATTCGATTTTCAATGTTTGAACTACAATTGCGGTCCTTAGGTCGTTTTTGGTTATGAATATGCACTAGACTTGTGAAAAATTTGACGCTGAATCCGAAAATGTGATCAAAAATTGAGAAAAAAAGATGATTTAATGTAGAAGAACGTGGGTTTTTATGGCAAAAAACGTGATTTTCTAAATAAAAGCTTTTAAAAAATCTCATCTTGGGAACAGATTGAGATAGAAAGGTTCGGTTAGCAGCATTCTACTTCATTTTCAGTAGTATTACCTTTTTTTTCTGTTACACCAAGTGCGCAACATCCTGTATAAACCTACATGTACGATACCATACAGGTACCCAACTATTAGGTACGCAAATACTCTCCTGTTAGGACACTGGTAGTAATTCATTCCAGTGCCATCATGCAGGAAGGCCTGCAAGGTAATAGTCGCATCGATTAGAGACCTTTATCTGGAGAGGTTCTGTATTTTCTAGTTGTGCCGCTACTTGGATAAGAGCGTCAACTTGATACTCCCTAATTTTGGTAGCATTGTGTTCTGCAGGTGATCCTTCTGATCCAGAAATTACTGCAACATCAATGACGTACCTGTGCCCCTGATGGCGTCAGTTCCAGGAGGTCGGGCCGGTATTTGGGCTGATTTAGGGCAGCATTATGACGAGCGCACCTGGATAGAATTATTAAAGAGCGTATCTGTGCTACAGTCTGTTGTGTAGGGCATACCAGTCGTCAAAGATCGATGTGGGCAGGGGTCCAAAGTGGACTTTCATCACTAGACCTAGGTGCTTCAAAAACAATGCAACAAAAATGCTTCAAATTTTTCGCAAATTTCCCTACCTACGGTTGTAAGGAAACAAAAGAGGGTACCAACAATGATGCTTACAAGGTAGGTACCTAATACTCTATATTATAGTCACGACAGCTAAACATTCTCAAACTCATCATAAGTATAACGGGTCTTGTACCTAGTTAAAATGTGAGTGAGTAGATTTATCTCCCAATCTGACATAATGGAATTGACGGTAAAATCTTCGTTAACTGATAGTGAGGGAAAAACAGTAAATTGAAATGGACACAGTGGAATCTACTTCAGTATTAAATATTCGATGAAAAGAAGAATGTCACTCCCTCCAAGCTTGATGACCCATCTGAGGGTATTCAGGCTATTAGGATCGATGCCGTTGAAATTGGAATCACCTTCGTTCACTAGAATTTCAAAACCCCACATTATCCTAACTTTTTTATTCTGTCTGCTCAGTATCGTTCATTTATGGTACAATTTTGGCAGCTTTTTTGATTTTAAAACCCTTTCAGTCCAAATAAGTTACGTATCAAGCATGACACTAACCCTCTTCACTCCAGTAACTGTTTGTACAATGGTGTCAAACAAAGAATATTTTGCAAAATCAGTCCTTGATTTGGTGTTGATTTGACGGCAGCTGCGAATGGGCGATTTTGTGATTGCCCGTTCTATACGGGTCTTGCTTGGCGTTCAGATAATTTTCTCGGTGCTTTTAAATTCCTTACTTATGATAGCTATATATCGTTGTGAGCGCAACATAACCTTTACGTTCATCTTAAAGCAAATCCCCTCGCAACTCCAGTTTGTTTACATTTACGCAACTAGCTCCCAATTTCTTTATTTCGCAGAATCTATAGGTGAATGTTTTGTGACGCTCAATTCAAATGTCGTACGTAAAGAAATGGTTTCTCCATCCCACGAAGTGATCACTGATTGCATCAGAAAATTTGACATACTTATGGATGTAAACTCATCAATTATGAATTTCCACAACGGGCTTATTTCTTCGCTAATCATCCACACTCTTTTGAATGGTGTTGGTCACATTATTATTACAGCTCTGTACAAACCTCTATTTATCAAATTATCAATTAGTGTTTGGTACATTTATATGACTCTGCTAATCTTCTTCATAATATACAGATGCCAAGCCAACATGGACAAGGTCAGAATTACCTTCATCTAATTTCATTAACGTTATATTTCACCCATTATATTGCATATCATAATCATATGTTCTTGTTATGAATTTAATGTTACCTACGACTGACACTTTTATTATCAACCTACGACAATTGACCTTGGAACCACATTGAGTCTTTATTTCAAATGTAGGTACTTAGGTAGGTACTTTTGGTTATAGTTATATTGATCAGAATCGCGTAAGTATGAAAATGCAGACAATTATTATTGTACGCAACACATATTATTTTTGTATTTAGTGTGGGTTTCAAACTGGTATTTTCCCATTTGAAATTCTTTACCGGTAGTTAAGTTAACCATCTGTTCACATTCTCATGATAGGTTCTACCTACTTTTGAAACACCAAGATATCACGAAATGCATTGATAACTGATGTAAAGGTTCTTTCTTATTCATTGACAAACGTTCAGTATGAGGTACCTAACGCTTCTACGCTGACCATAGGTTTAGAGATAAATAGTTATTTTCGGGGCCTGCGGTACCAACCGACCTTGTGATCAAAGTACATAATAATATGTACTTTGTACATAATTGTAATATGTACAAGGCCAGTAGGTACCTTAACTACCAAACCTCTGGCGCCTACCGTAAATTAATGAAAGAATATACAATCAGTAAAAAATGTCTCCGTACACCTACTCAGTTTTTCACAAATACTGAAGTTGCTACTTTCAAAACTTGAAGAATGGGATATCATTTGTTGCAATTTGTTTAAAAAAAAAAAAAAGGTCTTGAATGATAAATTATATCGTGTAAACAGCATTTTGTAACAAAATATAACAGGCGAAATAGCCTGCAAACGAATATGATTTAATTTGACCAGGAAAAAACATCAATAACCGAACTAAAAAGATGGATTTAAATAGTAATGGGATCTCCTATTTTATTTATGATCTTCAACAAATGTGATTTCCTGAAATTAACGAGCTTATAAGTCACGCTGGATGGTATGTGGGACTACTACCTGAAGAGTTCTTTGATTTGAAAAAAATTGGCCGATTTTCAGAAAAATTCACAACCATGAAAAGTGAATGGTTTGGCAGGAAAAGACATATTTTTTATCTCCTATTACCCCTTCATATCTCCTATTACCCCCTAGTGAGATGTTTATTGTTCTTTGTTCCGAACAGCTCGATATTCGGTTCGGCGTTTCAATTCGTCCCATAGGTGTTCAATTGGGTTGAGGTCTGGTGACTGTGGAGGGATTCTCAGTTGCCTTGGGGCATTATACAACAACCTGTGCTGAGCTCTATTATAGGCTGTGTGCTTAGGATCATTGTCTTGCTGGAAGACAAAATTAGACTCTCGTCCCACTAATCTTGCACTCGGTTCAAGGATTTCCTCTGAAACACCAATAGAAACATTAGTGTAGTGGATTTATTCGGGCGCTTGAAAGCGGGTTCACCATTTGTGGTGGATTCGTGTAGGTCCTACTTGGTGGAGGTAACCCTAGAGGGGTATCTTTAGTGTAGTTGTGGTCCTGAATAGGACTATATTTGTATGGGATTTCCCTAGGTTCAGAGAGTCTCATCCCATGCGGCCGATAGGTCTTGTTTTGTCCGTCAAAAGGAGCGTTGTTAAGGTGCTGAAAAGTACCGTGATGAGTGAGTATATCCCAACTCTCAGAGGGATGAATCTCAGAAGGCTTATAAGCCGATTTCTCTTCCTAGAGAGTGGAGATCTGTTGATCTCGGAAAGTACCGTGGACATGCTGATTATCTCGAAAGTTTGAGATGTAGGTCTCGGAGGGCCAATAGGCCAAATTGTGTCCACCAAAGGTAGAGGCCTGTAAGTCCTGAAAAGGACCCTTGTTTTCACTGAAAGTAGAGGCGGGGATGTCCTGAAAATGACTCTTTTCGTAGGTAAAGTCTCTTGAATTAGAGAGTGATGTTTGATCGGGCCGAAAGGCCGGGTAGGATGTCCCGAGCGGGGAGGTCGACAGACCGTAGTCGCGTTGAGGGTCTCATCCTTATAAGTGTCGCAAATGCCCGTGTTATGTGGGCGAAACATGCGTGTCTCTTGGCTTCGTAGTTCCCCTTGAACTAGGAAGGGTTGCGTCCGGTCATGTTGAGCCGGTGAGTTGGCGTGTGAGATGCCGGGAGCCGCTTTTCTGATGAAGCGGGTCTGTCGACAGTGGCTTCATATAGCCAACGGTACTGTTATGGCTGAATCGCAAGGGGATTCGAGTCGCCGGACGCTGTTCTCATCGAAGATGATCTGTTCCGATTGAGAGGGCTTATCAGTTGAGGGAAGCTTGGCTTCCGCCGGGCCTCCTTCATGTATCCGCCCGAGAGGGTGAAAACTAGGTGTTCTCTCCATTCCCGGGGGAGGTTGATGTCGACTTAGCGAGTAAGTGACAGAGCCCTTAAAAGGACTGAAAGTGGGGACAACCGGTCACGGAGGAGAAACCTCACGTGGACACGGATCCGCCTGGTGTCTACCGGTTAGAAAGAGAGTGAAGCTCCCTTACTAACGCGGTTCCGCCAATATTCGGAACGACAAGGCGGATAGGCCCTCTTGATTGTCGCCCGGCTTGTCCCAGTGGTTGGTTCAAGGTACAAGTCCCCGAACCTGGGGGCGACTGACTGGTCCAAAGCGGTGTAGCCAAATCGGATACCGCCTCGGGCCCCGGCTTTAGACGGGGACTGAATAAGGAGGCTGACAAAAGGCCGAGCCTCGACCTATTCGACGTTCTGGAAGGTCTGGAAGTTCTTGTAGACGACTGTGGTCCTTCTTCCTTGAGAGCCAGTGGAGTAGAATCGCAGTAGCTTGACACATTGGTGGGAATCACGAGTTCTTGAATAGCAGGGGGTCTATGGAGACATTTTTTACTGAGTGTAAATGTTTACGTTTTACTTCTAGTATTTACGTCTATAGGCAACAAAAGTTAAGCCTAATAAATTTGATTTATTGGAAAAAAGAAACACGTTGATTGTGGTATTGCGAGTATGTTTTATAGTTATCATACACCCATGCATCTATGTTTTTTTATAAAACCGCCTTCAAAGGCAGAGGAGGCACACAATTTAATCAAAAAGCAAACAGAAAATGAGCAAATGGGGAGGACACCCAGGTTTATCCGACGCCGTTAATGGAGATTTAGGAAGTGGAGGAAGTCGCAGGAGGGAGAGAGGGATGAAAGGAAGTATCCGATAAAAATACGAACAGTGTAAGAGCCCCGAAGGACGTGGGTGGTGATATCTCAAAGCACTCCCGCTGAGATAACCTACTCGAGTAACTCTGTGGCACTTCCCCTCACCACAAATCGTGCCAAGTCACGGTCGTGGCCTTGGCATTGATGTTATTTGCCACCACTCCTTTAGCTCGGATATCGCTTGCCTTAGATCATTTCTATCACGTTTATAAATTTTAGCCCTCCAGGTCTGCTCCATGTCCAACCTGTCAACATCATGGACATCCAGGATTATAGCAGACTCTTTGGGCTTGGTGGCAACAACATTCGGCTTCTTGCTCCAGTCCCTCAGCATGTGATATATTCTATCCCTTTCCACATCCATGCCACTGGATGAAAGAACAACTGATATCTGCTTGATGGGAACCGCATCATGACCTAGAATACCACCATGAGTCAGTGGAAACTGCTGCACTACATGATACAGGTTCTCACTTTCCACCCGGCAGGCATGGTTCTACAGCTACACCGAGAACAACTCACCAAGATGGCTGGTGTAACCATCCGGACTGCATGAATATGTCGGTAGTTGGGGGACCCAATCAGTGCTCTGCCGGAGTTCATCACTATCCAAATCATGCAGCACAGCATCAAACTCAGCAGATGAGCTAGGTTTTGGAGCAGATGATATTGGTAGGTTGCACCACAAAAAGTACACAATACTTTTTGAACACAATAAGTTGCTCAAATTTCCAAAAATGCGATTGAATAAATACTAATTTGATGCTATTCTATTTGCTGCTATTTGATGCTACATATAAATGATGATTGCTTTTAGGGTCAAAACTTCGTTCCCACCGTTTCTAGGTTCCGGAGGGTACCGTACTGCTTCTAAATTTATGAGACAAATCATGGAGCTGCAGGACATTATTACCTAACTATCAGTGGAGTTAGAGACCTCATGTTCTTGGATGAACACTGATGCCCTTATAATTACTCAGATCCTTCTTATTTCGCAACTACACTGATGCCCCTGTAATTAATTAGATCCTTCTTATTTCCTTTCTTATGCACTGCAGTAACAAAGGCCAGCTTCCAGTCATCAGAATACTTCCTCCTTCCACTATTTGATTGAATAAATGGGTCCGAAACGAAAATAAATGGGTTCCTCCGGAAACGAACTAAAACTTGGCCACTACATTTCCCCAGCTCCATGTGCACCCCCCTGGTCCAGCTACCTTTCCATTTTTTGAAGCATTCTACGCTTTCACTACCTCACCCTCATAAATGGGCTTAGCAAAGTTCAGGCATTAGGATCCCGCAACCTGTCCTCTGAAGGCATTTCGACTTTCAGACAGTATCTTACCCAGTGAGAAGAGATTCACCTTTGCTTTAGCCTTACATGATGCTCGCATCTGCCTTGAGACCCTCCAGGCTGATGTCGATTGGCCAAAACCAATTGTGTGCTCAATATTATGGCATTTTCTCTCCCAGCAGTCCCGTATGCATATTCTGACTAGTCTCTTCACTTCTTTTCTTCCTGGTCTTATAGAGCTGCCAGGCAATGTTTGTTTTGTTGCTCAACCAGGCCCGGTAAGCTTCTTTTTTCTTCTTTATGGCATTCATAGCAGCTCCCGTCATCGACTCAACCATACCCCTTGTTCGATCCTCAAGCCCCAGAGCCTCTTCATGAACCCACATTTCAAACCAGCAGTTTGGAGGCGCTCCAATTCTGCCAGTTGCAATTTCTCGTGACTTCTGTCACAAGCGAACCTACTCTTCAAATAAGGATGAAGGAATTTTGAAACATTGTTAGGTATTATTATTTTGTTTGTTTGGTGGCGGGGGGTGCACATGCGAATATAGGTACATTCAATTTCTTATAAAACTCAAATAAGTCTAACGAGTTTCTTAGTAGAACTATGAGACAGAAGATGTCATAGTGATATCTAACAATCAATTCACAATTTGACTTAATGGAATTTATTGACGGTAATATCTTCGATAACTGATCGTGAAGGGAAAACTGTGAATTGGATTGAACTGAGTGAATCTACTTCAGTATTAAACAAACGACGAAAGTAATAATGTCACTCCCTCCAAGCTTGATGACCCATTTGAGGGTATTCTGGCTGTTCGGATCAATGCCATTACAATTAGAATCACCTTCGTTCACTAGATATTCAAAACCCCAAATTTTCATAACTTTTATATTCTGCCTGCTGTGCATCATTCTGATCCATCACAATTTCGGCAACTTCTTTGATTTAAAAACCCCTTCAACCCAAATAAGTTATATATCAAGCATAACACTTATACTTATCATGCCGATCACTGTTTGTACAATGGTGTCAAACAGAGTACATTTTCAAAAAGCAGTCCATGATTTGGTGTGTATTTCACGACAGCTTCAAATGGGTGATTTTATGGTAGCCCGTTCTGTTCAGGCGTTGTCTTGGGCTCAAATAATTTTTTTGGTGCTAAACAATTCTTTACTTATAACAGCTATTGTTAGATCTGAGCCTAACGCAAACATTTTAAACATGTTGAAGCAAATCCCCTCGGAACTCCTGTTTTTGTACATTTACGCAACAAGCTCCCAGTTTCTTTATTTCGTAGAATCGATAGGAGAATGTTTTGTAAGGCTCAATTCATATTCACGTAAAAAAAATGTTTCCCCGTCCCACGAACTGATCACTGATTGCATTAAAAAACTTGATATTCTTGTGGATATAAACTCATCAGTCATGAATTTCCACAACGGGCTTATTTCTGGCCTAATCATCCACACTCTTTTGAACTGTTTAGGTCACATTATTATAGCTCTGGACACACCTCTATTCACGAAATTATCAATTACTGTCTGGTATGTTTATATGACTCAGCTGATCTTCGTCATAATGCATAGATGCCAAGCCACCATTGACAAGGTCATAAGTTCCTCCATCCAACTTCATTAACGTTACTTATAATTTTCCACACATTATGTTACCTGCATATCATGATATGTTCTCGTTATGTACTTAGTGTTACTGCAGACAATTTTATTACCAATACCTACAGCTATGACCTCAAAACTACAACTAGTTATGTAGGTTGCTACCAATCGTTATTTCAAAAGTCAGAACGTATGCCTGTTGTTATATTGATCAGAAACCTGAACTTGAAAATAAATAAAAATGTACCGACCATGCAGCCAGCGACCATGATCGGATGAGCGAGTTCTCCTAATTTTTTGTAATCATGTTAAATTCCACGGAGTGGAATATCACACATTTTCATCTAGTAGCAAATAGTTACCTACTTCTACATGATTCTACAATACGTATTCTGTATGTTGGTGATAGACCTCGTTCATCCTTGAAGTGGAAAACTACTACATTTCTGTACAACAGCAAAAAATACTCTGAAGAAAAAAACGTCAAGGTACTCTGTACATTGGTGAAGGAACGTGTAGTTCCTCAGAGTGGAAAACCACTCAGTAATATACATTTATCGAATTTTAATGGAAAATAAAGTATTGCAATGGCTCGGAAAATTTTAAAATACAAATTTTTGAAAAATTTCTTCATTGAAATCCGTTTTGAGACATTCTGAAACGAGTTGTGGAATTTAACGGTTTTTTCATATATATATATATATATATATATATATATAGAGGGTGGAGGGACCAGTGTTTGACAAGGACCCAGTGACATCTCACCAAAAAGTTTAAATAATAAGGGATAAAAAAATATCTCAGGGAAGTATAAAGGCGGGAAATGGTTTCAGGCGGGATTTCGTGAAATCTGGAGATTACCTAACAAAACCCAAAACCTCGTGTTGTGATTTCTTTATTGCTGTTTCTTGTGATTTAACTAAGGAGGTAAGTGTTTTATTTTGTTTCACCATGCCTTCTACATTTTCAAATTCGATTGTTCCCATGATTTTTCTCAATCAGTTTTTCGTGTATATTGCATTTGTGCTATCATTTTTTGGAAATAATCAAAGATAACATGTGAAAATGCAAATGTCAATTACTAGTACCCAAACTGATGCTATCCTCAGTGATTGACAGTGCTGTCAATTACTGATCCCTTTCCAATTTTCCCTCTCCTACATTTTTTTACATTCCAATTGAAGGTTAAAGTAGTTCTTACTCAAACTTTGACCAAAATGAAATGCTGGACCAGCGTATGACATGGTTGAAAGTTATGTCAAACAGTGGTCCAATAAATTGTCAAACATTGAGTCGGGAAGGTTTCAGTCTTTGACAGCTACCAGCAGTAGTGTTTAACACGTTCTCATAATCTCTTAGTTACCTAAGATGCTTTTTGGCGAATATCCACTTCTATATTATCCGAGTCAAATACTTAATATGGCTCCCTCTAGAAAAAATGCGAAAAAAAGAACAAAGCAAAAGAAAGGCTTGAAAAACCTTTTAGTTATGGCCTAATCCATTCACAAATAACTTAACAGGAAAGACATGGTACAAGGGATTCCGACGCCGTCACCCTGAGATTAGCTCAAGGATTCCCGAAAATCTAATTGTATCACGAGCCAAAGTGACCATTGCTAATATTCGAAATTGGTTTTCTGTGGTTTACGATAACTTGGAAAAGGACGGCAACTTGGACGTGCTTCACAACACCCTGCACATATTTTCAATGGGGATGAGTCTGCCTTCTTTCTTAATCCGAAAGGTCACACTGTTCTAGCTAATAAAAATGATAAGAATGTATACCAAATAGTTAATGCAGACGAAAAGGATTGCCTCACAGTTTTGGTGACCGGGAACGCTGAAGGGATGTTAGCTTCTTCTTTGGTGGTATTTCAATACCAAAGGCTTCCAGTGGATCTTGCGAATAGTGTTCCTAAACATTGAGGAATAGGAAAGTTCGATTCGGGGTGGGTGAACGGCACCGTTTTTTTATAAATACAAAAATAAGGGACCCCCATTACCTTCAGTGGTTACTTCAAAAATATGGCAAGAATGTCACGTCAGGAAAAATAAAGACAAAAAAGATTTAGAAGATGCGAAGAAGAAGCGCGCTGAGGACCGCCAGCGTAAGAAACAAGGAAAAGAAGATAAGAAAAAGGCTGATTTGGAAAAGAAGAAAAAAGCTAAAAAAGAAAATGGGAAAAAAAGAAAGAAAGAAACAAGAGGAGAGAAATTACAATTTCAAGTGAAAGCGAGGAATGCCATGCTTCAGACCATTCTTCATGTAAAGAAATGGATTTCATCAATAACAACAACTCAATTGATGCATAGAATCACTCACGGATATTTGAATCGACAGGAATTTCAGATTCAGAATCGATGGCCACAAAAATCATTTGGGAAAGTGAAGTGAATTAAAAAAAAAAAAAAAAAAAAAAAAAAAAAAAAAAACAGATCCTTGAAATAGTTGAAATATTGGATACAGATTTGATGACCACTCAAGTCATTGTGGATAGTGACATGAGATGTGAAGAAGAAATCCTACTCGGATGTGATGCCGGAATGTTTTCGGTGTGGTGCCTCTATTTCACAACAAGGATCTGGATGGTCTTGTGATATATGCGAGAAGCAATTTCATCATTCCTGTTTGGGACTTGGAGAAGCCGAGCATTAGGAGGAAAATCTAACTGCGTGTGATGAGTGTAGTTCCCTAGCTAATTCGAGGGAGCTTCAGTTTTAGTGAATCTCAATTCATTGTTCAAACATTTTAGCTCAATGTTACATAGATTCCAGTCATTCTTGTCTATTTTATTGATCTCCAATTATTCTTGTCAGCAGCTATTTCTACTTGTTCGAAAGAACCTCAAACGGTTCTGATTTAGGAGAAGTTTGACTGATATTAAATGTATGGTTCAACATGGATCTCTTTTCGTTCTTTCCATTTGTTATTTATTGTGAATATTTATATACAATTTAATTATATTTATATAGAACTAAGTTCAAATCCTCAATTTATTCATAAAATGCTTAAATAAATGTTTTGTTAATACACGGAATCATTTATTGCAGAAGAACTGCTATTTCAATCAAAGGGTGTTAATCACTTATATATGGGGATATATAAGTATACCCTGGTAAAAATTTGTATAAACAAATTCAATAAACGTGAGTGATTCATAGAGGTTGGCCTGCCTTTGTAAAAACCATGTTGGTTATCGACTATGAATTGAGAGAACAGTGGCGTCAATACTCCAACCACAAGCCTCAAGAACCTCAGGCACTGCGGAAATCGAGCATACACCGCGATAGTTATCAATCGCTGTACGATCCCCAGATTTGTGAATGGGTGTTGTAAAACACCTTCCACCAACACATAAGACAACAATTATGACAATACATTACAACGTGACTTATTTTACTAATATAAATTGTTCAGGGGTTAAGATGAATAACTTAATCCCATGTCTCTCTCACTTTTCACATTCACTACCTTCACTTGCTCATGTGGTTTCAAACGTTCAAGGCGACGAGTTAGATCTTGCATATTCAAAAGCTAACAGTTTCCTCATTTATGTGACTTTCTAGTCTGACAAGATGTGCAGTTCAGTAGCTCGCCTTTCAATTACTTCATCCACCCTCTCAACTTCACGTTCTCACGTTCGCAATAGAGAGAATTATTTAGGATATACCAGAGCGAATAAAAAATAAACTTTGTGGGTAGTTGTAGACGTAAAGAATCTACCAACGTAAATAAATTCAGATAGTGGTGGAAGGGGGGGGGGGGGTCCAGCCTCAAAATTTTTACTCCAAGGCGTTTTTCCCCTCAGCGAATTTTGGGATAGTTTACCATAAAGCTCGGTTGATGGAATTTAGAAAAAAAGGATACAACAATAATAATCATCAGGTAATAACTGTACCCGAAAGCTAGGTACTGATGAAATATTTTATATGACTCGTTGATTTAAGTTCAATTCATTAAAAACATCTACTTTTTTTCGTTCATTGGAAAGAAAACAAACGTACATTTATTGCTGCTTGAAGAAAATGCAACTTGATGGATCATGTTCCTTTCCGTAAAGTTTGTTCGCTGGGTTTGGTTCCTAAAGTTTTCTACTCGAACAATAATAAACCAACTGGCTGGACAAAGCTACTATTCAGTTTTCATTGTTACTTCAGAATTAGATTTGTGATGAAGGGTTGATCTGAATAAAAACGTAATCTAAGCGAACCCTCATAAGGGCTCATATGGTCATATAGGGGTCATATGGTGACTAACAACAGTTAAATTAATTCAGTATTTTGCATTACTCATTGTTTAACTTTAAATTCCTCAAATTATCATTATTTATAATAAATCAGCTATCAAAAGATTCATTCACAGAATAATACGGTATCAACTAAATCTATCTACGCTATATACCTATCAAATGCCGAATTATCCCCTGTTCCTGAATGAATCTTTTGATAGCTAATCTATTATATGTTAGTAGTTTAGTCGGCCGTAAGTACTTGTGTCGTAGGAATTAGTCGGGATGCGGCCCAGGGGGAAAAAAAGTGAATTTATTTCATGTTTTTTATTCGACGTTTCGTCCTCTTGCTGAGGACATCTTCAGGTTCCTACACGGACAAAACAGGCATTGTTATATGTTATCTTATAGGTATTGTTATCTTGAACAGAAGAAACCTGTAGGAACCTGAAGATGTCCTCAGCAAGAGGACGAAACGTCGAATAAAAAACATGAAATAAATTCACTTTTTTTTCCCCTGGGCCGCATCCCGACTAATTCCTACGACACTAATCTATTATAATTAATAATAATTCATTCACATGACAATTTTAAGGGATTACAATCGTAACATTGTGTGAATTAATGTTACACTGATGTGGTACCTACTCGGCGTGCGTGATACATCTTAGAACAGAGTTCTGAAGATGCTGGATGAACTGTCTATTGTTTGGAGTTGTGCAGCCCAGAAACACCCAGACTGGTTTTAGTACTTGATTGCACAATAGCAACTTGTACAAATGGTCATGGTGCATCTCCGCCCGATGAGCCAGTACATCCTTCCGAGTTTTAACACGAGTTCAGTTTTCTTTTTTTAACATGTTCCTTCCACCTGAGCTTAGCATGTTTTGGTGTGAGATTAGGTTTCATTCGCGTAGTTGGGGAAAGCGGGGGTGAGGTTGATATTCCGGTTGGTAAAGTCAACGTGCACTGACTTGTCCTAATTTATCTTGATCCCAGTTCTATACATGATCAAGTACTTCTCTGAAAAATAAAGCAGCTAAGTACTCTGTAAATTGGCCGTGGAACGTATAGTTCTTCGGAGTGGAAAACCTACAGTTCTAAACAGCAAAAAGGACTTCCCTGGAGGTGAAAACTGCTTAGTAATGGTGAAGGAGCGTGTTCTTCTCAGGAGAGAAAGCTGATACTGATATGGAAGGTGCGAGTGGGAAACCGCGATATTACACAGAGAGAAGGTGGAGCAGTGGAGGGTGGGATGGGTTGGTTTAGGTTTTAAGGTGACGAGTCTACAGGTTAGAATGGAAAGACGCTTCCATGGGAGGGACTAGGGCTTATATTCAGCTCCATCGTTCTTTTCGAATGCATTCTTAAATCTGAGTATAATTCGTAATTGAGGGAAGATGTGGCCGTTGTAATGATGTAAGGTCAAATACACGGAAAAAAATTAAAAAAAAAAAAAAAAAAAACACTTCTTATAAAACTCAACATAATCTATAAAGTCTCATAGCTGAACGATGAGTAAGAAGATCTCGTAGTGATATCTCACAATCATTTCACAATTTGACTTAATGGAATTTATTGACGTTAATATCTTCGATAACTGATCGTGAAGGGAAAAATGTAAATTGAATTGAACTGAGTGAAATCTAATTCAGTATTGAACAAACGATGAAAGTAATAACGTCACTCCCTCCAAGCTTGATGTCCCATCTGAGGGTATTCAGGCTGTTAGGATCAATGCCGTTGGAATTGGAATCACCTTCGTTTACTAAATTTTCAAAACCCCACATTTTTTTAACATTTTTATTCAGCCTTTACTGTATTATTGTAAACCATCTTAAATCCGGTAACTTCTTTGATTTAAAAACCCTTTCATTCCAAATAAGTTATATATCAAGAATAACGCTTATACTTACTATACCGTTCACTGTTTATACAATGGTGTCAAACAGAGTCCATTTTGACAAAGCAGTCCATGATTTGGTGTGGATTAGGCGACAGTTTCAGATGGGTGATTTTATGGTAGCCCGTTCCGTTCAGGCATTGTCTTGCGCTCAAATAATTTTTTTGGTGCTAAACAGTTCTTTCTTTATAACAGCTATTGCTAGATCTGAGCCTAACGCAAACATTTTAAATTTGTTGAAACAAATCCCCGCGGGACTCCAATTTTTTTACATCTACGCAACAAGCTCCCAGTTTCTTTATTTCGTAGAATCGATAGGAGAATGTTTTGTAAGGCTCAATTCAAATGTACATGAAAGAACGGTTTCCCCGTCCCACGAAATGATTACTGATTGCATAAAAAAATTTGACATTCTTGTGGATATAAACTCATCAATTATGCATTTCCACAATGGGATTATTTCTGGGCTAATCATCTACACACTTTTGAACTGTTTAGGCCACATTATTATCGCTCTGGATAAACCTCCATTCATGAAATTATCATTTACTGTCTGGTATGTTTATATGACTCTGCCGATCTTCGTCATAATGCATAGATGCCAGGCCAACATAGACAAGGTCAGAATTATCTTCACCTAAAATCATTACGGTACCTATGGTGCTCCACACATTATACATATTTTATATATCACAATATGTTCTCGTTATTTATTTGAGGTTACTACAGACAATTTAAACACAGTAATAAACCTTAAAACTAGAACAAGCCAGGTACCTAAGTACCTACCTACAAATCATCATTCCATCAAAAGTAGTATATACCTGTTGTTATACTGTTCAGAAACCTGAACTTGAAAATAAATTACAATGTTCCATCATAAAGCAGGATTGGAAGAGCGAATTTTCCGAATTTCGTATATTTATGTTTTTGAAATTGGAGTACTTCGTGTGCACAGAAATCGTAGACATTATAGTTCATGGCTAAAAACGTTGTCTATGTTAAATTATGTCTTACTAACAAATTTTTAGATTGTTACGATTTTTTGCCGCAGGTATTCAACGATTTTTATGGTACATTTTATTGAAGTTGGACTATTTTAGCTAAGTTTCTCGCACTAATTTAGTCGAGTTAATAAGTATTTAGTCGTAGTTAATATACTTTTCCCAAAAGTTAATGTTCTGCAAAAATTATATGAATTTACCAATGTTTAGCTGCTTTTGCATTTTTAGCGATGTTTTAAGCATATTTTTGAAATTTGACCAACGATTTCATAATTTCGTTTAGAATAAATTCTTGATTTTTTTGGGGAAAGAGCAATGGTTCAAGATCCCTCACGAGTATCTTGAGGATTTCCATTGTGATTGTTTTTTTGTTTTTTTTTTCTTGAAAAGTGTTCAACTATCTTGAACTTGTAGGACCGATTGCAATAGTTTCATTTTCCATGAAAATCCGCTAGGTAATACCTCTTGGATATGATTAGGTACTCATTAGTTTATTATTCTGCAATAGAGAGATTACAGGTCAATAATTTATTGTTTATAATTATTAAACTTAGCCTGTTATGCACCATTCTTCAAGTAGAACTTCGAGATTGTAGATATCAAGATATCTAGGATTAATCATGAAGTCTATTAGAGCCCTCCAGATCCGCTGCATGAGGTCCGGAGCTAATTTCTTTGCTATTCATCCTATGAAGCTGAAATTTGGAATGGAGGCTCCTTGGGACGTCTAGGAACGAATCTTGAAGCCGCGAGAGGGAATCGCGTGTTCCACGTTCTTCCACGGTTTAACCAAGACTCAAGGTGGCAGAAAAGGGGGTCCGGGTGTCCACTCGCAGCGAGGCGCGGAAAGTCGAGTTTTCAACGCGCCATTAAGTATATTTCTAATTACTTAGCATTGTGTAAGGAAAGTAATGTGTTGTTCCACACAGCAACCGAAGAGTGCTTTTTCATTGTTGCAGTATAGTTACCGAATTTGTTCATTGATAACGTGTTACAATTTTTTTTTTTTTTTTTTTTCATTTAACAATATTTTTTATGAACTCCAGCTATTGAACATTATCTATTTTATTTTATTTTTTGGTGTTTTTCGAAGTTGGTATTTGGAATATCAATAATAAAAATCTCACTACGTGATTCAGCATAAAAAATTACCTTTCCCAATATCATGTAGGTATCAATTGAATATCACGGAAAACTCAACATCTTACAATTTGTGAAATTTTAGCGCGTAGGTCCAATTTGAAAAACTTGCGATAGGAGACCACTACTGCGCGTGATAATCAAAATGTCACTGTTACATTAGGGTGGTTCAAAAAAAAAAAAAAAAAAAAAGTTCGGGAATATCTTGTCCCAATTGTTTTTTTGCTTCCTCGGAATGTCAGGATGACCCTCCTAAATTTTTAGCAAAAAATATTAATCCTAACCACTTTACCTGGGTCGATTTTGGCCAGTTATCGACCGCTATCGTAAACCAACCTCTAAATTGGTGCCGAGGTGATGATTTGAAGGACGGATTTCAATTTTTTGGGGTCAATTTATGGGTTTTCGCATGCGCTGAATACGATGAACTTATTTATTTTACGCTCCGTCCACGAAGCCTATAGAAAATACCAAATTTTATCGGCACAACATCAACGCGACATCATTTCCGGTGAAATTAGGGTGAATTTGTCTATTACCCTACAATTAATTTGAGGTTTATGGCCGACAAACGGAGCAATCATCGGCGAAAAAGTATAGTAAAAAACGGGATCATGTTCAGAACATGCAAAAGCATATTATCCGACCATAATAGCATGTTTCTAGTACAATTCTTAACCAGGCATTTTCGGTAAAATTTTCGATTTTTACTTAACTTCAAGCAGCGCCCTCTGCCAGTTTACCGGATAACTAGTGGACGGAGCGTAAAATAAATAAGTTCATTGTGTTCAGCGCATGCGAAAACCCATGAATTGACCTCAAAAAATTGAAATCCGTCCTTCAAATTCACCTCAGCACCAATTTAGAGGTTGGTTTACGATAGCGGTCGATAACTGGCCAAAATCGACCCAGGTAAAGTGGTGAGATTAATATTTTTTGCTAAGAATTTAGGAGGGTCATCCTGACATACCGAGGAAGCAAAAAAAAAAAAAAAAAACAATGGGGACAAGAAGGGAACTTTTTTTTTTTTTTTTTTTTTTTTTTTTTTTTTTTTTTTTTTTTTTTTTTTTTTTTTTTTAACCACCCTACTGTTACATAGAACTAAACAAAATAAATACGATTTACCAAGTGAAGTTTTTCAATATCTTCAAAATTGAAAAAAATAATAAATAAATATTGGTATGGGACGGGAAGGGGGGTTGAACTCGATCACTATGTATACCCATCCTAGTTATGGGGCATCATGGATCATCAATGAAAAGGCTTACGCCAGCCACCACCACTAGCGCTAGAATCGGTACGCACGAAGCCTATAGGCTCTGAACTCGCTCAAGTTGTGACGCTACTTAACTAATGACAAGTACTCAAAGATTGGATCCATACTTTTTTATAAAGCAAAATGCCAACGCAAGAAAATTCAAGCAAACTTTTTATAATTACTTGCTAGCTATTTAAAGATTGAACAACGACTTGTCACCTCAATTACCTAAACTATTTAATGAAGTACCTCAATTACCTAAACTATTCATTGAAGTACCTTCTTCGTAGTATAGTCATTTTGATTGATTATTCCAACGTAAATGATGAGCTTAATGTGATTCGTTTTTCCTGGATTGAGTAGGTAAGTGCCTTAATCACCACCGTTAGTAAATTGCATCAGCGATCCAAACACTAGCTGGTAGTTATTTAAAGGCTTGGGTTGGTAAAGGTTTATATCTTCAACTTGTAGACTGAATGGAGAGTGTCTACGTACAGTTCATATTTTCGGTTACGTTTCGATTCGTGTAAGCCTCCATCCAGTAGGTATATTATCATGGGGACTGGAAGTAATGTAATCGTTCCTCACCGTATGTACCCTTACCGCTCTTTAACATTATGCTTGACATACGCTGTGTAACACAAACGAGAACTTTTGGCTGCATCGGATTACATTACAGAACAAGAATGAATCAGTCGAATAGAGTAACGGTTCTTTAAAATTAATTGGAAAATACTAATCAACTGACAGGGATTGGTAGTGGAATTAACTAACGTATTTCGAGTGATTGCCTTGCTCCTTTCCGTAAAGTTTGTACGCTGGGTTTGGTTTCTTAAGTTTTCTATTCAAAAAATTCCCTTTATACCAAATAAGACTAGACAAAGCTACTATTCAGTTTTCACTGTAACTTCAGAATAAGATGTTTGTGATGGAGGGTTGGTCTGAATAAAAACGTTATCTAAGCCAACTTATCGATAAATTTTTTATCTTTTTAAGGGCTTAGATATATGGTGACTACCTACTGATAAATTAGTCCAGTCTATTGTATTACTCATTGTTACACTTCAAAGTCCTTAAATTGTAACCATCTATAATAAATTAGTTATCAAAAGATTCATTTAGGAACCGAGAATAACACGATTTCAACTAAGTCTTTATACTACTTTACACAAACTATAAGCGATATCAACTATTACCTAATCATTGTTCCTGAATGAATATTTTTATATCAAATGGTAAATAATAAGAAAAGTTTGAGGTCTTACAATTGTAACCATTAGTAATCCAAAAGACTACTTAATAGAGGACGCTCGGCATACTCGCCGAATGCCAAATTCTTCCTCTGCTGACGTGACTACAAATGTGGCATTCTCCGACCAACGAGCACTATACCGGGCATTGGCGAACAATGTTTTTTGTTTGGCGAACAAAAAGTTAATATATTTTTACATATATATTTTACAGTATATTTGTATAGAGCAATATAATTTTCACATTTTCAATACCAACTACTATAGTAGATATTGGAAGAGAAACAATATGTTGTCGTTTCTAATTTTTCTAATTCAATTTTTTTTAACAGCACATTCTTAATTTTCCCGCATTTTCAACATTCGTACTTTCGATAGTTTTTAAAACTTACGATACTATTAATAGTAGGGGAGACTGCTGTACCCATGTAAGGACAGTTTTACCGACAGACACTCGCTTTACCTTCGTTACTGTAAAACGGATATCAGTCGTTCTATGATTGGCAGATGGATCCTGACATTCGCTAATCAAGCCCGCGTTTTAACGAGTTCAGAACAGGAGGTCAGTTCATTTTTTGATTTTCGCGGGTCCAAAGTAAAAAATAAGCCCGAATTGATTCATCTTTCACCACCAGAAGGTGTACAAAATTCATTGTATTCAGCCATCCATTTCGATGTCAGTGCATCACATCTACTTGAAAATGATCTGTTTGAAAAGAAAACGAAACCAACTCATATAGCATGGCGTACCTACGGATTTTTGGGGATGATGTACCAATGGACGGCTGTCGATAGTACAACAGCTAATCGACTAAGTTAACTCTACCCTATGCAACAGACTGTACCAGCCGCCATTTAGCATAATTAGTATTTTGATTTCAGACAATAGATTATGTTCAGATATTTACTGTAATTTTCACGACATGGTTTTGTATTCAAAATCTATGCACCTGTTATATCAATGTCCGATTTTAATTAAAAGTTAGTTACCATAAAACCGTGTAAATTATTAAGGAACTTTTTTTTTTTTAAGTTTTGAGCAGTTATGTTTCGTTGTCGGTTAATTATCATTGAGTTTTGTTCACCATTTGTTGTCCTTGAGCACAACATCCCTTTGTCCTTAGGGATATATGGGGTGTTGTTACCAAAGGCCATAAAAAAAGGGTTTGTTGAAACACTCATCATTACGTGAATGTTGGTCTTGCAGTCTCGAGCAAAATACATGAAATGTTGAACTTTATGAAGGCAAAAGAGTTCTAACGAAATCCCCGACCAAAAATCACAAAATAAATTGAACTCGAATTTCGTCCAAAGGTACAGCAGTCTCCCTTACTTTCGATAATTTGACATCACTACCCTTCAGCAATGTGAGTCACAGGATATTCCCCCTTCAATCTGGTTGGTAGTCTCGGACAAACAAAACTTCCCCGTTCCATGAGAGCACTCGCCCGCATATGTGTCCAGCGCCAATGCTCGAGACTTGTCGAATATTCGCCTCCTTTGAAGGGGCCAAAAAACCGCCTCCGAAGAGAGAGATCCCGAGGCGAGCACCCGATTAATCAGTGCTCGCCGCATCACGAATATTTGTCAACTCGGCCACACTAGTAGGAAATAGGCGAGCATTTGCTCGGTGTTCCGCCAATCACCATATACTTATGCTCTGATGAAGATCAATGCATTTATCGAATAGTTGACATAGATAACAGTGTTTTTATTCATGCCATCCCTCAAGAATCCACAATTCCCATGTCTCAAGTGGTCAAGAAATCAACCAACCAATTATTTCAGAATCTTCGGCCATGTTTTCTGCTCACATTCCAAGTCTTCAAACTCACATGAAGTTCTTCCAAATCGTTGGGACCCTTCCGTTGTGCCTGAACTATCCTCGATTTTCCAAAGTATCGATACCAGGCACCGCCTCAGCAGTAATCATCGTCGTCTTATCTAACATCGGTCTTCACGCGCTTGGCGGATATCCCGACCTCAAAATACACTTCACATCCTACCTATACGTCTTGAGTAGTGTTATCTCTTCCATGATTCCTACTCTCACTTTATTGCAACTCATTTGTAAAAAGAACACATTTGAAAAAACCGTCAATACACTTATTTCCATCCAAACTAAACTTGCGATCACCAAAAACCCGTTGTTCTTATCAAACAAAATTATAATTGTAATATTCGTGTTGCACCTAATTTTGTGTTGCTCTATAAAATTAGCTACTTACTCTTCGGATTCGAATTACGAGTACTATAGATCATGGATCCAAGAAGAACTATTCTGGCACTGGTTTTATTTGAACGTGTTAGCGACATGCATGCAGTTCACCTATTTACTAAATTCTGTCAGTTCATCGTTGTGTCGAATGAAATTTGTCGTTTTCAAACATATTTCTCCCAGAAATCGTGGTAAGAAACTTGATTTTTTCGTCAAAGTTTATTCAAATTTACTCACGGTGTCAAAGAAATCGCATGAACTGTACGATGCGGGGATATCATGTGTACTTCTGAGTGTTTTTGTTGCAACGCTCAACATAACGTATACACTTGCCAGTGCGGAACAGAACCCTGGCTTTCAAATAGTAGGCGTTTTATGGTTTAGTCATCATTCAGCGCTTATCTTCCACGTGATTCGAAGCTGTGAGTCTGTGAAGAACAGTGTAAGAAAGTCTACTTTTCATATGCAAATATTAGTTTAATATTTACATAAAAGAAACACATTGACATTTGGTTACTAAGAATAACTCACTGAATTAATTGATTAGTTGCTGATGCTAGTTTCGAGGCTTATAGTTCAGAGATTAGTTGAGAATTCAAGGCGTAAATTGTAAGATAGTTGCTGTAAATATCTATGTAGAATACAACTGTAAACATGGATATATTTTTGGGTCAGTCTGTTGTTAGTTCATGAAGTAGATCATGGTAATTAAAATTATGGTTCTTCGCCAGCTCAAGAACTTTGGGGAACCACCTATGACTGTAGAAGTAGATACTGTGAAAGGTTACCTACATTATCTAAAGGAAGAGCGTCCCTGAAATGGTTTATAGCCCGACTAGGCTGTTTGATCTAATGATCCCATTTTCTTTCCAAAAGTCTTCTCCTAATAGGAATCGGTTCCGCCATTCTAATAGACCAATTTTTTTACTAAGTCTGGGAAATTTTCTTCTTAATGGTTCAAACATTGAGTGAGTAAAGCGACCTGTTTGGGAATCTTCCTTTATTGAAATCTGAAGCCCCTTAATCGAATCTAAGATCATAAAATACGAGTCGTATGTTTAGTAGAGATCTAAATTAGGTATCTACATTCATATCAGTTGTCTCAAGTAATGTAATGCCTTGAAAGGATCTTCAATCCGACCGTTATTCTAAACCCAATAACAAACTACAAAGACAAGTATTTCGTTTTCCAGACGATATCTCCCTTTAAAAACGGCGTAAAAAATTCGTTCCAACGCAGAAAAATCCGTTTTGGCAAGTTCGTTGGCCAGCCCAGATCGCACCAGAATTTCAGGCTCAAATTTACAATTTAATGACCCAAAAAACGCAAAAAATCTTTTTTTTTTTTTTTTTTTTTTACAAAAGGGCATGTTGGTTTTTACAGTTGAAGTATTTTCACTGCTGAGTCAATTGATATTACTCCCTTGATTTTAGGTGAAAAATACCCATAATTGACCAAATTTTCAAGTTCGGCTGTGCGTTCTAAAATTTTCTTTGAGGTCCCCTCACACGGATGTCACCTCAGTTTAATTCAGGACATGGTTGGCCTCAATGATCAGAATTGGTGCCCTCAATGATCAGAATTTAAGTGCCTAATTTATGTAATTTTATCCACAACTTTTCTTTGAACATTCGCTCTATTAATCATGCTGCATGACTGAGTACTTTTTTTTATTGTCTGTAGACATTATGTGGGATGTAATAAAAAGGTAAGAATGATTCCGTTTGGATTAACTCTCAGACTGCCATCCTCAATGTATGTATTTAATCGACCCAATTCTCATATAGGTACTCATAAATATCAAAACATTAAGTTTATTAATGAGAATTGCGACTTTGAAGATATGTGTTGTACGGGTTTAGTTTTTGGGCTCATTTTCGGCTGCGTGTACATAATTTATTCGATTTAAAAAAGTTGAACTATGAATCCCTAACTAAGAGGGGGAAAATCTCTAAGCAAGCTACTGCAGGGTCCTATACCACCTAAGTACTATGTACACATTTAGAAAAATTAATGTGAAATGGGCAATTCATAGGAATAGTGAATAATAAGAATAATTATTGCAAGCTTACCATGTAGGCTTACCAACATTCACTGGCCCAAAACCAAAAATGATGTTAGATGCTCAAATTAAATTGAAAAAGTAGCCGAAGATAATATGAAAAGATCGCGTGTTGACTATTTTCAATACAAAAAATTAGATTACTATTTGAAAATTTAATCTTGAAATATAAAAAACACAAGGTGACGTGATACATGATAATTAACAACACAATATAAGATATTCGAATGCTGATCAATCTGCAATGGAAATATAAGCGGGAAATGCCGAAGTAATCTTAGTTTAGATTTGAATGAATTTGGTGTAAGAATGGAGCTGAGAGTACCTACCTACCTATATGCACGAGTACGTTAAGTTTGCTGACCTGCTGGTGACGGATACACTCAACAATATACAATCAACTACCTCCGCCACATTGTAGGCAATACGAATCTGACTGGACACCTTTACAACCACGTGTCATAATTGAGTGGTAATTAAATGGTGTTCTATATGCATTAAATTCAGTAGGTATGTATCTATGTCTACCGAACGTGGTTCACTGGATATAATTAAGCAGGCTGAGATGGGCTTAAGCATAGATGAAGAAGTCGGCTTGACATTTGTTCAGAGCATAAATGGATGGGTGGATTTTTATATAATTCTTACAGATTCCACATGTAGGAACTTACTTAAAGTTTCGTTCAGAACAGTCTGATCTGTTTCAACTAGCCAAAAAAGTGAACTATTATAACATTATGCCAGGTTGGGTGTCGGTACACGAGGTACATTCAGAATCAACGAGACATTCAGTGAATGATAATATCTTTTAAAATTGTTTTGTCTAGTTGGATTCATATTTGGCCACTTCGTTCACAATTTCTGCTGCAATCTGATGGTCAAGAACTTAGTTTTGGCTACATCCCTGCTATCAGGCTTAGGAAGAAGTATTTAGTTACTTTAATTTTAATTCCGGCCATATTAGTATTATAGGTACAATATTCATTTATACGTGTTCCTTTACGCCTGATATTATCATCTAAATGCAATAAATGAGTTTATTAGCCAGTATTATTTTTGCCTTCATTAAGCATGAAACAAAGCTTTGTTCGTTCATCAAACTCTGTTATATACCTGTCTACTTTTCTGTTGTAGGCCGAAGAATGTAATAAGGCTCTGATAAGCTACATCATTCACGATAAAAACGAGATATATAAAGATAATGTAAGTGATGTCACCATTTTACAAATTTAGGTCAAAGTTCAAGAAATTACATTAGTAACTTTTTTTTAACGCTGAGTAGTTTTCCTCCCAGATCTTTAAAGAATTGACAAATTGGTCAGTAGGTAAGTAAGTATCTTTGTTTAGATAATCGAATTATCCAAATGTTCAATTGAAACTATTGGGTAAAGGGACCAATTACGGACAGATCAAAGGACATATATATATTTTCTGTTTTTATTTGTTACCAATTATTAGTAGTTATACATTTTTACATGGATTGTTAGCAATAGTAGGTTCTCCCAGAATCTTAGACTTGTAAAAATTAGCTTTCTTATGTCAGTAATAAATTAGGTAATATTATTGAAATGGCTCTTCTTGAGCCGGTGACAAACACCCTAAAAATCGAAATTTCTAATTACAGATAGGTTTGAGGACCAGTGAAAAGGTTTAAGAAAATATCAACACTTTTAATTGAACACAAAAATATCATTTTACCGTGTGAGTTTGATATAATACTTGTTTTCAAATAGAAAAATATAATTTGTTGCATTTTTTGTTTTTGTTTACTACTTTCAATAATGAACCTTTCTAATGAGCGTTACCCACGTATTCCTTTAATATTTTTAAATGAAAAAAGATTTCAATCTAAGAAATTTGATACCATCCGACTCTCCTATGTCGTGTGGTTTTCGTTCTATGATTTTTCAAAGTTTGCACTGGAGACGTCACACTGGTAGGCAGGGAGGTCCCGCCCACGCGGGAGGGGTGCTTTGACGTCACCAGTGTGCGAAACTTGGAAAATAGTAGAATGGAAACTACTAGGAGAGTGCGGATGATGCCAAAATTCTTAGGACGGAATCTCCTTCCATTTATAAATAGTTCAAATACCTTTTTCGTACCCATGAGTAACGCTCGTTGGGAAGAATACAAAAATTTTTAACCCTCCCTCAAAATTTGTTGGGTTACTTCTCTAAATACGAAAATGTCAAATATCGAGTAAGAACTCCAACCATTCACCGTCCCAAGTATTTCTCCGAAACAAGTGGAGCAAATTTTACTGAATTTAGCTCAAAAACCATACATTGGCCGGGGATCTGTCTGAAATCGCAGCATCACAATTTGAGAGTTGAAATATTAAGAAACCGAAATCCCAAAATCTTTTAGCATGAAAGGTGAAATAGTTTTCACATCCGATTTAGATAGATATCTGCTTACAGAATCGCATGAGACCGCCCATACCATTATTCGACAAACCGCTCGCACTCAAGAAGGGTTTAATTGTTGGAGGGTTTATAAAAATACTGTTAACATGACTCTGAATCGCAATGTTCTTTTGGCAAGCATGGCAATACGCGCAACTTACTTTCATTTTGACTTGAGTTCTTTGAAAAACAGACACATCTAGTGGTTGTATTATGTGAGTTGATTTGCAATGTAGAGATAAAGACAAAATACATAGTAAGAGACAAAATAACTTGGAAAAAAAAAGTTAAATCATCTGCGACATAATTGTAGAAACCCATTTCCGTACAGAAAATGAAAACGTCAGCAGTTAATGATTAACGACATGGAGTTAATGAAAGCCTAGGCTATTTCCGCGAAATAAGGAGTTGCAATATTAAATCTATTGAGACAGTTAATGACTTAACCACAAGATTCACCAGGCGTTCCTTCAGTGAATCAATTTGACATGTTCATAGGTTTCAACAGCTACTGTGCTATGTCAAACAGTTGATCTTTTGTTACTGTGAACCCTACTGTTAATGCTTACCATTGTAAGTTTTTATTCGACAACATTGTTACGCCATGAATCAGTTAGGTTAAAACTAAAATAATCTGATTCCGATCAAACAGAGAGGGAGGGAGGGGGGGGGGGGGGGTTAAAAAAAATTTTCTTGGTCGATTACAAAGGTTTATTATTAAAAATAATAACTATTGATAGGTTGAATAATAACTATTGCGCATGCGAAAACTAATATTGGTTGACAATCCGAGACTAATGGAGCAATTTTCAAGGATTGTGTGGGTTAACCTCTTAATTGTATCATACCAATTACATCATATTACAAATACTTTAGTTGGGATTCATGGTATGGTAAGCGCATGGGCAAACGTGATTTATAACCCTATTTTGTACATTATCGTGTTTACGTATAAATTACTGTTCTATTTTCCTTTCAATAATTTCGACTCGTAATTTCTTCAACTAATCCTAAACGTCCATGTTACAATACGTGAGGAAGACATACTGCCCACCCAACTTGAATATCCTCTCTCTGTATCTACAATGCACGTTACTATTTTGCAGCCACTGGTCCTGATTCATCTGTCAAGTAGGAAGAGGCTCACCTTCACAGCATGCAAATGTGTCAATGTGGATTACCGTCTTGGACTTAGGGTGAGTCATAAATAATTTTTTCCTTTTTATGTAATTATTATTTATTTTGTTCTTATTTTTTGTGGGAATCGGATCATGAAATCGTGCTAATAGATGTTTAGCAGTATGGAACGCAGAATAGAGATTTTTCTGTATTCTGTGCACAACTCGCGTTGTTGTATGCTCCTCCATCTGATCTTCCTGAGGGACAGAGCTTTGGTAAGATAAAATAACGTCAACAAGAGTGAGAGTATTGTTGTGGCTGCATGCGATGATTAGAATGAATTTGAATATTGACTCCAATAAATGACTTTGAGAGTGGATATTTTGTCTGAACTAATAAATGGATGTTAACCCTGTTCGGTCAAATATCTAAGTAACGTCGCCTCCTACCTAATAGCCAGACATACCATTGCTCTAATAGTCAAACATATCGTAGCTCTAATAGCCAGACATACCGTAGTTCTAATAGATCGACATACTGTAGCTGTAATAGCCGGACATACCATAGCTCTAATTACCGGTGTTTACCCGTTGCGCTAACCTAATAGCTGGACCATGGAGACCCGCTGCTCTATCTAATTGCCAGATCGCCAGGGCCCGTTGCAGTAACCTAATCACTGGACCACGGAGGCTCGTAACAAATGTACCCTAATTATTACTGTTACTACCCATATGAATGTTTTGTTGAAAGTGATCAATATTCCTAAATATATTCATTCGCATTCTTGAATTCAACGTATTCTATTATAATATCTTAAATACAAATAAATAGAACTACAAGATATGCCAGAACCAACCGGCGGAGGCATTCAGAAGGTCGCTTTGAGGATCTTCTACCACAAGAAGAATCAAGAAAGTATCCCAAAGCTAATATCCGGTCATTCGATCCAAACAATGAAGGTTGGGAGCACTATCTATCGTATTTTGAACTAGAGTTGAAAATAGCGAGTGTGCTAGAAAAAGAAGATAGAAGGGATCTTTTGTTATCCAAGGTTGGTTCTCACACATTCCGCATGTTGATAGACAATTTCCGCTCTGAAAACGTGTGTGATCAAACATACAATGATCTGGAGTTAACAACTTTTACGTACGAAAGAATGCAGTCACGACCAACTGGGAAGCATTCACGCTGATGGAGTGAGAGGATACGATGAAGACGTCGGAAGATACATCAATCTCCTAAGAGCATTGGTAAAAAGTTGTTCATATGGTTCATCTCCTACAGTACGGATACCGGACCGAGTAATAGTCGGAATCAATAGTGATGATGAGTGGCAGTATAAACTCTTGAAGTCTTTTTTCCAGAAACAGTCATACTTCAACACAAGTTGAAGTATTGGCAAAGAAACTTGTACAAGGCCGTAAGGAGCAGAAAAGGCTGACAGGGATGGATGAAAAATTTCCCGGAGCAAATAAAGTGAGGCCAAACGTAAACGATGTCTGTAGAATAAATACTGAACAAAAATTTGTTTTATTAAAAGCAAGCATTGTTTTAAATGTGGAAGGAGGCAACACGGTAGGAGAAATGTCCGTCTACAGATAAAACGTGTGATTTGTGTAAGGGACAGAATCATTCCTCAAAAGTTTATCTCAAGTGCAATCGAACAGCTATAAAAACTGATCAAACTAACACTAAACATGCCAATTAAATGCAGGGATGTTGATAGTGGTTCACGATTAGGAGTTCGGCAACTTTCTAGAAAAGGCACCAAAGTTATGTTGAGATTAAAAATCAACAAGAAACCGTTGAAAATGCTATATGATCCGGGAGCAACTCATTCGATCGTAAGCTGAAATGGGAATCCCTTGGACAACCCCCTTTGGAAAAGTATCCAAATTTGATTGCTCATAGTGGCTTGAAAGTAGAGACACTAGGGGTTACAGAAGTAGAAGTTGAGGCATTCGGAAAAGCTATGAGTCTTCATCTCATAGCGGTGGACAAACACGATATTCCACTTTTCGGACCGGATCGGTATTTAAGTTTGATTTTTCTCTTCCACCTGCTCCAGGACTATACAGTACATCGACTCCTTACTGCTAACCTGATGATTCCCCTTTAATAATTCTGATTCTTCCATTCCTGCAGATATTAAATCATTCCTTGAACATTATGCTGGTTTATACATTTCTCCGATGGCACAATACATATTATAACATTAAAGTAATGTTAGAGGAGGGTGCAACACCAAAAGTTTTCAAACCCAGACCTTGCTTGCACTAACGCCGGCAGATGAGGCAATGACCGCCTTTTCAAACTAAGGATAATAGAGCCTATCGATCCTGCTGTTAAGCTTATAGAATGGGCTTCTCCACTTGTGGTAGCACCAAAATCTAATGGGGAAATAAGAATTGCTTTGCTGGTTTTAAAGTAACGATAAATACCCTCCCAACTTTCGAAGATGTTAGAACAAACTACAAACCTAAAGGAAGGAGAACGTTTTTAGGTCGTTTTAGACTCAAGGAATGCGTATTTACAGTTAGAGGTAGAAAAAATTTATATATATATATATATATATATATATATATATATATATATATATATATATATATATATATGTATGTATGTATGTATGTATTCCGTGTCTTTCCGTGTTTTCATCATATCTAGGTATGACAAAGCATTCCTCTCCTTTTTCACTTACGTCTGTGTATACTGTAAGGGCAGTGATAGAGTGTAATGTGCCAATGTTGTGGGCGAGATCAGAATTCTTTTCAACTCATTGAGTTTATCTTTGTACTCCTTATTCCACCCCCCTTGTATCCCTTCCTACAACAACTCATAAAGAATAGAACAACTTCCTTGGAGGTTTCTTAAGAACTTCTGTAATTAATTAATAATTAAGTAAGTTATTAATACAATCCAAGAAAGATATTAGCTCCTTTTGGTTTAATGATTCTCCCATTTTTTGAATACTGAAATATGTTCTGGTGTAGTACACAGTGGCGTAGCAAAGCAATTTATCACGGAGGGGCAACAACAACAGCCAAAGATTATAGGTATATGTAACTATAGTATAAATATGTATGGTGGGTACTACTAGTCACAAAGAGGGCATTGAAGCATGTATACAGGGTGTCCTACAGAAAGGTTACTCCCCCCCCCCCTCCCCCCTTCATTTCCCCTGAATTCAGCGTAAAAAATTATGAAGAATGATGTTCTTCATAATTTTTTAAGTAGATCTCAGGAAAAATACTTTCGCGTGCGCCACTTGCACCAGAAGTTTAGCAATTAGCAAAGTAAATGTAAAATCACCGAAATTATACCTTATATCTGCACAAAACCGAAAATCCAAATTTAAAGTCCTTGTCAAAACATCCGGGTCATATAAAATCAAGGGAAATCTGATATATAATAAATTATAACGAAGAGGAGAATGTAAGAAGTAGATGGGAAAAAGCGTTATGCTTAGTACGACGCACAATAGGTATTTATTTTGTACTTTGTCCCGAACGAACCTTGAAGTGACAATCGGTATTTTTACCCATCTGATTTCGCAGAGGAGAAATGCCTCCCTCGATGCCGATGCCAGAAATAGTTTATTGCAAAGGTTCATTGTTGAACAAAATTAAGCGAAAACAATCACTTTAGAATTAATTTGAATTTGAGTCTTAGGTACCTACCTACCTACCGAGAGAAAATGAACATAAAAGTAATCATTATGTAGGGAGACGAATAGGGAAGAGCAGACACATTGTATTATTTTTACAGCATAACCTTACGTACCTTAAATTAAGGTAATTAACCCTTCTTTTAATGGACACAAAAAAAAACATTCTTACCAAACTAAATCTGTCTTTATTATGAGAAAATGCTCATGAACTGGGGAGCACTAGGCTTATCATTGACTTACCGTTTCCAATCCAATCGTCTTTGTAGATCTTGATGTATCCCTCCAAGGGGTTCATAACTCGTAACTTTAGCACTCACTTTTACACTAATTACGGTTCCTTTCATGTTAAACATTTTATGACAATTACCACGGAATAAGATACAGGATATAGGGCATTAAACGTTGATGAGAGACATTACAAACGTAAACAAACTGAAGTAAAATGATTTATCAGTTAGTTCACATATCGATTCTTTCAATCGTTTCCATTCGACTATGGATGTTTCAATCACCACAGCACAGACATTTTTTAGTCAGTGTAAGATTCTATTAATTTTATTTTACCGTTATTCCTACTGGGACTCATACCAAAAATCAGAGACAATTAAAGACTTTTATGAGTTAGAAAACTTATTGATGGTAAGAAGGACGCAATCGATGCTACTGCATTGAATCGATCAATCGAACGTGAATCGGAGGGCTGTTAAGGTGGAGAAAGGTAGGGGCAGTGAGAGAGGGGCAAAATGACTTTTGGCTTCCAGAGGGAAATGAGGATGGGCAAGCCCCATGCGAGCCCAAAAACAAGAGGAGGGACGACGTAGTTTCACCATAGTTTATAGTGTCCACACTTTATAGTATCCAGCATTCCATTATTTTTACTGTAGTTATTTCGCTTCTGTTGGATGGGCATTATGGGCAATTATATTATCCACGGCGTTTGGCCCTCCCTGGAACCAGCCTTGGAGGAGCGTTCTAAGTTGCTAGGTAACTGGACCCACATAACAGGCGTGCTTTGCGGGTTGCGTTCTCGAACTTACCGTAATTGGTACTGACGTTAGTTACGTGACATTACTAATTATTATTGTTCACGCAGCATCCGTTTCAAGAAGAACTTCTACATCCTCTGTGATCGTGGGGGGGGGGGGGGAGGGCTCTGCCCACCCTGCCCCTCCTCTAATTACGCCACTGGTAGTACATATATTTCGATCTTGTCAAACCGATGACCTAAATAAACCACCGAGTCCTGCATCCATTATCCAACCTGGACAGCACGCTTTATACCGTTTTGATATGAGACTCTCTGTTCTTAGCTGTCAGAATGATGTCATTTAGGTAATAGCTCACCCCCTCAATACCGGCTAGTATTATGTGATCCCGAATGGAAAACTTTTGTAGCGGAAAAATTCCTTATGTAATGAAACTACCAAGGATATATATATATATATATATATATATATATATATATATATATATATATATATATATATATATATATATATATATATATATTCGAACAATTTTTAAGGAAAAACAATAATTGACAACACGAAGCTTTACCGAATTCACGTGGATTTGGTCGAAGCTTTTGATGCAACCAGCAAAAGGCTCTAGTTTTTTCCTTTGAAGAGCATTACAGCAGAGAAGACGATAACAGTAGTACAAGAGCTATTTTCTACATGGGGCTGCCGAAAATGTTAGTCTGATAATGGTCCACAGTGAATATCTCAAGTTTTCTAGACATTTTGCAATGAAAATAACATAAGGCCCTTTACTACAACTCCTACCACCCACAATCGAATGGGCTTGCGGAACGAGCTGGGGAAAATTGAAACAACGGTTTTCATCGTTCAAGAAAAGATTTTAGGATACTAATACGAGACTGAGAAGGTATTTGGTGTCTTAAAAAATATCAGTACACAGAACCACAAACAGGACGCCTCACACTTCTAAAGCCTGACCTCACAAGCAACTTTATAATCACTTAACAAGAGAATTTACAAATAGATACTCTACCATGACAAACGCATTCGTGCGAAAGAATTTAGCAAAGGAGAGAAGGTATGGCTGAAGAGAAGACAGAGAAAAAAAAGAGACAGGCCCACTTTCCTATGTCGGTTATAGAAGGCATCTAGGGAAGATGTCATGCCGATCAGTTTAGAAGGGCTGGAGAACACCAGAGTTGGGAGGAGAAGATGATTTACCTTGATGTGATATTTTACTAAAGATACGGCAGATTTTTATATAGAGATCAATATTCCTAAAATATATTCATTTACATTCTTGACTTCAAAGAATTCTATTATAATATCTTGAGTACAAATAAGATACTACAGTATCTAATAATCATAAATAAAAACGCTGCAAATTATTTCACAAAGGTTTATTATTTTTTCAATTAAATATGATCATAGTTTTAGTTGGCTAGCGTACGTCATAAGGCCCGTCCAAACTCCTCGGCGTGTCCTATTTCGAGTTGCCACAACCTATACTTCTATAATTATATACGCATGTTTATATTTCTCGATTTGAGCTCCTATCTATTCAAATAGTTATTGCCTTAATAATATCATTATCTAAGTACGTACGCAAAGTCGAGAGGATATGTTATTAAATATGCGTAGGAAAAGCTTTGGTATTAACACACAAATATAGCCTTGAAAAAACATATATTCATGCCTCGAAGGAACGCCGGCGCCGTATCCACCACAAGGTGCCGCGGCGCCGGCGCCTCCTCTCACTCTACCCCCCGCTCACCCCCCCTCGCCGCCCACCGTGACCCCCTGCCAAGCGTGCCAGGCGTGCGTGCGTGCGTAAGTCTAACAAAGCCTTGAAATGACACTTTTTCGCCCGTTTTTGGCCCATAGCATCTATGCGAGTAAAGCGATCGGGATGGTTAAACGTTAGGACCAACTAGACCCCAAATGGAGTCTATGGGCGAAAGGACGGGTTTTTTAAGTCAATTCTTAGGCCTTTTATGGCCCGGACGGCGGACGGCGGACGGCGGACGGCGGACGGCGAACGGCGGACGGCGGACGGCGGACGGACATTTCAAATTTGGATTCTACGCACCTTGAAACGTAAAGTGACAAAGTTTGAGGGGGGGTTATAAAAATTTTTTGCTATACGATCACATAGGCTTATTATTGGAAATAATAAACCAAAAGAGCTAAATGGAAATGATAAACTTGAGAATGGAAAACGTCGGATGAAAAACAGCGAGAAGAGAGGAGGTTAAATGCGAACTGAGGAGTGAGGTTTGTAAGAAGAATGCAAGTTGATGGATAGACTCGTGGATGGCTAGACCAGAATGACTCCTGAGGGCCAGAGCAAGAGTATTTATACAGTCAATTCCAGTTCATCAGACTACTTGTTTCAGTAGACCCGTGCCACCCTTTCTGTCCTGGCTCTCCATTCAGGCTCTTGGTCTTGTTTATTTGGAAAACTAAATAAATACAAAGGTAGGGCACGACAAATGACAACACCACTGAACATAGTGAAAATCTCTCCATAAACTTCGATGATCCAATAACTGATGATGTACCTAATTTTGATAGAACTCCTTTTGAAAGAAATGTGGTTTATAATAGGTACGTACACAGCTTTTGCTAAATACCTATGGACAGATAAGTAGCCGGTAGCCGGTTTATGTTGATACATCAATAATTTATTGTTGAACAAATAAAATCGATACCATTACTAAAGCAAAATAATGAAATAGTGGTTTTTGTGTTTTAACAGATGATTGCCGCTTTCGTAACGTATATTATTGTATTATTTCAAATCGAGAACCCATCACGCCGCGGCGACCCTACAGAGGCTCCCATCTTGGAGAATGTAACAACGTATTAGTTAAATAGTTTTACAAGGACCGATCAACACTTCCAAGCATTAACAATTCGCTGCAATTCAAGGCAGTCTCAAACTTCAAAATGGAAATTTATCTGATCATTTCATAGTTTGTACAATTTTTTATTTAACTCATTACGCAACAGGTACGAGACGTTCGCGAACAATCAAGTTGAGACACGAGACGGTAGACCCTGACTTGCTCTTTAGTTCGACTAACCACTGCGTGGCATTCCAAGCGCTCCAGTCGCCATGAGATTTTACACAGATCAGTTTATTGCTAAGATTAGTGGTCTATTATATAGTGGTCTACTATCTAGTGGTCGCTACGCTCGCATCTCAAAAATATATAACATCAAATAGTCAATCCCTTAGTAAGAATTTAGATTAGTTGACCAGAGTCTAGAGTCTCGTGTCTCAAATTGATTGTTCGCGAACGTCTCGACGCAACAAGTAGGTAACGTTGTATGCAATATGGGTGGGCATAGGTGGGTTTATCACGACTTTATGACACGATTGCGTTGGATATCAAGATACGTTTCCTTGTTCAATACAGAGAGAATAGTTCCTTAACTGATAGGGCAAATCATAAATAGAGTAATATCTACACGAGATTTGTGTAGATATCTATCTACCATCGTGGGTATGACATACCCACATATCCCCTAAGTTACGACCATATTATTGTACAAATTATATATTCTTCAGACTCTTAGCTTCCTCTGTAAAATTAGCAAACACAGATTTCAAAACCTAGCCGCAGAATAGCGGTGACACAATAGGTGATTTCATCCATTTTATTTTGTTACACCAGCTGACGGATCATGTCGGGAGCTTTTTAAAAATTTTCAATCTTCGGATGATTACGAGTAGCCGGAACATTATCTTATACGTGATTTCACGCTGATTCCCAATACATGAACTATATATGCGTATCTTAACGGGGTTTCTCGTGAAAAACCACGTTTTCAGCATATTTATTTTCCAACTTTTCTCTGATAAATATCATTAAAAACCAATTTTTCCCCTCAAAAAAAAAAAAAAAAAAAAAAAAAAAAAAAAAAAAAAAAAAAAAAAAAATGAAGACAATTAAATCCTGCGTCGATTGACTACCAGACTTGTTTAAATTGTTTGATTCATAAGCGAGTAACCATATTTAAAAGTTTTGAGTATTAGAACATTTGCTATTCTCAAAATAAAGATGAAGTTTGATATCAGTACCTACAGGATATTCCTGGTCTCAAAGTGCACATACGAGTAAAACAAAGTCTTGTAAAAAGAAAAAGAAAAAAAAGATTTTTTTTTTTTTCAAATTTACTTATAATATACTCGTGTTATGAAAAAATAAAATAAATAACCGTAAAAAAACATACGATTCTCAAAAAATAAAAAATAAACTATTTTTCTCTTCTTAATTGTAAATTTGGAGATTTCAAGGGCGTAAAATCCGGTTCTTATATCAAGAATGAGAAATCATACAAGTCACGAAAGTCGGTCATCTTCATCTGGACTAGGGATGGAAAAAATCGGCTGTCCTGATTCGTTCACTCTTCAAGAAGATAGGCTAATGATCGAAAGTTGTATACACGCTCTTGCAATACCTACCTTCCCTTTACCCTTTCCACAAGGATTTCTGGGAGGGCGTTAGATTAGATCATCAACTATTCTCTTGTCCGTTTTGATCCCAGCTGAACAATTTTACGAGTCCTTAGGATACAATTACATGTTCGCTGTTACTGCACAGCAATGTTTTTGAAGTCTCGTATGAACTTCAGCTCATAAAATGAAAGCTTATTGTCCACCATGCGTAGTTTTACAAATCTTAACTTTAAACATTTTTACAAATTTAGAAGGTAAATACAGTTTGTTGCACATTAGATTGGTTTTAATGATCATTACATGAACCTAATACATATACACTTGAAATGATCATATTTTCTACTGCTTCTACTCTATTATCACAATCTTTAACAAATATCTTTCATCACATTTGTCATAGCTTGAAACTCTGTTGATCATTCGAATTTCTTTGAATTTGGTATTCTGTGCATAACAGTTCTTTACTTTTGTTAGATTATTCTGTATTGTGTTTTTCTTCGTTCTCGTAAAAGATATTAACATTTTTTTGAATGAATTTCAACATATTTTTTACATATCGAATACCTTGATAAATTGTATGTAATTAGGTTGTTTGAGAAGAACTTTTGATGTGTATCTCATAATGTTTAAACATTGTTTTGAGAGTTTTCTTCTGCAATTTATATATTTGTTTATCAGATATTTATAAGGGCCACCACCTATGTAGACTCATTTAAGCCATTTATATATTTTTTTAATAATTGATTAGGGAAGTATTTTATTGTGTACTCTACGAATGATATTCATCCATCAACTACCGTTCACTTCATTGTTATTCAGTTCAACTGAGTGATTTGTTGAATGGGCTTCGTTCGCTGTCGATTCGTTCACTTCACGTAGGGATATTTTCGTCAGCCCACCAGGAAAAACGACTCAACTCTAACGAAAATCTCTTTTGTCTTGATATACATTCTAGAAAAATGACTCATTTCAAGGTCTCACGCTTTGACGCTTAGCAAGATAGTTAGGTATACCTACTGTGTTGCGAGTTCCAACTGAAAGAAAGTCGAACAAAAATCGACAATATAGCTATCCAGATATTGAATAAGATAGGTTTTTATAGGCTCTTTCCCCTAAAACCCCAGTTCTGCGATTAGAAATGACGCTCCGCTCCTCGTGGGGCTGTCCCAACGGACACCCCCCTCCCCCCCATTGTTTTTACCTAAAGCCTAACGGCTAAACATTGAAGAACGAGGACGAGGGAAACGCTTCTACATCTGGTGTTGGTAGTTGAGCTCCCTACCGAATTTCAACATCCTAGGGTGAAAGAAGAGAATTTAGCTTAAAAGCTGATCAGAAAAGAGCCTGTTAACTCAATCGTATCCTAATGTCCCAGAGAGTCTCGCTATCAAATGTCAAACTCCCACGATGAACAGGAGAGAATTTAGCTCACTCAGCTGAACAGAAAACAGATCATCACGTTATTCGTCTCTTGATACCTTAGAGAGGTTTACACAGCGACTGATTTTCCGCTAATTTCGTGACACATTTTGGTCTCGCGATTCGGACTCGCAAAATAATGTCTTTTTTCAGCAATAGATCATGGTAAAAGTGTCTCCTTGTACGACATATACTTACTAATCAAACGTTTCCTAACATGCGAATCAAAACTGTGGTATTCAATATCATCTATACAAATTTATAAAAAATGAATGTATATTTCTTGTCTTCTATGTTTCTTGTCTTTCTTGCCATTCGTCCTATTGCAATGAAACTTTTTCCAATGCATTCCTTGCGCTTCCGAGACGATCATAGGCTATCGGAATCTTCCCCAAACCTATTCCTTATCGTCGAACTCGGTTTTCCCTAACGACGTCGCCCGGGAAATCGCAGAACTTTTCACGTCTAGTGAGGACGGAATGGGTTCATGAGTAAAGAATTTTCGATAACCAATCAACGATACCAAAACGATTTCGATGGGTTGAGCCGAGCAGTTTTTATTCGTAAAGATAGATTTAAAAAATAGATATTCAAAACGCCTGATTAACTGCTGCAATGTTGTGCGGGAACAGTTTTAACGTAACTAAGGTTATATTGTGTTGGTTGAATTGAGGGGACGCTTGGTTGAAAAATTAATTAGGTACGATTTGAAACTTCATTGCTGAAATTTGAATTGAATCCTTTTTTGGGGCGAAATACCGAGGTACGAACCCACCTTTTATAGCCCAAGGAGCTACTATAGCACGAGTACACAGCTATTGTTTTATATTTATAAGTCATCCTGCACATTTGAGAGTGCACAAGCAGCACACAAGAAGAAATTATGACAAATGTAATAAAAACATCCGAGATCCTTGATTATCACGTTTTATTATTATTTTTCGATTATCCAAGTTGACACTACGGACTATAGGTGACGAAATGCAATATGTACCTACCTATTCAAGGATAATAACTCCTGGACGGATTTGAATATAACAAATTAATAAAGTATTAGGTACATTTATCAATTTGATCGAAATAAATAATATAATGTAATACATCAATATGTGTTTTTAGGTAGGTAGGCATTTGATATTTAGTGAAATAGATGAGTATTCGTCCATTTTTTAAACAGTCTTTTCACCTATTTTATTTATGTAATAAAATAAATATGTGTGAAATAAAGCACGTTGATCCTGGGGTTTTAGTTATTTTTTAATTAATTTATTTTTTCTTTCATTTTTTTACTATCCCCTAAGTATAGTCAGTTATTTAATTAAAGCACATAGTTAATCTCCAGTTGTTTGTAACGTTGTGAATAAAATTACTGAAAATTATTACTCGAAGGACCCTTGATTGTGTCATCTACCTACATGTGGAGAAGATTGTAAGAGTACCTATATAAGAATCAAATCGGACGGCACGGGATCTTAAATACTTAATATAATTGACGAAACTTCGAACACGATACACACACAACTATATTTTCTTGAACTACAACTCAACTAACAATTCAGGGAACGTGGTTGCCAATAGAAACAAATAACAATGGATGCAACTCAACATAACTGTCCAATTTTGAATCCAATTTACCTATTGGTCTCCAATTCTCAACATCCTCCCACCTGTTATGAAACTCATCGAATTTCACAACACATCTCGAAATTCAGAACTAAATTCAAGTCAAACAATTCACAAATTAACTTTCACAAAATTTCACAAGTCAAACATTTCCTTCTTCTTAACCACTCGTCCGCTCCGCGTAATCGTCTGGGCCTCTTCCTCATCTGAGTCAGACGTCCCCGCCTCTTCTTCTTCTTGAATGACTTGATCCAGATTTGTATTCTAAGACGCAACTTTGACACTGTTTGACTCCCTTTGTCAGTGTTTTCCCCACATTTGTCATCTCTGCCACTGCGAGTGTCACCCTCCTCTCGCTTCCTCTGTTTATCTTCTCGCTGAGGGAACTGACTGACTTTCCTTTTTTCTGCTTGTTTCTCGGCGTTGCTTCCAACAGGTTTATTACCAATAGCTTCCACAGATATGAGCCTTCCTTGAAATGCTGTCAAGTTGAGGCCTTTGATACGGGCTTGGACATCTTCTGCAGTGGCCATTGTTACAAAACCATAACACCGAGCTCCAGGCATTTTCGCATTGGTCACAACTTTGGCTGCAACAACCTTACCGAATTTTGAAAATATGTGTTTCAGATACTGTGCTCGGGTCGCAGCAGCCAACCCGCTTACCCACAAGTTAGGGTAGTTACTCTTCTCTTTGTCATCGGTTGAGTTGTCTGGGGCGATACGTCTGGCATCGTTCTTCCTCCTGTCTTGCTTCATGCTTCCTCTTTCACTCCTTTCTGCGCTCGTATCTTCGTGTTTGTCGACTAAATCATCCTCTCTAGCTATTAAATTCTCTTTGTCTCCACCGATGGTCAGATGGATTGATTCCTCAGTGTCCATTCCATTAACATCACTTTGGTTTTTCAACTCAATTGCCTCATCATCATCCATGTCCTTACAGTCATCACCCACTATATTTTCCATGTCTTTGTCTGCCAACAAAACCTCAAGCTCATCACTTTCTTCTACTTCTTCCTTCTGCTTCTTCTCATCACCTACTCCTTCTCCTTGCGTCTGCCAAAAGGCGATCCGATGCTTGATTTCGCCTCCAAACTTTCTGATTTCAGGTCGTTTCAACTTTAGCAAATGATGAAATGGCGATGGAGTTGGCGCTCTTCCAGCAATTTCAAACGTAGGAGTTCTCAGCTTCTCTAATTTGACTGAAATTTGCTCTCTTAGCAAGCTAAACGTCCATTCATACTCACCACACTTGTCAAGCTCGTCTTCTAAAGCCTTCTCGTAATCCTCACCTTCGGAAATTATAATTGAAGAAATTCTCTCATCAGCGCTCTGGAGTTGAGAATAACGCCTCGTCAAAATGTCCAGTCGGGATCTGAGCTCTGCCTCTGTCGCATCTCCTTTCAGGATTTCCTTGATATTATTCGCTTCCTTTGTAAAAGAAGACAGTAGAAACAGGATAGTGGATCCTGAAATCCACGCAGAATTGATCATAGATGATCACACGCCATTGCTTGGTGTACCAGCTCCTACAGATAGAAGAGAAGAACTTAACACACCAGATTTACTACCACAAGTACCCCTTGCAGAAGAAGACAGTAGAAACAGGATGGAAGCAGTGCCTGGAGAATCCCAGTTGTCTGATGCTACTCGTGCACAAAATGCATACGAAAGAAGGGAACTTCTGAGGATTGAGATTGTTAGAAAGTTAAGGGAAGATTTCTTAAAGGATACTTCAGCAGAGTAACAGAGTTACCTCCTGAGAGGTCCATCAAGCTCCCGTCAGAGCACCAGAGATAGCGTTGGCGGCGTCCCGTTGAGGAATCAATGGGAACCACGAGCTGTTCTCGATCGTTTTAGACAGCTGGTTTGGCGTCGGATGGTTTTCTGGTGACAGGAATATCAACCTTCCCCGAACATGGCTCATTAAAAGCTATGACTAGGGGTGGTATCTCTCTGACGGGATGCCTCTTTACCTCCTCTACCTTTTTATGAGGATTTAGGCCCCCATTGCACCTCTGGGGGGGGGGGCACCTAAATTCCTTATAAGCTGTATTGGTATTCACGGACTTATGCCCAATATCAAGTACCAAACACCGAGCTTCAGAAACCTTCTTCATCCTGCTTGAGCTCTGGGAAGAGGGAGAAATTAATCTCAGCCAAGACTCACCTGAACCCCAAGACATTTTCATTACAGCTGGCAAGAGATATAATAGCTCAACAGAAACCTGCAGTGATTCGGCCTCTGCATGATTCCATTTCCTGCATTTGTATTTTTAGTTCCTTTGTAAATACGGTGCGATAAACCGCTCTTGTTTTCGAATCCATGCTGGAAGCACAACTCTTGAATTTCGTGTCCGAAAGAATTCCCGTTTCGTCCTGTCACGGTCGCCACAAATATAAGAATCAAATCGGACGGCACGGGATCTTAAATACTTAATATAATTGACGAAACTTCGAACACGATACACACACAACTATATTTTCTTGAACTACAACTCAACTAACAATTCAGGGAACGTGGTTGCCAATAGAAACAAATAACAATGGATGCGACTCAACATAACTGTCCAATTTTGAATCCAATTTACCTATTGGTCTCCAATTCTCAACAACCTAATTCGTGTTGGAGGATTCCATTCTTATCACTCGGACGCAGAGGCATTTATTGAAATTCGCCTCATTCAATTGAATTCACTTATTGGACATGAGAAAAATCCCTAAATCCAAATGATTATTGAGGGATACATGCATAATTGCACAGATTTCATGTTTGCACATGCGTAGAATCCACCACGTGGCAGTCAACACTTACCGAAATGAAGGAACGCCTCCGTCAACGTTGAAATGTAATGGTAAGCAATTCAAGTCATCGTATGAGCAAATTTCCGTATTTTGCTTCCTCACTACCGAAGGTAGGGATGCTTTATGTTCGTGAGTAAATTTAAAAAATTGGTGTCCTCCAAAATCAAAATTTCCACTTGTATTTTACGTTTCAGAGCTTGCTGATCAATTTCGGTTCCGTGTCTGTCTGTCTGCCTGATGTCTGTCTGTCCGTCTGTCTGTCTGTGGTAAATCCTTGCCACGCCCAACTATACCAAGTTTCAGTCCGATTCCAATGAAATTTTCAGGGATTGAACGGGTTAGCTCCTAGACGGTCTCCTATAATTTTCAATACCGTCAAATCAACAGTATCCTGTGCGCATGCGTAAAAATGAGTTTCTCATAATCTGTTACATATACATCTGTAATACATATATAATATTGTCCCTTCCAATGCAGAGTATCGTATGCGACATTTTTAGCGTTTTTGTGTTAGGAATATCCTTCGGTGAAAAAATCGTAAACGTCAGAACGTTCTGTATGACCGAAAAATGGGGTTGAATTATTACGATCGTAACCACCACGGAGCTATAAAAAAGAGTAACCACCTCCATAATGTCTTAACCGCCAATACATTGTTTGGACAGATCGTATCGCCTCTATCGTAGCTATCGTAACCACCATCATGAAAAACAAACTATTTCAAGAGACGTCGTTTAAGATGCTATTTGCGGTAACTGAAATCTAACTCACTTATCGTAAGCACCAACCTAAAACATCTTAAGCACCAAACTGTAGGTAAAATTATCTTTACCACCACCTACTTTACGATATAAATGATTTTGTCCCAATATTTACGCACGGAAACACAAGTACTGAATTGAGTAATGTGATCACGAAAAAAAATTAAAACAGTATTTCAATAACTGGGCATCTTATAAAGTTTTTAGTGTCTACTGAAAACTTAGGGAAAGGTCGCTTACGATACTCTACCTTGGAAGGGACGATATGTTGATAAAATATAAGTAAATTTTTCAGCATCATCAAGTATTTAAATTTTTGAATGATCTAAGAGGGTCATCCAAAAATTAATGAATAGTGAGGGATAAAAAATCGAAAAATTGGAATAAACATGTAAAAAGGATATACTTTGAAAGAGGTAAGATCATAGCTACTTCTCGATATAATCGCTGATTTGATCTAAGCATTTCTGATAGCGCTGAGACAATTCGTGCAAAACATTTTTCTACCAATTAGCGTCAATTTGACGTAGCCAATTGTTCACACAAACTTTCACTTCCTCATCACTAGTGAAACTCTCCCCCCCCCCCCCCCCCCCAAGAAAAACCCTCAGTGATAGTCACTAAGAGCGAGATTAGGTGAAGAGGGAAAGTGGGGGAAAATACTCCAGTCGTACCTGGTAAGTAAATCTTACGTTATTCTTGCTGAATGAGGGCGTTCGTTGTCATGAAACAACACCATCATGAAACGTCTCTTGGTTTCCGGCGTTGAGTGATGGACCAAAGTCTCTTGGGGGAAGGCTTTTCTGGGGGGGGGGGGGGGGAGACTTTCACTAGTGATGAGGAAGTGATAGCTTGTATGAACAATTGGCTACGTCAAAATGATGCTAATTGGTTCCTTCAATGGTTTGCGCATATTGTCCCAGCGCTATCAAAAATGCTTAGATAGAAACGGCGGTTATACGGTGATTAGCTGTGATGTTACTCTTTCAAAATACATCCTTTTTATATTATGTTTATTCCGATTTTTCGATTTTTTTTATCCCTCACCAGTCATTACTTTTTGGATGACCGTGGTGGTTCACAGTTAATGTACTTTCTTAGATCAGGAGGTGGTGTCTTTCATCGTTTTGATCTACACCTGTTTCTGTTCATCTAAAATTAAGTAACCGACTTATTCGGTAGGTATTTGGTTTAAGTGACAATAATACAGGAGCTAAAATTCTATTTCTCACTCGAATCCAACTCATATGGTTCCATAAATTGGTGACTAGTGGATAACATTTGGAAATTCGTTTGGTAGAAACCAAATTACACTCCTGTACACAACTGCATTCTTACACATATTACTCACAAAAATAACACCAATCCACCACGTCATGTACCAATAATTTCAAGACCGACTTTGCTGGAGCAAGCACTTGAAGGAAGGACTCAAAAATCGGAAAACAGCGGGTTTTCAACGTGAGTACAAAATTTATTTGCTATTTAAATTTGGTAGGTGTTTGGTATTCAATTTGAAGTGAAACAACACTGATCAAAGACCGGATCCGTTACCGGATCCATATCCTATACGTCCACATATTTTACAGCTTCATACATTGAGTTAGTTTGGACTTGAATCGAATTTTGGAAAAACATTTTCCGATTTCACTGCATAAATGTTTAACAACCTTCGGGGATTTGTAGAATCTTCAGGAATTGTGCTATTGTACTATTCTGATCTTGTTATGAGCGCGAAGAAGCGTGGTGCAACACCCATCTCGGTATTTTTCCCCGATTCGCCATACCCCAGCACTACCTAATAATTTTCCTTAAAACCCCTATTCTTCGTAATAGATTGAGAAGCTTTTCATCAAGTCAGGACTTACAGTAAAAATATGAAGGGTTCTGTTCCAGTGTTGGTACTTATGTTTTCTGTTCCTTTCCCGTGGTTACCCAATCAACTCCCGTCCTTTGTTTTGAAATTCCCAAACAGCATCGGAAATCTGTGAAACAGGATTCCCACTCGGCTCCTATGCAGAAGCTACGAGGTAGACGCCGTAGCCCTATAGAGGCGTGTTGGCAAACCAAGTTGTTGAGGTTGTGATCGTGGTTTTGCAGAATAGAAGAAAAATCAATGTTCAGCCGAATGGGCAAGAAATGCTGGTGATCGAAAACTATTCGTTTTCGCCAGAAAAAAGCTCTCTCATGACGATTTGGAAGTTTTGTCGATTTGTCGAATTGTTCTGAAGCGTTCCACAGCAAGTTCAACGCGGAATTAAATTCGGTTCACCCGAATATTTTCAAGGTGGTTGATGTGATCAGGTTATTACAACCGGAAACATACATAGCAGCCAAAAGCCTAGCTGGCAAGACCCCTCGTGCCCGCAGACAAAAAAGGAGGAGAATATACCGTATTAAAATCCTTTGCCTCAGAAATTTGCCTACAGCTTGATTCATGAGACCCGAGGACGAAACGTAGTCCTGTCACCAGGTGTTTCGGGGATACAACGTTTGGTGTAGAATTCTTCTCAACGGTTTTATATGTTTCTTGTGGTGCTGACCACGAATCCGAAGCTTCCCAACAAAATCTATAAATGTTATAATTTACTATATAAAGTAATTTCAATTAGAACGCACCGTTTCAAGTTGCAAAAACAAAAATGTGCCGAAATATAACATGAATGTTTGCGTTTTTGTTGGTGTTTAGCCCATAAATTTTGTTGGGATGCCTCGGATTCGTGTTTAGTACCCCCAAAAACATGTAAACCCGTTGAGAAAAATTCTACACCAAACGTTGCATCCCCACAGCTTTTTGAGCCACCGGCTGACTGGACTAATGTTTCACCCCGAAACATTGAAGAAACTTGACTGATCAGTGATCACCACATAGTCTTAAGTCTAGACAAAGTGAGAAGGTATCTCTGTTGTGGGATACGGGAGCCGTTTGGGAATTAACATCCTGACAAGACGGGTGCCGAGTGGGTAACCACCTCCTTTCCAACTGGCAGAGCTGGAGGTCAGGGTTGCCAGGTGTCCGGTTTTGGCCCGGACTGTCCGGTCGAAAATTTTAAGACGCTCTGAACGCCAAATGTCCGGTTTTATCAGAAAGGGCGGCCAATGTCCAGTTTTCATAGGTCCTACTGTAGGTTGCTATCCTAGAAAAACAGCCTTGATTTCTGAAGGACCTACCTACACCATTTACTTGGCAATCGACGCTAGAAAACTATCCAAAAGTCCAAAATGATTTGTACTTTTGTCCCTTTTTTCGTGAAAAGGAACTCTTTATCTTTCCTGTTAGCCATTACTTGTGGATTCACTCTTTCTGTTTTAGTCTAAGGTAAATAATGTTGAAATAATGGGGGTAATATTAAGTCTGTAGTTCAAGTCCTAGGTAATATTGAGATTGTTTATGCTAAATTCCCCATTATCAAATATTTACTGATTCGAACGTTGCCATCCTACCTATAGTATAATAATTACATATATGGCGCTTAATAAAAGTTCTTATAATACCTACACTGACAAGTATTTTGAGAAACCAAAAAATCGAAAAACGATTAGGTGTTTTGAGCTGTTCATTATTTAATTAGGCATCAACGTAAATTATAAATCAAAGAATTGTAGTTAGAAGAACACGAGCGCAAATTTTTACCTCAGGTTTGTCTAACTTTATTTAGCTGTCCATCAAACTTGTGAGTCTTAGTGGTTTCCAGATGATGGATAGCAATTATTATGTGGTCAGTAATTATTCAGTCTTCTGGCTATATGGATACGTTCACTATTATCATATAGGAACGGATATATACCTACTGGTTGATAGCATCGGTGCAAAAAAATGTATTCAAAGCATCACACAATTATAATTTAAACAGAAAAATAATTTAAATTGAAAAATATATTATTTATTAGAACATTTACTATAGAGAATTTATAGAGGGAATGCATTTGTGCTGCGTGCGTGGAATTAGTTTCTGTAAAATTTTTAAAGAGTTTTTCAATATGCATTCCAACTCTGGCCGGTTTTTTTCCCCCCATCTCACCTGGCAACCCTGCTGGAGGGTGTCAAATAGGCAAAACCTGCAAGACCGCTCGGTATTGAAGGGTAAGGGAATCTCAACGCTGCGCCGTACCTAAGCCAGGCTAATCAATTTATCCTTCTTGTCAGTCTTCGAGCACTATAGATCAAAGTACCTTCTGCAAGCCAATAACTCCTGATTACTGGTCTCAACATGTAATTAACTTGTAAGAGTGTTATTGATATTGGTTTTTTTTTGATTAATTTTCAAGATAAATAAACTCCAAAATCGAATTTAAAAAAAAAGTCCATCTGTCCCCCTTAAGTCGCCCACTGGTCAGAAAATGGGAAATTTTGGACAAAAACTGTTGTCCATCTATTCACACAGGAAATTTTACGCTGATCAAGAATATACCTACCCTAAGTTCCTATGCCTAAGATACAAACTTTTTTTTTTTTTTTTTTGCAAAAAATTCTTAAAAACCACGTTTTTAAACCTATTTTGCTATACAATAAGCCCTGATAGTGCTCGAAAAAAATGTGTCTATTTTATAACACTATTTTACAACTGAATTCGTGCTTTCTATGTAAGTACTTATATCCTTCCCGTAACTTGTGGATTCGATGCTGTCATCAATTTGTTCAAGGACTGACAATACAGCAGTTTTGAAAGTCGATAGGTACCCCCGTAGAAAATCGATTTCATTGAGATTGAAAACCACCAAAACTCTCTAACCCAACGAGGGCGGTGAAGTGAAGTCTTCATCATCTTCGTCAAATTCATCCTCAAAAACCATTGCTCTAATCAATCCTCTTTGGCTCATTTTCGTGATCTTAGTAAAGCTTAAGAATTAGCTAGGAAAATGAAGCAAAACAGATGGGAAAACGTAGCAAAAAAGGATTTCGGTCATGTTAACAAAGATGGCGAAAAGAACTACCTACCAAGTAAATCGTTGATTTGAACGCTAACCACCCGAACTCGGCTGGCTGGTTTTGATCGTTGATTTAGCGCATTTAATAATTGATTTATCTGAACCTGAGTTGAGGAAACCGAATATCGTTGTTTAACAGCTGAGATATTCGGTTTAATGAGTAAACGTTGATTAAACACTGGTGAAACCGGTCCTTAGGGGGCTCAATATTTTGTTCAAGTTTCGCGTTAACTGATGATTCGTGTTAACCGAGTTCTTGTTAACTAGGGAGTACTGTATTTAATTTGTTACATAGAGGTATTCATTCAATGAAATATTCAATAAAATTTAAATACTTTATTTTCCATGCCACACAGTCGTTTAAAATCGCAAAAATATTTCAATAGAAAAAACACTTGTTCTAGCCAAACCTGTGGGTATGTCTTTGGTAACTATCTGAAAGGGTATCAACATAAATTTCAGTGATTTTGGTCCTGGAACTCGTACTAGGGTATAAATAGGGTGTCCCAGATCTACGTGCTCTCCCTTTATTAATTCATTTTTGAAGATGATAAAAAAAAATTTGAATGGTAACTCCCCTGAATTTTTTATAATGCTATTTGGTGGTGAAATTAGATTTCAATTATCACGAGCCATAGTGCCGCTACGACTCCTTTCTCGTGTTTTTCAAATGAGAATCTCCATCTTTATTATAGATTTGAATGGACTTACAACTTTATGGGAAAATAATCCATCGCTCGAATTTTTGAGCTCCCGCAAACAAGCACAATTACTCTCATTCAAACATCTGTTTCGTAAAAATATATGGTTTCAGTAAAAATTTCTGACCGATTGCATAGCTTCTTCTGCAGTTCTTTATAGTACAAACTAAATCACGCACTTCGAAGTTTTAGAAACCGATTTCAAAATTTCACTGAAGAAAACGGAAGTTAATTTAAAACAATTTATCTTTCCACGAAGTAAAGAATAACAGTGTTGGGTCGATTTCAACTGTTAGGTCATCACCTGTAACAAGCAATAACTATAATTATTGCTACATTATTGCTTTATTATGATGTAACTGATTATTTCTATTGGAAGGAAACGTTTTAATTGACTTCCGTTTTCTTCGTTATTCATCAGAGAGCCGAAAAAGTAAAATTGGAGAGACTGGTAGACTCTTCAGGGTTTTAGCGATCGCTGAACACAAATATTACGTTTTCCCTGCCCGGTTTTGCCCATAACATATAATATATATATTATTATCTTTCCATAAGAGACGCTTAAAGCTCCTAGTAGGTTAGTTAGTGACATTACTATTGTTTTATTTATGCTTCTGAAATCACCTAGATTTTGGAAGTATTTTGAGTACTATTGAGGGGTAAAAAACTCCACAATTTTACATTTAACTAGCAGTTTATGTGTTAAACCGTCTTCAACAAATTTTGTTCAGTGAACCAGGAAGCCTTCTCTTTCTTCCGAGATTATAATTAAGCGCTTTAGAAGCAAATCATATGCGCTGGTAATCGGTAGGTCCGCGTCACCCGCTGGCGTGTTTCCTGTGTTACAATCGACGTGAAATGGAGAACCGTTCTCTATATTAATGATGTGCTGGAGTCTGTGGAAAAAATTGTTATTGTTCCTCAATACCTCAAATAGTATTAAAAAATTAACGTTATTTAATGAGCAACAATAAATAAACTAAACTAAAGATTAGTGGGGCTATAAATAGGTAGATTCTCATGAAACTCACCACAGCTGGATCAATGTAAGCTGAAATTTCGCTTCCGCTCTGAAGTCAGCACAACGTCAGATATTATGTCGTTTGTTGGATATTGCACCGAATGATTTAAGAAAGGGAAATATGGCCGCACGGGCGTCCATAAAGTGACCCCTAGAAGCGGGGTCGTGAAAGTGGTCAAAGTGGCCCCCGGTCACGTGGTTCAAAAGTAGCGAGTGGCCTTATTGGGGATCTTGAGAATCGGTCAAATAAAGGCCGTTTTTGGCCAACGTTTCGAGAAAATTATTTCACATCATCATGTGAAAATCCATATACAAAATAATGAATGAATGAATGAATTTTATTCAGCTCCCTCGGATAAAAATCCATGAGCAGAGGAGTTAGTACAAAGATTTACAATTCACAATTGTGATCATTAGCACTAGGCTGTAATTACATAAATAAACTTGTTCTAAGATAAACGTAACCCGTTCCACAGAAATTAAGGGGAAAAAAAGAAACATAATCGGATCTGAGGGTCATCTGAAGGACTGCATAACTTGAGATACCAACAAAATTAAAATGAAAAACGACCTAAGAAAGAAAGAATGAGTTGAGAAAAATTGCCGCTAGATCGAACTACATGTAACAATACAATTAATAAAACAAGTTGCTAGGAAAAATTAAAGAAGAACATAATTCTTATATGCCGAATATTGCAATACCTATGTATATATATTTACTATTTTGTATTTTAATAGAAAAATAAACAAATCTAGGAGAAAAAATTAGTGAAGTTGATACAGTAAGAGGTTCAAAAGTAGCGAGTGGCCTTGTTGGGGATCTTGAGAATCGGTCAAAAAAAGGACGTTTTTGGCCAACGTTTTGAGAAAATTATTTCACATCATCATGTGAAAATCCATATACAAAATAAAAAAATATATCTTACAAACTAGTCAAGGACACCTCAGAGTAACTGTTAGTGGCTGAGGCCTGCATAAAAAACGAAAATATATTTTTGACTGAAGAGCGCTACAACTGACACCTCTATAGAATCGATCTACTTGTAGGTAGCGGGACGATTGTTTTCCTTTCGGGAGATGACTTTTGTCTTCTAGAATCAAAATTTCCACTCGCATTTAACGTTATGAACTATTCTGCACAACTTTCGTTCCGTCTCTCTCTCTCTCTCTCTCTCTCTCTCTCTCTCTCTCTCTCTCTCTCTCTCTCTCTCTCTCTCACTCACTCTCTCTGTCTCTTCCCCTCTCTCCTTCTCACCCTTCTCTCCTCCCACCCTTCTCTATCTCACTCTCACTTCTCTCTCTCTTTGTCTGTTGATTGTCTGCGAATCGTCGTATCAAGCTAAATTCTCACAATATTCAAGCAATTATGATAAACAAGGGGGGAATGTGCGAGTTAGGGTGTATGCGATCCCCTATCAGTTTCAGCGTTCCCAAATCAATAATACCTCACTCTACGCATGTGGATGTATAAATCCACCAGGCACCGTTTTCGAGCCCTGGTCGTCGGATCTCGCTCAAATTCGGAAGATAGTTGGGATAAAACGATTTGATCAACCTAAATCAATTTTAACATGGTCGTACAATTAGTGGTTCATGCGCATGCGCAAATGTGAAGCCCTTGTAACAATTTTAGTTGCCACAGGTTTCATCCAATTTTGATGAAGTCTTCAGAGAATACGCGGGTTAGGCGGTAGATGGCTCTATCAGTGTCATTGTTCCCAAACCAATACTTCACTCGTTACATGTGCATACATAAATTCTATCAAGCCTCATTTTCTCGTAACCTAGTCTTCGGGTATAGCTTAAATATGAAGGATAGTATGGAGATGGCAGTTCGATCAACCCATATTGATTTCACAACAATTGTATCATTAGCAGCTGCTGCGCATGCGCGAACGTGTAACCCTTGTAACGAGCTTGATTTTCAAAATTTTCATCACATTTAGATAAAATCTTCAAGGAATGTGCGGGTTAGGCTATAGATGGTCCCCTATCAATATCATTTTTCTCAGATCATTACTTCATTCTACGCATGCAAAAACGTTAATTACTTTAAGCATCATTTCTTCGTTTCCTAATTGACTGATTTTGGTGTTTTATGCTCCATATTGATTCACTGTTTTCCAAAATGGAGTAATTTGTTAAGACCATTCAAAAAATTTCAATGATCTATACATTCATGTTACGTGTTACGGATGCGAGGACGCTACGTGTCACATTAGACTTGGCAGACTTTTTTTTTGGAATCCACATATTTCGAAACTTAACGAAAAACTCTGAGAGGGAATTGAAAATGTTTGCTTTGATTGATTTCCGAGGATAATACATCATAATATAAAACATTATTTAACCTGCTGTTCAAATCCCAAACTTCCCAATCAAAAATATTAAGGAAACTAAGTCACACCTACAGCTCAGAAGACATGTAATAGAATGAGAACCATCTCGCACATGGCCGACGATAGCGAGTCAGATAAACACATCTCCAGTGAAGTGGGTGACATTTACCTAATAAATCAGTCCAACCCAACAAGTGGCATCACCACGTAGATTACAATTGCGGCCGATTGGTTTCTTTTGCCCCCGCGGTATTTGAGTTCGAGACTCCACCGCTCCTTCAATAACAATTCGACGCTAACGAGGTTCGATTGACGTTCAAAATTTATCTGGCACCCGTTTTCTAACCAGATATGGAAAATCAAATGTGTTCAATACCTTGTGGCCAATGTTGCAACCTCTACATTTTTTCCATCAGAATGGCCCGTCCTTTTATAACATTTTACAGCGTGAATAAAATATAACTAAAATTGCCAAAATGTAAAGCCTTAAAGCCGTATGTACAATATCCTGTCTCATTACTTTAATTTAAATTGATATAATGTTTCCATCCTTTCCGCCAACGTATGTAACGGCGACATATAGCAATGCATATAATTAGCTTGGGATGTACAGTAGATTGTAATTTTGTTCAGTATTTTACCGAAATTACCAAATATAGTATACCTACATAAGTTTATTTGGCAATCAAACAAGAAGAAAGTACATCAAAATTGGTGGTTGGATCACGTTTCAAGTAACGTTTTCCCTCACTCTGTGCAAGATTTGGTCCAAAATTCCTGAATCGGCCGACGATGATTCTAAAATTTCGGCATCACTGTTAATCGATCCCATAGAGATGAAATTCGAAGGTTGAAAAATTTAAAACTCAGTAGGTACCTAAAAACACTTTAGATGGTCAAATACTATAAATACAGACGTTTTCGTAGTTTCGGTTGATTTCACCTCAATGAATCGAATGAGAACAACTAAAGAGAGTACGAATAATCGTTTTACGCGAGTAAAAGGGGTGGAAGATTGTCAGCACGATTGTAAATTTTCGGCGACAACTTTTAGACGTAGAAACAAACTAAACTTTAGCTGATTCGGCTACTACATTTCAGTTTTCTCGTTCAAATTGTTACACGGGGGCCTTACATGGACTTAAGGGAAGCCTTATACGGTCAATATTTATATGGGAATAACCTACCTTCCTTCCAAAAAATTATTTGGTTAGTCACAAAGTTGAGGAACTGGGGCCAGTGATCGTTGAATAATCCTTTGCATCACGTTTACAAACATTCCGATGTGGATATGGATTTCCCATTACTAATTACCATTACCATTTACCTTTTTTTAGTGAATTTTAGGATACTGAAATTTTTAGTTCTGTAGATGATGGGTGGAAAGAGAGAATTAGTTTGGCTAGAGGAATATGATTAATAGGAGGAATAGGATTATGATTTTCGTGCTATGACAGCTGATATGAAAATTTTAAAATATGAGAACGTTTCGTAGACGTAAGTTAGGATTGCCTTGATGCTTAGGCTATCGACAAATATGCACGTGAAAACCCTTGAAAGGTAATAAAAGTTCTTTAAGCTATTGCATCAAGGTAAAAACATCTCTGGAGTCCATCGATCACCGCAAGAGGTAGAAAAATTAATAATTTATTAACTTTGGTATTAATAACTTTGGTATTAATAATTTATTAACTTTGATATGAATTATGATGTTACTCAATTAAACATTACTTACCTATTTATTTTTCTTTCAACGATGAAAACACATGTACCTACTCGTAATTGCGTATCTAAGTAACCTACTATTGAATTTACTTGTTAAAATAGGGTGAATAATCACGCAAATACCTTTTTGCGAGTTCTGTAAGCATATTAGGTGAATCAGTGAGTGAAATATCTGAGAAGGGGTTCACTCAATATTCCTGTTAGTTACTTTACAATACCATGCCTGAATTCTACAGGAGAAAACTCTCAAGGCGAAATGCTGTAAGTTTATTGAATACTGAGTAAGTGGGTATCTATATTTACAGTCGTGAGACAACCTTTTTCCTTCCCCTTCACTTTATCCAATCACCTATAACTAATACCTTCACTTTGTATACACTTAATTGGTTATCCCTCTTGCACTTTCCTTTCCATCCTTTCATACGGAATTCAATCCCCCCTAACGTATATTCAGTTATGATTATACTGATGATTACTTAACCGTCGAAATCGATCTAACATTGTCACTCTTCATTTTCGTGGAATTATACACCGTTCTTCTTCAACTGTCATCTTTTGTTTCCACAACTTCGTCACGAGTGATTTAGTTCGTATGCTTTGGGTAGGTTGGGATTACACATGAAGCAAAAATAATATTTAACAATCCCGTATGAATTGAACTAAAGAAAATAGTGCAGAAAGAGCATTGAAAAAGATCAATAATCATCGATAGATCAAGAATCGAATGAGCCTACTCTGGTTGCTGTATGTTCATACGTTCCCTCTCCTTGAAGGCTAGAACTTTACCAGGAAAAAGATCAATAACATGAGTGTGAGTCAAAACTGGTGGGTAATAAAAATATGCCAACTCCTACCGATCGTATCAGCTTAGGTAAGCAGGTCTAGGTGTTTTATTTTATCTCATTAATTTTTGGTTGCTTCGAGAAATAACCCACAATGGACTAGTTTTCCGCGGGAATAACTTTCCAGTAACAGACAAAACGCAGGAAAATTAAACTAACCAAGAGTACTTACATTCAGGCATTACCGCCAGAGACCGCTAAGGTTCAACTCTCATGTCGGCAAAATGAATACGATTTTTTTTAAACTTTAACATTAAGGACCACTAAGCTCCTTGATTAAATTTATATTCAATAGGTACATGAATAATAAAAAATATGGATCAATGAACTACAGGGTGGTATAGGACGAGGAAATACCAAAATCTCAGTGTAAATACACTTAACCTCATTTTATAAATCTTATGACCACCTATGGAGGTGGTGAAAAGTTTTGTAGAGTGGAGCAGGACAACTACCTTACAGAACACCAGGAGAAGTTTTCCACGGTAAAACATGGCGGGTATTTTCGAGTTAGAGTCTTGCAGAACACCTAGAGAAGTTCTCCAAGGTAAAGGATGGTGGCAATTCTCCACTGCGGAAAGGTTTTCACATCGAAATAACGTTACAGAAACCCCCTCCCCACAGTCCAGGTTACCTCTAAACCGGGTTATGAATAATAAATGGTGAAATTATTTCTAGAACAATACGTAACACTAACGCAACACTAGTAACTACAAGTAACGTAAAACTAAACTATCTATAAACTTAAAACCCTAGAATTTGAACAACTTTGTAGACGCATCAGTTCGTTGTTGACGAATCAAAATAACGAGAATGGCAAACGAGTTTTATTGATAAGGATGTTTCGCTAAGCAGCCGGTAGGATCGTAGCTACTTTTGGATGATTCGAAGTCGAAACTAGACTTTCGAAGGCTTCATTCAGCCCAGGTAAATCAAATCATCGAAAATGATCCGGCTCATGCGCATTGGAGTCCTTCGAAACTGGAGTTTCGATGATTCGGTGATTACGATGAATACCCCTTTAGATTCTATTACCCATTGTATCAAGGTATTAGCTCTTTGTGCTTACTGAAGGTCTAGTAACGATTAGGAGTTCCATTTAATCTCATTTAATTGTCCTCGGTAGGCGTCTACGTGTAATTACTACGTTTAATATTATAATATTAAATTACCATCATTAATAATAATAATTACTTGTAATAATTTATAAAAAAAATCAATGATCTGGTAAAAGGGCTATCTAACACTGAAGTATTAAACAGTTGCGTAATAATTATCAGCGTTTCTCATCCAAATTGAATACAATTTGTTAAATACTAGTCTTCTGCGAACAGTAGTAAATTACAATGGTTGATTATTCTGAAAGAAGTAACGTTTTCCAACGCAATGTATCAGACTTAGCTGACTGTGTGTTGACCCATTTGTCTAACTTCCAGGCTTTCGCGTAAATAGGCTGCCACCTGTTTATTTACCTAACATTGATGACCATGGGGTTTTTTTGTAAGTGGGGCGGTAATTTGTAAGCCCAGACGGATAAACCCATAGACTAAACTTTGCTAATTAATATTCTGCTGTCCAAACCATTTTTTTTTTTTTTTCTTTCTTTTTTGTAATCAGTTTTTCAAGATCTTTGAGCCCAATATTATGAAATGTAAGTACATTTTTCAGCATAGATATGTGCTCACATTTTTCAATGTTTCTCTTCGCAGTTCAAGAACTTTTTCAAAGTAATATTCAGAAAAAAATATGTTAGCCGATTTTTGCAAAAAGATTGTGCCCAAAAAGTGTTGTCAAACAATATTTTGGAATAGGTACTTTTCTTGCTTCCTCATCACCGAAGGTAGGGAAGCTTTGTGTTCGTGATTGAAGTCGAAAAATTGTTGTCCTCCAAAATCAAAATTTCCACTTGCTTTTTGCGATTCATAGGTTGCTGATCAATTTTGGTTCCTTGTCACGTTCAAAACCATGCCAAGTTTCAATCCATACCAGTTTCTATACCAAGTTTCAGAGGTTGTGCGGGTTAGATCCTATAAGGTCCCCAATAGTTTTTAATGCCGTCGAAAATAATTCCCTATAAGCTATATCGCGATTGGTGGCAAGAGCAAAACTAAAACTGATCGACACTGACAAAATCCGAGACTAATGGACCGATTTTTACAAAATTTGAAAACTTACCTATTGAGAACGAATTGAGCGTGCGTGAGAAATGGAAATTGAAAAAAGTGGGGACACATACGGAACTATTTGACTAGTCAAAAGGTTCCGTATGTGTCCCCACGATATTTGGGAGTCAGTAAGTTGAGCAATGAACCCTAAATCCTTTTTTTGTTGATCTCTGACTAAGCAGTTGATTTTTATATTGTGTGGGATGACACAGATTATTGAATAAACATACACCTTATATACCTATCAACAGACTAGGGACCCCCGACGGAGAATACGGGCAACTAAACCACCTGAACTGGGCGCTTTCCAAATCTTAGGTAGGCAAGGCCTGCTCCAGAATTTTTACTAAGGAATTGACTACTTGATGTTATGTGTTCTTGAGATGAGTGCTTGCGAGCATCCAGACCACCAAACTATACGCATCATTCTGACTTATGTGTCCAACTAATCTGGATTTTCACTAAGGGATTGACTACTTGATGTTATGTAGAGCGCCACTACACAATATACATTCTAATTTATTTACACGCTAGATGGTTTTGAATATAGCGTGGGGACACATACGGAACGTTTTGACTTGGCAAATAGTCCCATATGTGTCCCCACTTCTTTCAATTCCATATTTCTCATGTACGCAAAGGAGAAAGTTAATCTATCATGAAAACATAGGAAAGACGAGATTCTGAGGTTTCCAAAACAGTCGTCAAATTCATATTTTGTTAGGATAATGATAGATTGACATTGGTTTGAAAGTGGGGACACATACGGATTATTGCCTGAAAATAACAGTCATGTGGGTAGTTATGATACAGGAGGAAAACGCCTTAGAAAATCAATCTCTCAAAAGTTTCCGATGTATTATTTCAATTGTGTAATTTTTCACTAGATAATTCGGTATCCAACATGAATCATTATGCATACGATAGTCGTTGGCCAAACACCAACATCTACTTATCTTTGGAGCTATAGAGCCACGACAGTAATTATCTCTCTGGTATATCTGATTCTGATTAATATAATGACAAATTTGTCATCTTGGGATCTCTGAAAAAACTACAGATTGTTGATGTAATTGCAAATGTTGGTCGTTACGGGAAGAATAACGTTTCTCAACTCACCCTGTCTCATTTGGCTTTGTGTTGCCCCATTTGTCTAACTACCGGGCTTTCGCGAAAATTGCCTGACCTCTGTTTATCTACCGGGAGTAATGGCCAACGGTTAATATCCGCTCCAGAGTGTACGAAGTAAAAAAAAGAGAGAAGTTATATATATACCGATGATGGAAGTGTGAATGACGTGAAACCTATGTTTTCGTAACGGTCTTTACCGTCTCAGCTTTGCGGAGCAGCTTGGGAGTAGCTAAGGTGATGCTGGGGGAGGGAGGCGCCCCGACATGCGCTCAGGATCAAAACATTGGAAACACCCTCGCGATCCTCTGAGAGCGCGATAGTTGAAATTAGTCTCGGGAAGACGAGTGTTTTCCGCGCCTCGCAGCTGACATTGGCGGCCCATTTGTCCGCTTTAGGATTTTTTTTTTAATTGTGGATCTTCTATTGGAGGACGTGAATCCGCCAGTGAATAGCCGTAGTTAGAGGTAGGTGATATTGCAGGACTCTCTCGGCCTTATTGATTTTTTCCCGCCTTCAAGGGCGGTTTTGGGGGGTTGCTAGACTGGTCCTTCGAAATGTCAGGACCTGACTTATAGCTGGAAACCTGCCAGAGAGGTTCACATAAAATATCAACACAGCTACCATAAAATATCATGTTAACCCATAAAACGTGACTATTGAAAATTGATGAAATAATAAATTTGCAAACCATCCAAATTCTATGAAATAGCTCATTTCTCTTCCTTTTGAAGAAACAACTGAAATTTCCACGAAACTTGATATTTATTCATGTGTACGTTCAAGCTATTGTGAGTACAAACAATTCTGAATAATCAGATGTATGTAATGATAAAAATAATGTTGTGCAAGCTAAAGGAAGTTTGCATTAGGTATGTAAAATTTAGTAGATCAAATAGAGTATATAAACTTTGAATGTATATATTTAAATTAAATTCAGAGCTGGACCGAGTTGATACCTAAACCTATTTAATGGATCTATTAATATAGTAGTAATTACCTATAACCTCAGAAACAATCAATTATTATCTTATTGACTGATTTTGAACAATCTAGATACCTACGAAATGAAACATTTGTTTTGTTTTACAAATTACTTCCAACTTTTCAACCAACTTAAAATTTAAATCAATGAAAAAATATGTCAGTAATCAGTTTCAGAGTCTATAACACATACATTTTACAAAATTGTAGTTTCTTAACCCGTTATTGGCAAATATGCAAGGACCAATATAGTTATGAATGTCCTGACCTTGACCTTGAAGAGTCTCTACGAGTAATTCGCCGTTTGGAACGTGTATGGTGTTCGAAATTATTTGGTAGGTATATACCTATTAGCATTTGAATAAATGTGAATGCTTCTATCTTCTATGTAAATTGATGTATGTGTTTTCGTGAGTCGAGTATAGACTCCGAAACGGCTGGACCGAGTTTGAAGCGGTTTTCCCATAATTATCAGCTATTTCCTGATAGGGACGTAGGCTATACTCAAATTCCTAAAACCTCTCGTGGTATCCTAAATCGGGAAAAATCTGACGATGTTAACAAACCGGGTAAACAACTCAGTAATTAAGGAACTCAATTTCGGAGGTAAAACTTGGCTCACTGAGTTTTATAATACTTGACCAAAACTACTTCTACCCTATAAGCCAAAAAAATTGTATTAGGGTTAGAAGGTTATTTTCAGATGCAACGTAAAAATTCAGTCGCAAGCATTGTGTATTGTATGTGCTGCATGGATACATTAGATGTAATTCCTTCCATAGAAAATTTCCTATTAAAGTCAGTATATTGTACATTGATGAAATAAAACTGGACGATGCCACCTACCTGAAGAAAATAAATTAATAAACTAAAAATTAAATAAATACGAATAAAAAGAGAAAAAAGGTCTGCCAAGTTCGGTTTGTACACATACTTAGTTTCCTCTTATCTGTAACATGAATCTATAGATCACTGAAATGTTTCATATCACCTGATGATTCCATAGCTGGTTCCTATGATTGTGGGAATTGGTCAATTAAGATGGAGTGTGTCCGGGCGACTAGGGCGTGAGAAGATGATGCTACATTTGTGTTTGCGCATGCGCTGAGAGAAATGTGTAGTAGGAAACAAAGAAACTGATACGGGACGATTTACACCGTAATCCGCGCATTTCTTGAGATATCCATAAAAATCAGAAACTGTGGAAATTAAGCTTGTTACAAGGATTTCACATTAGCGCATGAGCAGTGAAATGTTCAAATCCTCCTCACCCAACGATTTTAGCGGTTTTAGCGAGATCAGACGACCAGGGCGAGAGAATATTATGCTTCATGGAATTTAATTTTGCTCATGCTCAAAGTTTGAAGTATTTATTTGGGATCAATGAAACTGACCCCCATGGGCCCCATGGCCCATCTACACTATAATCCGCTCATTCCAGGAAAATATTATCAAAATCGGATAAAGCTGTGGAAATTGAACTTGTCACAAGGATTAGCTGGGACACGACAGACAGATACGGAACAAAAGTCCTTCAAAATCGTCTAAAACTTAAAATGGAGTGGGAATTTTGATTTGGAGACATAATGTTCCTCAAGAACACTAGGTACTAATTTCCTCAGAATTCTTTCGTAGATCTACATCCAAAATCAAGATTTCATTAAAATGTCGAAAAAGTTAACATTTTGACGCCGACTTTGTTTTTTCACGTGGGAACCCGCATATTTTATTCCAAATTCGAATTTTACGTGAAATATCATAGAAGACTGACGTGTCACAATTTTTGGCGTGGGCAAAAACGGGCAAAAACAACTCTCGAAATAAATGCGCAAAATGCAAAATATAGTTTTGTGGATCTAAAAATTACTACATGTGATAGGGATGTGGTTTCAAGGTATATTTTTTCAAGCTGAATAACGTGGCATTGTTAATTTTTTGATTTACGATCATCCTGCCAAGTTTAAGGGCCGGAAATATAATTAAAATGATCAAAAGATGATTTTTTGATTTGATTACGAAGAATTCGTACTTGTCATTGCAAAATTTGGATTCTTACAAAGAATTTTATGAAAGAATATCGCGTTACCGAAAATTGTAAGTGCTCTAAATATGAAAAATAAATATAAATAAACCGTTGGAAACCAATTTTTTATATGTGCGCACGGCATGAAATTCTTGATATTTACCTATAACGCCCTGTTACTCTACTGTAGCACTGTTTTGAGTAAGTAATTTTTTTATTGAAAACACCTAATTATGGTTTCTGCCAAAATCATGAATTTTCTTAAGCAAGCTTCGCGGAAACTTCGAAACTTTATTGAAATCTAGAAATCAATATTGTACGTGTAAGATATTTTTTCCGTATTCGCGCTCTTAGTTCATCGTTTTTATTCCAAACACGCATAGATGCGGCTGTTTACAGTTGCAACAGCGTTCAGCGACGAGTAGTGATTGACAAACCTGCTAAATCTACCTCTCAACGCCATTTTCTAAACAGTAAATAAAGATATGAGACACAAGCGGGAGATTCTGGAGTGTTTCACGTGCCTTGGCCCAGTGCTGCCTACAGCTTTCATCCGACTCGCCCGTCCCCGTATAAGGTAACATCACATTACAACCCACGAGTTTATATATTAATAACTATAATATGACCAGAAAAATAATTGATGCTCCCACTAGCTTAGGACGTTTAATAGAAACCTACGCCTCTAAACTTGTACAACTATCAGACCTGCCTTCCTTTCTACCCTACTTTTGAAACGGGAAATTGCTTGGAACCTACACAAAATATTTATAATAATTTTCATTTATTCTCCCTTCCGCATGAAACACTATTTATTCCAGAAAAAGGTTATATCTGACGATTTGAAATGCATAATCGTCGTTACATAATAATTAGCCAATACAACTTTTATCGTAACGTTCCAAAATTCAGAAGAAATCATGCATAGTTGATCCAATAAATTCCTCTGATATACAACCGGCCGCCGCTGTTCATTATTATTTTAAGAATAAATGGGCAAATTTGTTCAAAAATTTTGTGAGATTAGTTATATGAGGCGTTTTAGCAGGGCTTAAACGTATCCACTCGTGTACTATCAAAGGAATTTCTAAAAACGATTTAACCTTAAAAAGCCTCAAAACAGTTTAGCTCATCCTCTTTTTTCTTCTTTTTTCATTGGCCTAATATTTCCATTTAGCCATTAGATGTAGTCATAATTTCCACAATTCATACAACTAACTAGCTGTATCCTGCTACGCTTAGCTGTGTCACATTGTGGTTGTGGGGACGAGAAATGAGAATCAAAACAAAGATAGTTAGATACTTATATTTTTGATAAGTATGCTTTGAAAGTGCTTTAATATTGGTTGTTATATATTTTTGAATACATTTGAAGTTATTTATGATTTTTTCAATTTTGAAACATTTGTTCTTCATTTGGATGTTTCGTCCTCCCTCAAGTCCTCCAATCGTGTTTTTCCATCATGTAAGTCTATACTACACCCAACGGAGTCCCGTTCCAAAGTTCAGCACCTCAAGTTGAATATGAACAAAATCAGTTTTGTTAAATGGCAAAAGAAACAACACTTTTTCTCGCGGTTTCTGAATTGAGCTTACTCAGGTGATCAGAATGGACTGTATCATTTCGTTCGCCTCTTGTTGTATCAGAAAGGCTACCTAACAAATTGGAATATCGTAGGGTGAAAAGGAGAGAATTTATCCCACTCAGCTGATCAGGAAAGACCCCATCATTTTCTTCGTTTTTCGATGTTCCTGAGAGGCTCCCTATCAAATTTCAAATTCCTAGGGTGAATAGGAGAAAATTTAGCTAAGCCATCAGATCTAGTTGGAACCAGTCATTGCATTCGTTGCTTAATGTCCCTGTTAAACTTAACATTTCTGTGGTGAAAAGGAGATAATTGGCTCACTCAGCTGATCTGGAAAGACCCCATCATTTTATTATTTTTTCGATGTCCCAGAGATGTTCCCTATCAATTTTCAAATTACCAGGGTGAATAGGAGAGCACTTAGCTAAGTAAGCTGATCTGGCTGGAACTCGTCATTGCATTTGTCTCACAATGTCCTAGAGAGGCGTTCTGTCAAATTTCACTTTACTGGGGTGAAAAGGAGAGAATTTGGCTAAGTCAACTGATCTGGTTGGAACCCGTAATTACATTCGTGTCATAACGTCCTGGAGAGGCTCCCTGCCAAATTCCACATTCCAAGGGTGAAAAGGAGATCATTTAGCTAACCCAGCTAATCAGGAAAGAGCCCATCATTTTATTCGTCTCTTGGTGTCCCAGAGGGTCACCCTTTCAAATTTCAACTCCCTTGAGTGAACAGGAGAAAATATTTAGCGCTCCTTTTTTACCCAACTTTTCGTAGAAAAGACGGTATTACATCTGTCGGCATGGCGACACTTGAGGGTGGGGATGCATTTTCGAAAATGTATGAGTTTTAGTCAAACTGTGATGAAAGTTTTAAGGGTTATGTGGCAAATTGGTTGGCACAGACAAAATTCCGAGAATAATGTACTGATTTTGATGAAATGATCGAGGTGCGTGCAGGTTAACATCCTATTGATTCCATTGCCATCGGATGAATAGCAGCGTGTGCAAATGCTCCACGCATATTTAACGAAATACTTCTTGATCTCCAGTATCAGTCGTATCGGCATAAAAAGTATTCGGTGGAGCCCCTTTCAAGACCAGGGGTATAAATTGCTGTCTATGATATTAACCATTCTACAAAAGTTGTGGTGCCCAGTAATGATGCAAGAGTCTGTTTAATAATGTAAAAATCATTAATTAGGTCAATGTTTGAGTTTCTTTGGACCACCGGATGTTTGAATCTTATGCGATACATTTGCAGACATTCCTAAAGACGCAGATGGTAAGAGGAGGTGCCGGAAAATTGCACGTTGGAGCTGGGTGGGGGATCACCTGAGCTGGTTACCCTCAAGATTCATTTTTTTAGAAGGATGTCATTTCAGTTTATAGTTTTCCCTTTTAGGTAGCTAGCTAGTCGACACATTTGAAAAGGAAATGAACTGTGTCCGTAGATCCGTATTTGCCAGTGACATTAACTTCCCATTAGCATGTATGTATAAACTTCAGGTAGAGAAGGGTCTCAAGTTTTGTGGGACAGCTATGACCTCTGAATAATAACGAGAATAAGCCGCCTGTGCATAGTTGACAGTTCATCCCGTCTCCACAATAGCAGGATTACTCTTGAGTTGATCCTTCACTTTCAAGCTTTTAAAGGCTCAGAGTCAGACAATGTAGCCTTTCCCAAGATATTCGGCAGAAATTAACTGGACTACTAAACTTTGTATTGTTGCCCGTGCCAACGACCGGATTAACTGCGAACCTTTCTACAAGAAGCCTTATTGTGTGACTCAACGTATTATGGCATTGAAGCCAAGTTAAACAAGGTGTGGGTCGGAGTATGAGTGCACCCAGCGGCGGTGAAAGTAATTGTAAACAACTCGTCAGATTGTACGAGTGCACCCGAACGTGATAGGCACGAGTGAACCCAGGATGTATGAGTACCTCAACGCATTTCTGGCGGCAATGTTTTATCTGCAGGCTTTTGTGTCGTACCAATGTGATGTTTACGCCAAATTGGCCACCTCTACCACGCAGGATCCACGAAAAAATAGGGTGAAGGTCAAGGAACAGTGGCTTGAGAAAGTTATTCGCCGTTATGAGGAAAATAAAATCACTCGTTTTCAGTTTATAAAAAACGTTTGTGCAAAATTGTCGAACATTTTCCCCCAAACGAATGACAATTGTGATGTCATTAATGACGCATCATTATAATTTTTGTGGTTTACTTTATATGCTTATTATGTTCAATCATACTCCATGTCCAATGCATCATTTTCGGGTGCACTCATATGTACATCTTGGATTCACTCGTGCCTTATATGTGTGTGGGTGCACTCCTACCCATTTTTCCCTTATGTGGGTTAGTGGACTTTGAGGAATACATCCTAGAGTTGTTGAAGGTGAGAATGAGAGTCAGCTTCTCGTATTAGGTACAATATTTGAGCTAAGCGCTTTCGCCTATTGGCCTCGTCAGAGCTCTATACATAAGTCTTTCAATGGTTATCATTAGTTAGTGGGTCCCATCCTCTTGTCATTTTTAAATTTGTTGCTATTGTACCTTTTAACATGTAGTTGAAGGTAGGGTGGGTTTAATTTTCGTTTTAAAATTAATAAAAGATGCAAAATATTAGAGCTCTAATAAATATAATAAGCTCTAATAATAAATAATCTCTCCTGTTCACCCAAGGGAGTTGAAATTTGATAGGGTGACCCTCTGAGACATCAAGAGACGAATAAAATGATGGGCTCATTCCTGGTCAGCTGAGTAAGCTAAATTCTCTCCTTTTTACCCTAGGAATGTGAAATTTCACGGGGAGCCTCTTCAGGACATTATGAGACGAATGCAATGAAGAGTCCCAACCAGATCGGCTGACAGCTAAATTCTATCCTATCCACCCTAGGAATTTGTTAGCGAGCCTCTCTTGGACATCAAGAAAAGAATAAAATAATGGCCGCTTTCCATAAACCATCACTTACAGTGCCTGACATATCTTTCAACGGCTTCGAAAGGTTGGGCAATACATCAACAGGAACCAATTCAAATACCCGTATTCACCCTTTTATTATTTACATTCAACGTTTTCTTCGCTTCACTTAATAAATTTTAATGGATAAATGTTTGTTATTTGTAACCATGACTGCAAACTTGCAAACTCGTGCGCCACCACGTGCTGGTAAATAGGTTATTCAAGAGACATTCTAAGATGTGTATCTCCAGAAAATCTATCAAACAATCATACCACAACCTAGAGCACAAATGAGAGAAATGACTGGGATTCTTTCAGGACGTTTTAGCATCAAGAGGACCCTGTTTCTAATGTCTAAAGTACCGTTTTTGTGTTACGTGTTTTTAAATTTTACCCTTAAAAAAAACACATAAAATTGAGCTTAACAAAGTAACTAAAAACTAGTTAGTTAAAGTGTAAAACTCGGTTGTATCGGAGTTGAAGAGATCTGCGAGTGTTACCATTCGATTCAGCGTGAAAAAATTCGTAGAAAGCGACCCCAAATTAATTTTTTTTTAGGGTTAGGGTGTCATTTGTTACGAAAACCCACGATTTCATAGAAAAAATCATTTTTTTCAACTTACTACTCCCTCTTACTACATACTTTTCTCCCCCAATTAACAAAGTAAAATAAAAATTGATTATGATTAATATTTTGGCTCAGTGTTAAGGCTTACTTGCAAAAAATTCACGTGTCTAATTTACTCGGATCTATGAGCGTTGAAGAAAAACCAACGATTCGAAAATTGACCTGTTTTTCACTTTTTAAGCTGAATTATCCCCCGTTTAATCGAAGCAAAAAAATTTTTAGCACAAGCGAGATAGGAAATTTGATGTTCTTTCAAGCGGTCACCTCAGATCTGATTTGACTCACAAACACGAAAAAAATTTTAAAATGAAAATAACATCAACCGATATTTCTGTGCACTAAGCCTCGGGAAAAGAAGTACTTAAACTTACGAATCCGAATTTTAACAATTCCTTCTTTCGTCACTTAGATATGTTTTCTCTCTTCTGATTCATAAAAAAATATAAGTGTTCTAAGTACTTTCCACCTGCTTGTATTTTACCTATCTCTATAAAAAAAAAATTGGGGTTCTGCTTAAGCAAACTACTTTTTTTTTAAATCTTGTTCATTGGCTTTTACGCATCTTGAAACGTATGCAAGCCAACAGATTGTGAGGTGGGGGGGGGGGGGGATTATGTTTTCACTGTCGATTAAAATTTATCATAGCAAATAATACACCCAACTACCTCAAATATGCTATGGCAATCATTTCGGGCGAAATTAGACACTTTTTTTACAAGCTCAAAAGACTTATCTTTTAATAAAATTCCATCAAGAGTTTGACTCATCATTAATATGCCTGTTCTTATTTAAGTGTTAGATACGGGTTTTAGAAAACATTACTTCAAATTTAATCCTCGAGAACTGAAATAATAATAGAAAATACCTCATGTACACAACCTCGTTCTCACAAGTTGTAACGCAGTAGTTTAAATAAGCGAGCATGTTCCCTCTCGATTTAGTAATATTTCAACTTGGAGCACCCAGCGTGCTGAGGGGCGCGAAGGTTTCCGTCATTTCCAGAAATAATCGTATTGCATGCTATCCTTCCTGCAGACCCACGGAAATCTCCCCTAGTCGCCCACCTCATTCACAAAAATCCATTCATCTGTTCGAAAGTATATCTTTACTTGCGGGCATTGCAGTCTAATTATACATTTAGAACCGCCAAGGGGTTTTTTTAGAATCGGGAAGGCATGCGGTCAAGGCTGTTTGCGATAATGCGAGGATTGCACGGAATCTTGGAAATAAAAATAATTTATACCTACGTGAACGGCGATCCGCGGGTCATACGTTTACAAATCGACGGGATTTCGATTCATTACCATTTTATCATCGTATTTTAATATTATGATTGTATATCCAATAATTGGGTGCATGTACGAATTTCACAGTTGACAACTTCTTGTGCGCGGTTGTCTCCGCTCCATTTTGTAGGGTTTGTATGAAGGGGGGACAGACTTTCCTTCCCCGGACATTTCACCCCCAAAATTTCCCCAGCCTAGTACTTTTCTTCCTTTTCATATTCTCTTCTTCATCCTAGACTCATGCGATGGTCATCATTTCCATTCTTCTGATGCGCGTGATCAGTCCCGTCACCTCATTCGATTGTCTCCCTAATTTGGTGGTAATTAATCCACAATGTAAATACTAAAAAAAAAAAACTACATTTATTTAATCGTCTGTAACATGTATGAAAAACATATAATTGGCAATCAATAAATTATTGTTGTCAAATATAGAATTAAAAAAAAAAAAAAAAGACTTCTCTTCTGTTTGACTGGTATTTTAAAGGGTAACCGGTCAAAAAGTTCTTTCAGCTGAAATTATGAGGTTGTGGAAGAAGGATGAACGGTGGGTATGAATTCATAATCTGCTGACCAACAAAGTTCACAGATCAGAAAGCATTTTATTTAAGATCTATTAAAAGTTCGTGCCCGTCCGATTAATATCCTACTTCTGCTGCCACCGAAATTTAATTTATAATTTGCTAATCATTTAATGCTGCAAGAGCCCTTCCTCCCACGTCATAAGAAAAATACGTGCGTCTACAAAAGCAACTAAATTAGAGAGTGGTAATATAACCCACTTCCTCAATTTCCGCTAGGTACCACCAATTTTATATATATATTTTTTATATTTAAACATTGTAGCATTTACATCCAACACTTTTTTTAGACTTGCTGAACACCCCCAAAAGACGGTGGCATTCCCCCCCCCCCCCCCCCCCGAATCGCTAGGAATCTGAGACACCTGAAAATCACCTGAACTAATTACTGATTACTTATTTGACTTGTGTGCCTACTCGGCGATCAAATGATATGCGACTCTCCCATTTATTATCTTCTGGAACTTTTGTCCTGGATTCACTTGAGCAGCCCGATACGGTTCCCTTGTGAGGTATCAGACGGACGTTAAAATAAAAAAGCACAGAGCATGGTAATTATAGGCGAATTGGGTCGGTCAATAGGAACCTCTGATTGCAACAACTGATTGAAAAATACGAATCTGGATGTATCGCGCTAGCTAAATTAACCAACATTGCAACATTGGGTCTTAAAACTGAATCCAGAACAAAAAGTTCCCGAGTAGCGCGATGCATCCAGATTCTTTTTTTTTTTTTTTTTAAATCAACTGTTGCAACCAGAGGTTCCTATTAACCGATCCACTTCGCCTTTAGTTGTTACCATGATCTGTGTTTATTTTTATATAAACATCCGTCTGATACCTCAACAGGGAACCAAATGGGGCTGCTCAAGAATACCTATTCGATGTGACTGGGACGGGGAGATACACTCGCTTGCAATTAGCCGGGACCTTCAGGTGTATTTGCTTTTACTTTCACTTCCGATTCCGACGGGGAACGTGGTAATGTCACTCCAACTAATTACCTTGTGTAGTCGACCTAGCAAAACATTGTCTTTTCCCTTTTAAAAAATTACTGTAAAAATGTTTATTATTTTGTATTAGAGAGCTCTTCTATGCAGAACACTTATCTGTACAGGGTGTCAATAATTATGCAGCAGCGGCTTATCTCCCTCAATATAGATGTTGAAAAACCAAAGAAATAAAGTATCCTCCATAATGTTTTGAAAAACATTCAAATATCACATTTTGGCCCATCGCGCAATCAAGCTCAATCCACTATTTTTCAAATAAGAACTCTTATTTTTTTATAACAGATTCGAATCCTACGTGACATTTTATCTAAAAATGACTCATCACTCTCAAATAATTGAGTGCGCAAAAATGGGCGCAATTCCGCTCTTAAAGATTTTGAAAATATTTATACACTAGATGAAACTACGATGACGAAACATCGAAACATCTATGATTTCGGGGTATATTCTCACGACGAAACACCAACTTGGAAAAACCACACAACGACCAGAATTACACGTTTCCCAACTCATTTGCACGCAAAGCAAAATTTCGTTTTATCGGTGAACAATCAAATCAGGTAACTTCAAAACTCAATATTTCACAGTTTGCGCACATTTAGCGCAAATTTTCGCTCATTTTTGTGCACTCCAAAAGTCGAGTAATGGGACTTTTTTTTTACATACAATGTTACGTAAAATTCGGTCCTGCAACCAAAAAAAAGGAGTTTCCATTTAAGAAAACAAAGTTAGAGTGGTTTGCGAAATTGCATGATGTGCCAAAAACGTTTCACTGTTTTTCAACTCTTTTATGACTGACGGCCGTCGGTAAGGGGAAAGAAGGGGAGCACTGTTAAGCGAGCTGACCTAGCTACAATTCTCCATGAATTTTTGTGAGTCTTTGTTTTTTCAATGAATTTAGATTTGGAACATATTTTTCAAGAGTTCCCAATTTCATTTTGGAAGGAGGTAAATTGGAGGTGTAATACTGATCAATCGTTATACTGTTGAATCGTTATGATCCAGATTTCAGTCCAGTTAAGCAACAAACATTGACTGTTTCAAATTATGAGTGGAGAGGGTAATTTTGGTCACTATATTTACATATTCCTCATCCCTTCTCCCACCACCCTCCACCCTCTTTTTATTCGGCCTAGATGTGCGAAAAACCTCAAAAATGGACAATATGTAGCACTCAAGGCTTTGTTTAATAATTTGTTATTTTACTGTTTTCGTTTACCTCAACTTTATACCATTCTGAATCATGTTGATTTATTATTTTCAATAATGAAGTTAGCAATAGATCCAGAATTAAGTTTTTTACTCCCCTGAAAATCTGTTGGCTTACGTTTCAAAATTTCCGTCCACCCATCCGTCTGCAGACAATCTGTTGGCTTACGTTTCAAAATTTCCGTCCACCCATCCGTCTGCAGACATTTTACCATCAAATTTCGGCTATGATCCAGATGTCTGGGCAAGAGGTAGAATTTAAGAGTGTGAAGTTCCAAAAGTCTTAGTTCAACGACTTTCAATATAAAGTAGGTAGTTGTCAATAAATTTAAAGAGACCACCTTATTCGTGAAGGTGTTTTAATTTTGGTTTGACTCTCAACAATGAACCTTTGCTATCGACCAAGACAAAAATGTAACCCCCTCTCCCATCCCACCACAAATTTTGTGTGTGTACGTTTCAAGATTCGCCGAATTCAAAAATTTAATTTTAAAAGAAAAAAAACGTACGTCTGCTGTCCGGAGCTTTTCTCCCAATGTTAATGAAACTCGGGTCAAAAATAACATACGGATTCAGGTTGGCAATGAATCGTCGGCATTATTTTCGATCATGTTGCATTATTTTCTAATAAAACATATCATGTAGATACCTACATATCAGGAACAAGGAAATAACATGGCAGGCTATTTATTTACAATTCGGCTCACAGGGCACCAATTTAACAAGAAGGAATTGGTGGATTCTCAAGGAGAGTAAGTGTGGAGTGAAGAATCATCCCTCAGGAGGCACATACTTTTCTCCCTTCCGCTTGGGGGTCGTTTCGCCAAAACTGTGAGTCATCCTCCCTTACCTCGCATTGTCTCGCACGTAAATAACTGCGCACTGGCTTTAAGAGGGTGACTCACCCCCTCAGCGCTATTGTGTCAGGGTCCGGTGAAAAGAGTTTGTAAATCTTGCTAAGAAGTGGCTCTTTTCATGGCTTTGGAGATCTGAGATTAGGTTCTTCCAAACGATACGAGGATGGACAAACTGAATGATGGTTCTCATACACTTATTAACAGAGCACATGTGATTTATTTTTGAGATTTAGGTCCCTAATTTAGCGATTTTATGTAATCTTAAAATTACAACATGTCATTTTAGCAAGTTTGCGAGGAAATTTTTCATTATTGAAATCCGTTTTGAGACATCCTGAAACGAAAGAATGAATTCATTGGCCATTACTTATTCAGCACAATAAATTGTTAATATTTCAAAAAATGTGCTAAAAATCACTAAAAATGGCTAAAGTCTTTGACTCTTCCTTCCATCGATTTTAATCTTAGAAGCAGTCATTTTTGCCTGAAGACGACACCTTGAACCATGAGAATCAGACCAGATCCAACCACATCCTTCTGCGCATCCCCCACCATCGTCTAGAATTTTTCAAAAGGAGCACCCACTTCATCGTCATAGCAGTTATAAATAATTTTTTCCTCTACATTCAAAAATATATTTTACCGATTAACTCCGCACTTCATTTATTTCAAAAGTCCTTAAAGAAGTTTTTAATTGACAAGGAACTCTAGTCAGTCAGTGAATTTTTCAATTTTAGGTGACCATTCTATTCTGATTGATGTTCTTTTCTGTTAATTTTTCATAGTTTTTATGACGGCAAAGATCTATTTATTAGCTTTGTTATTATTATTATTATTATTACGTAGTACAGGCATGCAAGGCAGGCCCCTTGGCGTTTTTCCAGGTCAGAGTGACCTTTGTCACTTGCTAGGCTGCCTGTTCAGAAATGGGTAGGTGGCTCTGGGAGCCGCCGTGGTGGGTGGGCCCGGGCAGGTCGAGGCGCTCTGGGCCCGGCCGGCTACATTCGGGAGTTTTGTGCCTCCCCCCTTTTCTTGCTCACTCCTCACCCTTTAGTCCTACTCCCCACAGACATTTATTTATTCATTTTTAAAATGACGTTTGCTCTATCGTTTGTTATTGATGATTTTTTACGGCAATAAAAAATGAAATCTGGGGGACACCCCCAGACCTCCGGATTGTTAATATTAGGATCAAGGATCAAACCAATGAAACACAGAATGTGTATTTCGGGGATTCCCCGGAGGGCTGGTGGCATTCTGGTAAGTTCGGCCGAAGTTCATTCCGCGTTCTTGGAATCCAGCGCCTTGGATCGTATCAAAGAGCTTATAATAGGACAGAGAGCATGTAAAATGTAAATTTTTTGTGCGAATTGTATTCAGCTGAATTGAAGGTAAAACTCAAAACATTGCATTTCACCTCGAGGAGTAAGTTTATTGAACTTGGACAAACTAACTGGTTTTAAGACTCGAACTATTAATCACAAGAGGCTGAATGAATTTTTCAATAGTGGATGGATTTCTACAATACAATAGCAGCAATTCAGCAATATAGGTAGGTAAATTTTTGTGTTCCTGAACTAGAACGGGTTACATCACCCTACTTAATCACAATAGGTACATTTAAAGTATCACAACATCAGTCCGATTGGAAAATTATTATTAATAGAAGTAGTGATTTTTTCTTCTTCAAACGAGATATTTAAACAAGAAAAGACCCACTTCCTGATGAATTAGTCAAATAATCATAAAGATTACAAGCAATCCAACTAACGTCTGAATACTAACTGTCAATGAAATGGGAGCAGTACGTACCGGTCTTTCTTACCTACCGGCTTATTTATAATATTTATAATAATATTATAATAATGCTTGCCACTATGTATTATATTATATGAATATTATAATCTATTATATTATATTATATATTTTCATTTATACACACACTCGCGCGAATGATGGGTCGCAGGGCTACGTGAGTAGGTACTGATTGCCCAGTCCGTAGAGAACACTTCAGATGCGTTTCCACTCACCATTATCAACATAGGTACTAGCCGCTCCGGGTCGCTTCGCTCGCCTCCACGTCACTTTAATCGCTTCGCCTCGCTTCCCCTCGCAATTTGACCGACTTCCCGTCACTTTTTTCGATATCCGATTTTGGATTCAGATTCGTCGGGATCAAACCTTTATTTCGCCCGCGAAAAACGTACCTTTATGGGGTATATTTTAATCAGAAAAAACCAAGTTTTTCGTCGGACTTTTCGAGAAAACGGGTCCGTACTCTTGCATTTTTTGACGCATTTCCCGATACTTTTTTCGCGATCCGATTGCGCCGTCGTCTTCCTCGTAGAAAACCCTACGAAACCGGTATTTTTCCGGAATTTTCAACAGCCGTTTAGAGGGGTACAGGAAGCGGGGAAGTCCAAAAAGCGCACATTAAACGTTACTTCGCCCCCCCTTCCGCCCTACGGCCCATGGTTCCGGTGGGATTATAAAATTTTAAATTCGCTTATGCCCCCTTTCGGAAAATCCCAAGAAGATCCCCCCACTCGTACACTCCCCCCACTCAGCCGTTTGGCCGTGCATAGACACGACCGAGAGGTGGGGTTCGGGGGGATCTTACTGGACAGACATTTCCAAACCAAATAACCCTCCGTAAAAACACATTCTGTGATAAAATTATTACTATTATTGTTACACCTCGAACGCGCGCAGCGATCGCGTTTTTGTTCGTCCTTTCCAGGAGTTGAAGAGACATATAAGGTGCGTATTGAGCCCTCCTCAACTGTTCGGTTACCATATGAGTTTAGATCTGATAAATCTGTCACTGCCGAGAACCACGCGATAAGGCATCTGCAGCTGTCTGAGCATTTTGAGCTTCTGCAACTTGTTCCGGTAACGGTCTATTTTATATCGAAACTGCAAAAAGTCATGACGATGTCGACGACTAAATGTCGTCACCTCATCTGACGTGTTTTACCAACTTCACAAACAAAAGGAAGACACATCCGCAGGGGTGGACACAACGGTATTGAACAATAATCAAATCTCTAAAAACAACGGAAAATACCTGACTATTCATTCTAAAGGCCTTTTGATTAAAGGGTTAAAGAAGTTTGAATAGGTACCGTAAATTTCTGCGGTCTATTTTTCCCCCCGCAAAATCAATACCGTTTTCTGGAAGCTGCTCAATAATGGGATAATCAAATCGCCATTTCTCAACTACCTTCCGAACTCGATTAAGATCGGACAAGTGAGTTAGAAAAAATGATGATTGCTGGATTTTATGTTTGCGCATGCGCAGTGGGATCAATATACTTTTGAATGATTAAATTGATAAGGAGACCAACCTCGGCCTAACCCAGACGTTCCCAGAATATATCATCAAAATCGGACAGATGAAATAATGTTTGTTGAAGGATTTCACGTGAAAATGATATGGAATGAATAAATTATTCTTTCCAGACTACCCTCTGAATTGGAGCGAGTTTGTGAGATTGGGCTGTGAGAAATGATGACTAATTTTTTCAACATTTGCGCATGCGCTAACTGAAATATTGATTGGTGAGTAACGGAAATAATAGAGGACCATTTAAAGTATAACCCGCATATTCCCTGAAACGTTCAGCAAAATCTGAAGTCGTTCGGAATCGTCTAAAGCGTAAAAAGTGAGGAGAAATTTTGATAGTGGAAAAAAGAATCTTTTTCTCTCTCGATAGTGGAAATAACCTTACAATACCTATTGGTAGACTCGAAACAATTGAGTAGAAAAATTTAACTTCCAGGTCTTAATTCATAAAGTAAATGTTTTGTTCAAGACCCAACTTTGTATCAACAAGGAAGTTCCTACGTTTCGCACATCAACTATCCTGACGGTTACATCACAACCTCCTAGGTATTGCAAATTTATTCAAATACCGTGACTCATTCAAGATTGTATGCAAGGATTTTTCTCTCCTTCGCACTGCGGCCTTGGAACGACATTTAGCCAATTAATTACAAAATGATGACACTTGCTCGTCCCGACCCATTGTTCTGAACTTAAGTCTACGAAGTCCGTACTTTTTCGGAGCGCGCCTCGCGTGAACATGGGCGTGCCTAATTATCGGCGACCGATCCAAAAGTAATGAATAGGCACTCCGATTAGTGGTTATTAGAATGCCGATTATAGCTAAGGTTCGTGGGAGTGACCTACAAACATCGTGGGTGTATTGTGGACACAAATCGTCAGTTTCAGAAGCGAACTTAATTGCTTTTTTTTCTTCTTCGTGCTCCGAAAAATTAATTCGATCTTGACTCCCACCATGGTAGGTACATGGGAGTAATCGATTTTTTTCTTGAGGTGATTTTAACTCAGTTTGAGGATGGAACATCTTCCTAGTTGGTTTGGATCAGTCATCTACAAACAATGGCTGTGCGCGGAGCTCGCAAGTACACTATATATGAGTGGGTGTTCCTGACGGTAAGGATTTCTGTTTTAGTTCGAATCAGAAATGTCTTCTATCAACAAAACTTTGTTTGCTTTATTGATTTTTTGCCATTTCTGTATTGCAGGGTGGAAATTTAATCCGGGTCCACATAATTTGAATTGAAAACTTAATAATTGCAGAACACGCTGAAAATATGCATATAACAGATAGATAATGCATCACCTATCATGTTCATATAAATCACAATGAATGATTACTAATTTAAGAAAAGTTGTCTTAACACTGTTCCATCATAAAGTATAGGATTCAAACATTCATAATATTGATGGGTCCGCTGACTAGGTTCCTCACGATGTTCGAAAAATGTTCCGGTCATGCAACATGATCGTATGAGCAAATTTTCGTAAATTATCGTATATGAGGTAGGTACCTATAAGTTACATTGTTTTGAGAATTGAGCACTTTAATTTTTATTTGTTAAAACTTAGTATAAGGTACCCCATTAACGCTTCACGTTGATATTACCATAATTCTGGAAAAAAGTTATGGGGGGGGGGGGGGTTCGGGGCACCCTGTATATTCATGAAAAAGCGATAAGCTCTAGGATTAGTTACAGAATGCGTCAAACAGATTTTAATAAAGAAAAGTTTCCCAAATTTTGATTTTCAAATTTTTAGGAGCCATTGCAATAGCTTCATTTTCTACGAGAATTCGCTAATAGTAATTCCATTGATATTGCGCCGACTTACCAAAACTTCACTGATTAGTTCAAAGGAATTTCCTTGATCCGCTGAAAAATGATAGCGCTAATTAATTCTTTTTGTTAAATTAATCAGGTATCACAGTACCAATAATATCCGATTCATTGTGATGTAATATTTTCCAGTGTTTGTCGTCAATGACTGTATTCTGGATGAACAAGCGCAATGATTGAGGAGACGGAGAGACGGAAGGAAAGAGAGAGAGAGAGAGAGAGAGAGAGGGGGGGGGGGGGATGGCGGGGGGAGAGCGCCCTCGGGAGAACGTACAGCAATCTAGATCGTCTCATTCAATAAATCCTAGTAACCGAAAAATTCGATAGTAGTATCATTGATAGTAGTATCATTTTGAAAGTATTTGGTATCTTGATTTAAAATAGTGATAATAATAATATTTCAATCCTTCAGCTGTACCCTTTAAGGTTGATCGACATTAATGCCGATAATAATATAAGACTGCCATGACTCTTCAGTTAATTTGTAAAGCTCAATTATATATGTTTTTTAGGGTAAAACTAGTTAGTTTGGAGAAAGAATTTATATAAAAGGTGACGTTTTAGAAACTGACATTCAGACACACTAACTTAATCGTGACTTTTTCAGTTTTAATATGTCCTATGATAAACGTTGATAGAGCCGTATTACATTCTCAGTGATTAATTTTTCGCATATTTATGTCCAAACACCTACTACGGACATTTTGTTTTGAATTGCCGGCAATGAGTTTTAAGGCCAAACTCAAAAGCCCATACACTAAATTAATTTTGAACGCTAAAATTACTGTACATTTCAGGAACGCAAACGCATTTTTTCAATTAAACATTGACGTTCTCTGTTTGGGTCAATTGGGGCAAAAAAAAGAAGAAGAAGTAAAAAGAAAAAAATTGTCTAATGGCATTCGTTGTGAAACAATATTAAAATCTATTATCACCAAGTCGAGAAATGATCGCATTAGAACAGCAATGAAGGATGTAGCACAACTCTCCATTCTGAAGGGGGCTCACCTAAATTGGGCATCAGCGGCATCTAAACCACCTGAACTGGGCACTTTCCAAATCTTAGGTAGGCAGGGTCTGATCTAGCACTATCGAACTGGTCCGGTTACATTCTGACCTATAATTATGCCCAACTAATTTGAGTTTCTACTAAGGGGTTGACTACTTGATGATATGCATTTTTGAAATTCGAGCTTGCCATTCATCCATACCGCCAAACTGTACACATCGTTCTGACCTATATGTCCCACAAACCTGAATTTTTACCAAGGGATTGACTACTTGAGGCGACGAATTTTTGAGATGCGAGCTTCGCGAGCACCCAGACTACCAAACTATACACATCATTTTAAATTGTGCGATCAACCGTGCATTACTGAGTGGTCTACCTCGGCGAGTAGGGAGCCCAGAACAGGTAACGGTTAGTCCCTTTTTGGCTGGTGCCCAATTCTAGTGCGCCCTTCTGAGGATACTACAAAAAGAGCTACCTATCAACTGAAATAGGGTTGGGGCCGGAAACACAATTAGGTGCTTATTGTACGGCGAAATCAGAAAAGCTTCGCTACACCTGTCATTTATCATGTATGTCGGATCACCTCGGTCATAAATCGTTGTCTACTGCTTAACAACGCCCATGATGTCATGTTCCAAGTCCCTAACTAGGTCCTACGGATTTGTAAGGTGGAATCAGAAAAAAATAGTTTATTTACGAATTACATTAAATTTAAATTAATATTCGACTTATGTTCCCGTCGAAAAAGGAAGACATCCCTACCTAATTGAAAGAATTCCCGGTTAAGCTCGTTGGAAAGAAAATTCGCTGTCACACGCAAAGTCTACAGAGGAGGATCCAATAAGTACCAACGTATTCGTCGGGAATAACAAGTGGAATAATTATTAGTTACTCGTTGACGAAGAGCAATGGACAATTCACCTTCAGCCTTGACGATATTTGTTTGGTTCTTCGCTTGTTTGGTTCCTTTACGTACAGGATTAGATGTAAATGAGACGATATCGCAATGCAAATTTGAGGACACGCAGAACAATTTGAAAATTACAGAATTTTATTAAACTATGGGAATTTATCACCTAAATATCGATTTTCTCACTTATTTATGAATCATAGAATCTGGGAGTGGTCGCAATAGACTCAGCGTTGAAGAATACTTCGACTGTGACACCCCACATGCCCTATAAAAAAACAAATATATATATATATATATATATATATATATATATATATATATATATATTGTTTTGGGCCACTAAATTGTAAATTTGAACCTGAAATTCTGGAGCGATCAAAAAAATTGATCTGTATTTTGCCAAGACGGATCTTTCTGCGTTGGAAAGAAATGTTTACCCCGTATTTTAAGGGATTTATCGTCCGGTCGGCATATATATATATATATATATATATATATATATATATATATATATATATATATGACGTTAAAATCTGTGTTTCTGTTCTTTTGATGTATGGAACGGATTTCATGGTGGTAGGGCGAAAGGCTGATTTTGTCATCAGTATGCCTAAATATTTATGAAGTTGCCTCAGAGCGAAAATTAATGCAATTAAATGACACATCTGCACTTTTCTAGCCTTTCCTGAATATAGGACCGATATGGACGTGGTACCCACCTGTTGAAAATTAGAGAGATCGCTAAGTAAACCCATACCTACGCTTCACTAGTGCATCCGTAGGAATATGAGTTATAATAATAAACTCGATTTCGCAGAAAGTCAGAATTTCATTGGAATTATATCAGCTGATACGATCGTTGTATTTTACAAGGCGAGTTTTACCATGCTTCGATTTTACAACCACTTACACTTCTTAGTGGAATTTCGCGATTGCCTCATTAACTTAGAGATGTCGCAACTCGCGCATGATTTCACTGTCTAGGTTCTAGCCCTAAAGAGAGCCAACGGATTAACGAACAGCGTTCCGGGTGGTTTCATTCGATTCTTTGGGATAATATCTATCAATGGTAACCAAGAAAACATTACTTTTGCTTTGAAATTTCTCGAAATCTCAACTTTTGAATATTTCAGCCCTTAAATTCTACCCTTTAGATTTGATCAAAATCGATGCCGAGCTTTTAGTACCAATGGGGCTCGAGGTAGAGCACAGCACGTAAACAAAGGACCTTAACGATTTGCTATTCTTTTGTTGCCTGTAAGTTCTTTTTTTTTTTTTTTTTTTTGCATTTTAAAATTTTATGGCACATGGGTCAATGACTTAAGCGAAATAAAAGGAAAAAACGCTGCAAATTATTACATAATGGTTTATTATTTTTGAATCCAGCTATAGTAACCAGCATGCTCTGGGGCTTTCGCCAGTCTCTATTCTAGTATCGACCTCTGTTCGTCCTCTCACTCCACCCCTCGCTCACCCCCCTCACCACCCACTGTGACCCCCTGCCAAGCGTGCCAGGCGTGCGCGCGTGCGTAAGTCTAACACGCAAAGCCTCGAAAAAGACACTTTTTCGTCCATTTTTGGCCCATAGCATCTATGCGAGTAAGCGATCGGGATGGTTAAACGTTAGGACCAACTAGACCCCAAATAGAATCTATGTGCGAAAGAACGGGTTTTTTAAGTCAATTCTTAGGCCTTTTTTTATGGCCCGGACGGCGAACGGCGGACGGCGGACGGATATTTCAAATTTGGATTCTACGCACCTTGAAACGTAAAGTGACAAAGTTTGAGGGGGGGTAAGAAACATTTTTTGCTATACGATCACATAGGCTTATTATTGGAAATAATAAACCAAAAGGGAAGTCGTGACGGGCATAAGTTGTTTTGGTTTTAAGTCGGTTTTTTGTTTGTTTGTGCGTTTCTTTACTATTATTATTCATTTATCAATAATATAAGTCTCATTTTTGACCAGTATTGTTAAGATTGATGGTGAGGGGAACGAATCGTAGAGCGAAAAGGGATGACGCAAGTTATCAACAAGGGGAAAGTCTTGTCAACCACCATGTTCCTTAGGTCCTTCGCCCTCTACCGCTCCTCGTGGCGGACCTTGTTAGTTTGGAGCCCCATTAGACCCCAAATGTTATTTCATAAACTTTGGTCAAGTATTTCGAAAGAAAAGCTCCGAACGGCGTACAATAGACGGTTTATTACTATTATTTTTAATTTTTTAATTTTATTATTATTATGCTCACACGATTTTGATAAATAATTTCCACGAGATGCCATTCATGTAGATGGATAGATTCACTGTGCATTTTATCGTATTGAACAAATTCGGAGGGGTCCTATTCCTAGGATATCAACAAAAAATCGATAGTCCCTGGGTAAATGAAATACAAGTTAGGAAAGGAGTGTAACGCTTCGAAACAGAAATTTATCCATTGGATATGTATACATCGAAGGCAGAGCATAACCATTCAAATAGGTTTGACAGTGGCCATCGGTTGGGACGTACTTTTTGTATTTATTGATTTCTCAACGGCTAACTTATTTCTTTCGAATATGGCTTGATTTGATTGAAAATTCACTCCCACTTTCATGAATTTAACCGTTTGCGCCTACTAATTTCGGTGTCTAAAATGTATTTCAGATGTCGGAAAAATTCGAGAACCAATTCCAGCATTTCTCCAAATTCGGAGACTCCAAGTCAGACGGGACGACCATTTCGCTGTCGCAAAGCGACAAATGGATGAAACAAGCCAAAGTCATCGACGGGAAATCCTGCACGACGACCGACACTGGGATCGCCTTCAAAAAGTTCAAGTATGCCAATAACGACAACAAATAATGTAATCTAATGTAGCATCTTGAGACCAACACTTGGCCTATAAGGCCGGTGAATGTACTTGAACAATATACGCCCTAGTAAAATTAGAAATAATAAACTATAATCTCGTCTGAAAGCTAGTCAACGTTTTCAAACAAAGGTTTCTTAACAACAAAACTTTTCATGAAAACCGCAAGAACTAATGAAAAGTACATACGTGTAAATTTACATTTAACGTCTGGCTCACAAGATACTAAACCTTTTTGCCTTCATTTTGACGCCTGTTCAGGCATTTATCCCGTTTGAATATAATAATCCTTTGTGGGGTGAAGTAGGTCTCAAATCTTCTCAGAACCTCGGCTTACCTTAGTTGATATATAAAATACCTATAGAAGATAAATATTCAGCGAGGAGTTCATATATTCAGCTCTACGGCCCCATAGTCAATCGAAATTTCCGAATTGCACTTTCTCCGGCTTATTGTGGATACACCCTCCGATCTGAACCGTTCCCTTGTTGTCTGACGCCACTAAAAACTCATCAGAAAGAAAACTGAAGGAACACTTGAAACAAAGGGGATAGCTCCTAACAGTTTCTGTTGGGAAAATGATCTACAGCTAGGATATACAGACATTTTACTACCTAGTTCATCGAAATGTTACAGAAAATGTAGCAGAAATGTTACATCGTCAGACAATTTTTGAATAATCCTGTTCTCCTGTTTTTTTTTTTTTTTTTTTTTTTTCCTCGACACCTATTTGGTTCTAGCTGCCACAATGAATAATACGTTTCCTACTACCGCCAATTGAATTAGAAATGATAAATTCATCTCGTTTGAAAGCCATTCAAAGAAGTTTTATTTATCCAAACATAGAAGGGTTTCCAACCTACCTTTTTTTGGTATTTTGGTATGTCCCAAAGCAAAGTCATAGAAATTTCAAAAATCAAAACTAACCAAAATGAATTTATTTTTAAATATCATTGCAATTATTTCTTAGGTATTTTGAATTCTAAACAAGCGTTATTTCAGTACGTACATGTTAATCAATGGGAAATATATAATGTTACGGCAAAATAGAATGAGCGCACGGTATATTTTCTTTAAGCGCGATCGGAAAAAACATTCACCGTTAGAAAATACATTGCACGGTAGGAAAAAACATTGCACGGTGAACAATCCATTGAACGTTGGAAAAATACATTCTACAGCTAAGAAATAGTTTTTAAAGTTCCTAATTAAAAGCCTTGGCCTGGAGAACGGTACAAAATGCGTTGTCCCCACTGTAAAATTACTGATCAAAGAGGGCTTTTTTTTTTTGGCCTTATATCGGACATAACACTTTACATAATTATCCAAGCAGGTTTCGTCGACATCGCTGTAATTGTGTTTCTTGAAGTCATCGTACGTTCTCATGTTTCATGCTTACAAAAAATGCCCAAATAATACTACCATGATTACGTTTGCTCATCTCGCGGACCTGCAAAACCTGGATAAGTGGTTTAACCTGCATAAGCGGTTCAATCTGGGAAAGTGATTCGGCCAGAATAAGAGGTTAGTCCTGGATAAGTGGTTCGACCTGGATAAGTGGTTTAACCTTGCTAAGTGGTTCGACCTGGATAAGTGGTTCGTTCTGGATAAGTGATTCGTCCTGCGGTCTTGCAAAAACCCTAAAGAAAATGTGCCATCCTAAAGACATGACATGAAAAAGTCTTGTCGTCTCAAAGGATGCAACCACTACCACAACCGAAATGGCAAAACAGTAGGGAACAACTGGGGCCGATGATGTTGACACGAAGTTAGTGTTCCGAGATATCAATCAGCCCCACTAGAATCACTGTTATCTTCGATTATCTAGCCGTTTAAACAACACGAAAACACTTCTAAACGCTCGTTCAGCCGCACCCAATTTATGCCTGTGTCACCTTCCTTTTTCACCAGTAGTTAGTTCTGAATAACGCGAAATGACTATCTTGCGTTCATTCTATTTTGCCTTACCGACAATCGTAACCCTTAATCAATGACCACTCCGTTTTAGATCTCAAAGATTGCCCCTTTCCGAGTACAACAAATTCATCGATGAGCTGGCGTCGACGAAAAAGCTGAACGCTGACCACATCAGAAAGAGCATGACTGAGTGTGGTGCACCTGGAACTCATTCAAATGCTGTAAGTTCATGATATTTCAGTTTTTGTATAGATTCATTGAAACTAATATTGGATACCAATCATACCGGCCCAATGACCTAGAAGAAAACTAGGCACTTTTTTTATTTGGTGTATATAGGTAGAGTGTAGTACAGTTTATTATACATTTTACAGCGAATAAAAGACTTTGGTGTCTCGAATGGTATAGTATGTTTAACGGTAAAAAAGGTGGCAATCCGTCGATAATTAACAGACCAGTCTTATTAAGAATTAATGCTGTTGACTTTAATTTCAACAAACAGGGTAAGGTTTAAAATTTGTGTTCCCTAACAACTCTACATGTGTGTGTTGTTTCTGTTTATTATACCTACGATAAAAATATATTAGGTTCAGTTCAGTAATTCAACTAACAAAATTCTCATTATTTAGACGCAACGAAATCTCCTCCGTTTGCAGGATTTGCATCGATTTTTGTTGCCATTGCCGGAGTTACTTCTTCATCTTGACTTCTTCTTTTTAGCTTTCCTTATTTTCCTGCAAGCATCACAAGCATCACTTGCAGCAGTAAAATTAGGTTCACCACTAAGACGACAATTTGAACCTTTAATCTGAGCTGCACGACGTACGCGTGAAATACGAGATTGCATAATATATTTGGAAACGTAGTCATTCATGATGAAATTTGAATTGAATTTAAAAGAATTCCAAAATTGAACATGAATTTGCCACCAAACTTTCCTCTTTCACCAATGCAAATCCAGTCTGAGAAATGTTAACAGTGTTCTACGAGAGGATTGAAAAAAAGAAGAGAATTGGCGGTGTGTAGCAGGATCTGCTTCAGAAGCCTATTCAAAACTCATCCAACATTTATCTGGTGTATTAAAGCTTGATGTAGACATTGTCAAGGTCGACACAAGAACTTTTTTCTTCGCCCAGACGCTTTCGTCAAACCGGCAGCTTCACATATGCGGGGTGAATCAGGTCGTCACTTGCTACTGTTCAAATGATAGGCACTTATTCTATTGTGGAATCAGAAAGAATTTTGAGAAGAATTTTGAGAAGAATCTTGAAGAGAAAGTGGTAGAAGAGCTCGTCTCGGCTACAAGATTTTGTGCAACCACTACCGTTATTGTGGCCTCATAATGCTAACGGCGATGAACTTATGCCACAGCTTGTTCCACTAGGGGGGAGTTCGTGGTGAATCCAAAGACGCTCGAGAACTCTATGTAAATGCACTGACATTCTCCACGTTGTCATTCTTCTCTCAAATATGAACGAGGAACATTAAGAAACTAATGGAAACATTTAAATGGTCCTAAGGAACAGAATGAACTTTAGTTTTTCACCAATTAGGAGCCATCAAGCCTGATCGGTCAGTGAGTAATCGTGTCTATTTTGGTCCGTCTCATGCTCCAGTACTGAAAAAACAACCGTTGGTTGGGTTGTGCATGGAAATATTTTGTTAGGCAAAGGAGAAGTAGCACACTTCATTCATTGTGCGCAGTTTAGTTATCGTATCCTTGGCATCACATAATGAGTTAGAAAAGGATGTAGAATGTGCTTTGGATCCGGAAATAGTGTGAGAGGTGTAATGGAAAGTTTCAACATTCTCAGTGAATCATCAGAAAACCACAAGAACTTTTAATGAAAATTCCAAATCTGTTGAAAACAGGCGAGACTGAGCTTGTGTGGTGAGTGAACTCAGTTTCATCGAAAAACGGACAAGTTACTCTCGAACATTCGCAAAACTTAAAATTATTATAAGAAGAAAAACCTGGTCGAATGAGGAAGAAAGCAAAGTGGAAAAGATGAGGGAAGAAGATACAAATAAACCAGATGTCCATCTCGATAGAGTTCGTGAAAAACCTCGAAAGCAAGGGAAGGAAGTGACGACAAATCATCAAAGTCATGGTTACGACCATGTTACGTTGCGGGATTTCGTGCGAGAAAGTGCAGAGTTATTCGAGTTGGGCATCTCGGCAGGAAAAAAAACGGAATTTTTTTTTTTGCCACGAAAAACAAAGAGTTACAATGTTAAATCGATTTCGACGAATAAACAATAAATAGATTTATAATTGTAACTCTTTATTTTTCGTGGAAAAAGAAAACGTTTTTCACTAACTTCCGTTTCGAAATGGGTTTCCCCAACTTCGTCGCGAGCGATTTACTTCGTATCTAGGCAGGAGTGCTCCGTGGAGAAATCCTTGAAACGAGCTTAATTTCGACATTTTTCATATGATTTTAATGACATTTTCGGGAACTACGCCTCACTCAACTCTACAGACAGAATCTAATTTGACATAAACAATAATTTACTCTTTCTTGAAAAAATTACTCCTATCTCATTGGTTTACTATGAATGGTGCCCAAGAAATTTTTGAAGTATAGATTCTTTAGATGCTAATAAATTGTTCTGTAAACCGCTATGAAGAAACACGCTTTGCTAATATATTACCTACTCTACGGATCTAAGGATAAGTAGTAAACACATATCATTATTCAACGAATAATAACTATTATTAAACGAAACAAACTGTTGAGGCAGCTGTAAACATGATTTCATCTAACGGTAGGTAGTAAGCTCCTTGATTCTTAATTCGTAACTACACTCCTCTGTACGATGAACGACATGTTTGTTCAACATCATTCCGTAATAAAGAAAAAGTAATCGATCATGTAATGCTTACAGAATTGAAAATTTATGACTCAAAATTAGGATACATTCCAATGCAGCAGAGTTGGGCAAACCTATTAGGAGCAGTGCCATAATTTATGTAACAAATGTAATAAACGTGAACATTTTGAGAAGCAAATATTCTATGATGTGCAGCTCCTTTATCAAATTACTCTGTCAAGTTAACAATTTTTTCCCGTTTTAATTAAATTCTCAGCAAATTGTGAGTGACATCAAATATAAGTGGGAGAATCGGAATCATTCCGGTTGACCTAATAGGCAGGTAGTGCTGATCTTCGTGAAGTGTGGAATGCAATTCAGAGTAAGGGCCGGTTATGTTATTGTCATATATTGTCGTATATTATACCAGGCAGGAGTTATTTAGGCAGCCCAAAGTGTGGTGATTAACCCAAGGCTGTTGGCAAACAGCCGTGGGGGAGAGGGGTCATGTAGCCGACTTCTTTCTAGAGCCGCTAGCGAGCCATCAACGTGAGTCGTTTTGTTCACGCTAGAGGCGCTTGTGGTGGATATTGAGTCATTGTGCTCTGTTCTTGGGTGTTTCATGGGAGAATTTCCTTCTAGTATTTTTTAATTCTTCAAACCATTCGTGAATTGGAGGAAAATTGATATTAAACTCTGATGAAACCATTGAAAACATCATTCTTAATACTTTGAATAGATTGTTCAGATCATCAAACCTGTCAATATTGAGATCAATTTTACATTGACATTAGTAGTTTTTATGAACATTGCGTTCAGATGCTGCGTTATGAAATAGTGCATGGAGTTTAGGTTGTTCTTATCCACAACAACTGAAAATTATTACAAGGTGTAAATGTTAGATGTGTGATTCATGTAAATAGTGTGATATTATAACCTTCAGCATTGGCACAAAATATCTCGGCCTCTCTTCTTTTTGATAAAAATCTAAACAAACAATCACACTGCGATTCATCTTGAAATGGCTGGATCGGTTACGTTTTCTCTATTACGTCGACCAACGCTTGATTTATTGAGCTGCCCACTTTGATTTGCCCAACTCTGTTCGCAGGGCCCTAGGATGAGTTCCAAAACCATGAACATGATCATGAGGCTCACAGACCCGAGCAATTACACGGGGATTCATAAATACCGGGGGTCCGAAGAGAACGTGCAAGGGCGGGTGAGAATGCGCGGTAAATCGCCGCCGGATTCCGACGCGTCGACCGCTCGGTTGACGCCGCGCCCGCGTAGCCCGCACTCGACCAGCCCCGCGCGGTCGCCTCTCCCAACCACCAGCAAGAGGCAAAACACCCGAAACCCAGGAGTCAGATACGACCAGAATACGTCTTATAACAGATACCCCGCTCCAGTACGGCCTGCTGGCAACAGACGATCTTAGCAGTGTTGCAATCTCTCGAATAAATGTGCGTTTTGTCTCGTGTCGTAATTTTAGCAATTCCGTTGCTTTAAAGTTAAAATTTTAATAGGGTTCTCCTATACTCACCTACCTTTTTGTGTCATTCAACGATCTCTAGTATACATTTTCAACCGGTTCTACCCGGATGTTAGTAGAGGGAAAAGATACGTCCTGGCGCAGGGGCCAACACGGCGCATAATACTAACCCGCACAACACATGATACTAACCCGCATAACACATGACACCAGCACAACTCATAAATTGAAATTTTCTGTACATTGTGCTTAAATTATTCGCGGGGGTAGTAGGTTTCACGCCCTTGTAGTTCTCCCCTATCTATGGGGCTCGTTTTTTGGAGGGTTTTAAGAAAGGTACAAACTCACTTTAACAAAATTGTTGAAGTTTGGGGTAGCTATGCATACACGGCACCATGGCCCCTTGGAAATTTTGATAATGACACTATTCCTATCCACTTTTAACGTATTTATTAAAATCAACGCATGTTTGGCCTGTCTTTTACGTACAGTAGAAGTAAGTTCTTCTTAAGCATAACAGTGAAAATTTTTCAAATTTTATGAATTTTGAACTAATGCATACTACATACATATAATTTGACAAACTCCACCAATAGTTGGCCCATGACAAATTAATTGGGTGTCCGAATGGAAGGAGAGAGATTACTGTGAGCTAGTGAACAATTTTATGAAGAATAGACGATAAACAAAGAAATTCACTTAGGATTAATGTAGGAATTGGGAAGATCGGGTTCTTCGAGAGGTATAAAATGGAATGATAATACCGAGAGAGGTTCAGAAGTTGTCGGGGAAAGGAGGCGTTTGATGTGAATAACTTGGTACTGTTTGTGATGTGTGTGTAAATATGTCAGTAAATATCTTAGTGGAGATGGGTTGCTGCGCCGTCATAAAACCCAATGAGTTCGTCAGCACTTCGCCAGCGTTTGCGAGCTCCATGTATGCACATGCTGGATGCGCGCAGGATGGCAAAGGCCATTCTTGCTCGAATCCATCCTCGCACTACACCTTGGGGCCGACCCCACCTATCGCTCAATCGCTCAGCCAGCACCTTCAAATTTATATATACGTATTTTCAGTGCTTAATAATCCAATTTGAGTATAAACAGCACATACCTTTATTTGACCGTTGTTCTACTATATTACATTAGGGATGGGTGATCAAAAGCTGCATGCATCGTATGAAACACTTATATTCATAATTGACATCTAGCGTCATGGCTCAATTGGTTAAAGCACTTGTCTGGTGACCAGGAGGTCGCCTGTACGATTCCCGGTCAAAACGTCTAATTATTTTTTGATCTTACGATAAACGGAAGCACAATATGCAGTTGTACGATGGTAAACGTATAGACCAGACCATAGAGCCTCTTATTAACGCGTCCCCCGGTTGAGGCCGGGGAAACACCAACTTGAAGGAGACAATTAACCCCAACAAGGCTCTACTTCCTAGCCGCCGCGCCCCATAGATAGGGGAGAACTACAAGGGCGTGAAACCTACTACCCCCGCGAATAATTTAAGCACAATGTACAGAAAATTTCAATTTATGCGTTGTGCTGGTGTCATGTGTTATGCGGGTTAGTATCATGTGTTGTGCGGGTTAGTATTCTGCGCCGTGTTGGCCCCTGCGCCAGAACTTATCTTTTCCCTCTACTGATGTTTTTACCGGGCTACAATGCATTTTATGAGAACGGCAAGGTACTTCTACGTCAACTAGAACAAGTCCGCATTCAATTATCTGAGATCTTATGACAAAACACTCTCAAATTAGTGTGTAACTGCCTTAGTTACGAATGGAACCGCGCCCAGCCCACAGTGCGCAAGTAGAAAACAAGCACATCAAACTCTTGTTGGTGAATCGGTGACTTCTAGCTTACATGGAGAGGTGATGAGTATGCTAGTCAGGTGGGGAGAAGAGGGGAAGACATATCAAGGGGTCATTGCTATCTGTGTTGAACTCGCGCAATGGAAAAACAACACTTTCTGATTTTGGGCGTGCTGTACCATCGCGCGCTCTACTGAGGGCTGGAGAAGAGGGATTTGGCCAACATCGACTGGATGCATGTGAGAAAGAATCTATTCCGTAGCGCTTGGCGGAAAGGTCAAGCGTAAAACATATATTACGTGAAGGGGAAAAAATGTCGAAAATTAAGATAGACGTTGTTTTTAGTTGTTTCCCCCCTAAGCGTTCCACATGAATTTACACGTTCATGAGAATTTTCAAGTGTTATCTACTCGTTACATGAGTATGAATTATATCAAATACCTTCATCCCAGTCATTGAACAGAGGTTCACGCTAGAACTCGAAAACATTTTTACCCTCCAAATCAAAATTTGGTTTTTTCACTTTAGAGCTTGCTGATCAATTATGATTCCGTGTCTGTTTGATGTGTGTCTGTGGTAAATCCTTGTCACGCCCAAAACTATACAGAGTTTTAGTCCGATGAAATGTTTGACGAAATTTTCAAGGATTGTGTAGGTTGGTTTCTAGATGATTCCCTATAAATTGCATTGCCTCCGAATAAATAGCAGCCTGAGCGCATGCACAAACGTGAATTTCTTATACCGTTGCTTTCTCATGATCTAAATCTCCGACTTCTTTAAAGTCGAGATGTAGTTAGGGATATGTTTCAAGATGGTGCCCCATGAATTGTATCTTGATTGGTTAAGTAATAACCATTGCACCTGCGCAAACTAAACTTTGTTGACACGGGCGATACTCCTAAACAAATCGACCGCATTTAATGAATTTTTCAAGGATTGTGCAACATGGCTGGCTCATGGATGATCCATTTTAAATTTCTTCGCCGCCGGATCAATAGTAGAGAAAATGCACGTGCAAACGTAAATTGCCTGAAACATCGATTTCTTCGAATCATCCAATTTTGTTCAAATCTGGCGGTACTGAGGTACAAGTCTCGGGATGATGTAGTATCCCATGAATTGCGATTGGTTGTAGCAACCATCTCACATGCGCAAACCCAAAATTGGTTATTTCAAACGAAACTCCGAGATTAATTGATCGATTCTAATGAAATGGTCAGGAAAGCCCTGGTTAGCTAGCGGTTGGTTCCCTGTATATCTTAGCTTAGTGGTGAATGTCGTTTGATTGATGGTAGGGTGTGCGCATACGCAAACATGAATTATAGCCCCGTTTATTATATATTAGCATGTATAAACATATTATACATACATCGCTGTTTTAGTTCGCATTCAATAATTTTGATTCGTTCTTTGTTATTCATTTAACTAGACGGTGACGGTTATCGTCTCATCCGAGAGAATCATGCAATGTTTCGTTGGGTCGAACGTTCTATTCCTGAGTTTTCAAAGTGGCGATTTGGGAGACACCTAATGCGGACAACCAGGGAAGGATGCGGACAACCAGGGAAGGATATCTTGAAAGCTGTTAATAAATCGGCTATTATGAGCTGGCGCATTCCTTCCCTGTTACCTATTTATTGAACGGATTTAAACGATGGAGCCCAATTCGTCTTGAATCGAACTCACTTCCACGGTATAACTGCGGGGGTTATATTGCCTACCCATCTTGACAGACGTTTTAATAATAAAGATAGAGAAAAGTAGCGAAGAAAGATGAAAACTCTTTTACTCTGCGTCTGCGTGAAAGAATGTAGGATTTGTTGAGAGCAGGCAGTAGTTCGTCGGTCGTGCAATAGAGATAATTTGTTGATTAATATTTCTGAAAATCTTTAAAACGTTACAAATCTTCCAAAAAAATCCCAGAGAACTGGTGAATCTCATGAAAACTCTGCTTCATTTTATACTCTTTCCAAAGGTATAGTCAATTTTACTTTTGCTTTGCTATTTAGGGGAGAAAAGTTTGTTTAAATGTTTTAAAAAAATGAGGTCCCCCCCCCCCCATGAAATCGAGGGTTTCCTGGGAACTTGACCCTCTATGAACCTACGAGTTTTGGATCGTTTCCTAAGTATTTCTCCACGCTGAATCTAATTGTAACATTTGCAAATCTCTACATCTCCGTCATAACCGAGTTTTTCACTTTATTCAACTACTTTTTCCCCTAAAATACATACAATTTTTATTGTGCATAACGAACTAAAAATTTGTGAGTCTAAGTGTAAAACTCGGTAAATATAAGTGTAAAACATGGTTACAGGGGAGTTGGAGAGATCTGCAAGTGTTACCATTTGATTCATCGTAGAAAATACGTAGAAATACGTAGACGGTCATGTTTCAAAAAACCCTTGATTTCATTGGAAAAACCACGTTTTCTAACATTAGAAAAAGTTTTTCTCCTTTGAATAGTAGAGTTAAAGTAAAATTGACTATACCGTTGAAAAGAGTATCAAATGACACTGTTTTCATGAGATTTGCCAGTTTCCTGAATTTTTTTTTTTTTTTTGGAAGAGTTGTAACGTTTTAAAATTTTTCAGGAATTTTATTTTATCCAATTTATTTATTTTTATTCATTTATGGGAATTCACCAGAATCAAAGTGCACCACGGTTATAGAAAATTTAACTTTAATTCCGAAAATGTGGTCAAAAGTTGAAATTGAATGAATTAAAGCAAAGTGGAGCAATTCAAGTACAAGAGGAAAAACGTTGTCCTTAAAAACCCGTTAAAAACCTCATATTTCAAGAATGGATTTCGATAAAAATATGCGGTTGGCGGCAGTTTACTCCATTTTTGATGAAGTTTTACGTAACAAATTTTTTGCATCTACGAGCAGTTCTCCCTGTATTATACTTAATTCGTTTATCTATGTAGTATTTGTTTGAAATACGGGAAAGCTGATGGGCCACAAACGGCATATTACACTTGTATAATGGATCTCTAGATAGAGAAATTGAACCCAATAATATGACGTCAGCCATGTGTAGAAAAATAAGCTAGACAAAACTGTCGCGTCAGCGTAACTGTATTTCTAGAAATTTTAGGAATCCAAGAATTCCTTCATAGTTGAGAAACTGTGAACGATATGAAGCGAAAATTACGTGATATATATTTTGACAGCTTCAGCGATTCGTTTAAATCACTGTAAGCATAACTTCAACCCTGAGTTTCAGTGTTGTAACGCCAGCCACCCCTGCCCTCGTCAGATGGAATGATTGACCATATCTAAGGATTTACTGATTTACTCAAACTCTTTAAAATCTAACAGGATATGTCTACCGAAAGCAGTATGCTGTTGGGCAGAAGCATTTTGGGGGACGGATCCTTAAGAAGGAAAAGGAAACTCCTGTGAAAAATTGGCTAAAGAATGAGTGCATTCGGACAACAATGTCAGGGTGAGTAGTTTGTTCGTCGTACCAATTAAAGAATCGCCTGTGGTTCGTGAGAAGTTGATCCTCATATTTGTGCTTTTCTTAATATATTTGTTGCGGAAGTTTTTTCGTCGCACTAGGCAATTGGAAATCAACGGTTGGAAGGTACATTCGCAACTAACAGTGACTTTTGAAAGAAAGTGAAGACAATAATTTAGTCGTCGTTTTAGCGAATTTTTGTAAAAAAATGAAGCTATTGCAATGACTCGGAAAAATTTTTAAATCAAACTTTTCGAAATTCCTGAAGTTCGCGCTTTTTCATATATGTATGTGAATGTCATTCCAGACGCTAACTCTCCTTAAGATTGAGATAAAAATCTCGTTCTTGAGTCAAAAAATCAAGTTCCAAGCGGAAGGATGAGTTCGTTGCCCTGCACTTTTTGAGAACATTTAATTGGTAAAATTTCATAGAATGTGCTTTTGTGCTTTAAAAAAAAAAAAAATTAAAAAAAAAAAAAAAAAACAGTGCGTAAGCAGAATCTATTTTTTGAATAGATCAGCTGGAGCTCTGGGTGAAGCCCGTAATTTCATTCGTCCCTTGATGTCCTAAAGAGGCTTCCTATCAAATTTCTTGTAAAATCAGACAGACGGCATAACTTTTAGCACACTCAGGTGACCAGGATGGAGCCTGTAAGATCATTCGTCTCTTGTTATTCCAGAGAGGCAGAGAGGCTCCCTATCAATTTTCAACGTCCTACGATGCACAGGATCATCCCTATCAACTACACTTTTCTACGATGAGTGGTTCGCTTTTTATGATATTTCAAAGATTTGGAAAAATATGTCGTCACACAAGACATGGACGTCCTATTCAGGCGGAAAGGGTGCTCTGACGTAGTTCGCACTTCTTCTTAGTAGATATGCAGTGACATTATTTGCCATAACTCGAATATTTTGTCTTCGTGCAGCTAAATTTAATTGAAACGTTGGATGTTCTTTTGAATACTAACAAAAATTGCCTTCCATTTCGTGAATGTCACACGAAAACAGGCAATGTGACAAGGACTTATTTGAGGGATAACACTATTCTGTTGACCTACCACTGGCGATTTTCTTATTCTGGTGCGACGGAAAACGACTCGCCCAACACTTTAATTTATTAAAGTCTGTAGTAATTCAGAAGTTGAAAGTTGTAGTGAAACTAGATGTAGGTACCTAACTCAGAACCTGTAGGATCAGACGGATTTGTAGCACTTGGTGTAGCACCAACTCCAATGAAGTTCTCTTGACACCTCTAAAAACACGGGTTCCCAAAAAGAGAGGTTTTACGAATCCGGACACGGCAAAGGCCTGGACAATCTCTAGACAATCGTCACAACAGCAGACATCTTGTAAACGCGCCTTTCGATCCTACATACTATAACGAACCTCAATCTACATTAATTTGATTCCTCTGATATTCTTGTTGGCTCTGAAGAGAACGTTTGATATGAGTGTAGTTTCCATGTTACGAATGTCTCTCAGGTTGGGTTCATCATAAAGGTGCTGTCACAAGGTAGCCATCACACTATAAACATGAATCAAGGCCAAGAAACTCCTATCTGCGCCCTTCCGATCCGATTATGATCATAGAGTCGGACGAGTGTCTGAGAGGGGAATGGTGATAGACTCTTAACACTGTTGGTCACAATTCTCCTGTACCTGTCCAGTTCCACTTCCCACCCGACTCCTAATATGCTTCTAACAGGCTGTTGGACAGGTGTCGTCTCTGTAGAGTACGTGAGTGTTAGTGCCCATGACAACAACACAGCAATCAACAATTTCTCTGGGGGAACATTGTCCCGTCGTCCAATAGTTGCAATAAAAGTGTATATAAATCTTCTTTCGCAGATCTCTTCTTCCATATTGAATGTACCCAGAATCAGCGTTTTCTACTCTTCATTGATGATCTTATATTTCTTCTTCTAAGCACTGAACATTCATGGCTAGATGTCGGATTCCAAAATGTTTGAACATTTTGCATGTAGAATGTTGTTTCGTCCTCCGTGATGTCGTTTGAAGAGACTGGCGAGATAGAAATCTGAGAGAACTCGAAAGCGTGTATGACATGTATGCTTACCCCTTTGATATCGCGCCGATCCCATGCTTGAGGCAACATTGGGTCGGAGGAGTGTATGAAAAGTGTGTCCTGACCTTCAGGAAGCAGGAACAGACCTCCTCTGCATCAACCCCTACATGAACCCACTGTAAGCACTGCATTGCACAAGGAACGCGAAACTGGGAGACCCAAATGCAAAGAGTATAGCCATCATCCTTCCTTGTTCAATGGATTTAAAGTTCACACTGCTTGTAAGGTGATAAAATCGCACCTCTGAAATTGCTGATTTAAGTTTTAATCTATAAATTGGAATTTCAACCTATTTCTTAGAATGTGAACCTTTTTATAGTTATGAATATGTCAGATTTTCTTTAGAGCTATATCATTTAAGAGTGGCTAATTAACACGAGCAAGTATGCCTGTCCCCCGTGGATTACAGAGCATCATTTTCCCCGTTTAGTTTCCCGTCACAACCTTGTTTGCTCATTAAATTTAACCAGTTCGATTTCATTTTATATTGGTACCTACTTGCAGTATTTTAATAGTAGTTACATTCAAACTTGTCAATTCGATCGGGTTGCAGACTGACGATCACAGCAGTGTAGTCGACCGTTTAACGGACACCTCCAAATACACGGGTTCCCATAAAGAGCGGTTTGACGAATCCGGACACGGCAAAGGCCTAGCGGGAAGAACAGAAGTTAACGATGGCGCTGGTTATGTCCAGGGGTACAAGAACAAAGACACCTACGATCAAAATGAGAAAAAATAGTAATATTACAATCGGATTTTAAAAGTTTCAGTCATTGTTGTTTATTATTTGTCGTCGTAGTGCATTATTTTTTGCCATTGATTTCCACTCCTATTGTTTTAAATAACGTTTACATTTAATGCCAAAATTTTAGAAGTCAAAAAAAAAATTAATTTAAATTTCCTCAACATCAATGATAGTGCTAGAAAAGAGTATTCAGCCTTGTATCCGATTGTGGATTAAATATAATAGTGTGCGCATGGGTCGGAAAAGTAATGTGGTATTATACTTCAAAAAGCTAGAATTGGGTACCAACCATGCTCTCATACGACGAGTAGGTAGGTAGTCCTTTTCGTATGAACTTTCAAAGCACCATTGTTACGTAGTAACTATTTGAAACTTTGAAAAATCGTAGGAAAAGAACCAATCATCGAAGGGGAATGCAGTTAGTGTCAAAATTCTCAGGATAAAATCGACTCTCAATTAAAAATATTGAAAAAAAGTATGAGCGCTACCCCTAATCGCAATTGAGTCTACAGCAATCCATCTGGGTTAGACTCGACTTTCATCTTCTTCATTTCCGGATCCCAAAGCGGAAGCTGGTGTTTTCCTTGTGGTCAGGAGTATCCTCGATATACCCGACGTCCGGACCTTATAATAATATAACTGTCATTTCAAAAGTTAGGCCAAAACCTTAAAGAACTAGAAGAGGAAACAATTTCTTCGACATATGTGAATAGACACCCCACGGGAAGTAAGTACAGATTACTTCAACTTGCCTTAGGGAAGCATACCATATTAATGTGCATACTCATAATGGGGCTTCCAGAAACCATGCAAGATCAGTTAACTTTTTAGATTTGACTTCTCTCGATGGGGTTCGAGCTGTTGATGAAACTCAGATCTATACTACCTGAATCACCTTATAAATTTAATGAAGACCATCTGAATGTGAACTTATAGCCGTTGAAGGAAAATGTGCACATGAAGTTTGTACTTGTGTTTCATTATATCATTATCGCTTACAGCAATAATAACAATGAATGGTGGAGAAGTAATGGCTCTTCTGGATACAGGGGCCAACACCGATCTATTAAGGCTAGTTTGATGATCCCCAACCAGTAGAAGCAGCAGGATGACAATCGAAAACTAAAGGTTTTAATGGTTGCTTCGAAAGTGTGAAGTCGTCTGTAGTTTTAAATGTTTTGTGCAAAGAGGTCTATACAAAGTAATGTGTGCGTAACAGAGACTATATATGACATGATAATTGGAATGCTAACCCTTGAACAATTGGGATTTTCATTAACTCAAACTAACCTTAGTGACGGGACGATAATGGACAAGGTCCTTCACATAGGCGACTAGATCCCCCAGGGCCATCTTATCTCGAACATTGGTGAGTACCTACTACCTGAATGACGAACGGAGCGAGCTTACCACTGATCCGAATTTAATGAAACTCATTTGACCGTGTTTGGCTCTCCCCTCATAAACCTAACAGTTACGCTTTTTGCAATTCTGCTAACAGTTACGCTTTTTGCAATTCTGCTCACGCGAATTACTGCCATTGATCCATCATTAGAATATTCTGCAATGTGAAATTTCATGGAAATTTAGATTTTGGAGGATAACAAATCTTCTAAGAGTGATAGCGAAGCTTCCAGTTGTGGATAAGCTGAGGAAAATCGCGTTATAAATCAAGGATAGTATAGGTATATTCAACTCTTGTATAAAATGATCATACAACCGTACCATATTAATATATTTATTAGCATATTAAGGGACCGTTTATCAATCACAGATAAAGCTCAGGCAAACTCTTGGTAACTAGCGGCCTTGAATAACTTCTCGATGGCTGCTTATCAACTCACATTTACCTGCAAGATACCGCTATCGGTACTTTCCTGTTATCCCCACCCCCCTCCCCCAATTCAGGGGGGGGGTATAGTTTAACGGAAAAGTACCCCGCTATCTGCTTGGTATGCTTGGTACCTGAGACCTCCCTCAGTTAGCCATTGATAGCGGATAGCGTTTTGTAGAGAGGTTATAACGTGTAGTAGTAATAATAATATGAATTTGTATTATTATAATGTATATTATAATAAAGTCATAACGTACTACGAACGTCATTATGTATTACATAAAGTAATGTACAACGAAGTTAGGTACTAACTTGATTGATTCTGACTTTTCGGATGAGGAAATTGTTCAATTTCTAGTATACGAACGAAGTCGGTTCGTCCACGTCCGGACTATTATAATTTACTCAATGATGTCGATTTTCACACCCGTTTCCGACTATCGAAAGGAACGACGATGTTTGTAATGGAGTTGATTGAATGGAAATCAGAATCCCGTAGTGACAGAAACAAGAACAACTCCATATCGCCGATCACAAAACTACTCCTTACGCTCAGATTCTATGGTCTTGGTGAGTAGTTGCTACCTAATAATGTACCACAATGTAGCATAAAAAGACAATCGAAATCCCTTAGCATCAGAGATGAAACAGAAAGGACAAAGGACGGGAGTGTTGTTGTTGTTGTGTTGTGCTTTGCCTATCTACTTTTTCCTCATGGACATTACGAAGAACTAAAAACACCAGTGTTGTAATGGTGTTTTGTAGGGAAATCATCGTTGTAGAAGTGGTACCTTTTTTCCCACAGACGAAGTTGTCTGAGGAGTTAGCTACCTGTAGGTGCTATCAGAGGGCATAGGTAAAGTTGATTGATTTAAACGCGCTACCGAATTTGTTCGATAGGTTGCGGTAACCTCTAGTTATCTCTACCTGGGGTTTGTCTGGAAGTTACCGCTGTAAAATTGATAAACGGACCCTTAAATCAAACAAATTTATGGCGATTTCGAAGTTATCGTCGCCTATCATTTCTTTATTAAACTGGTCTACTCGAAGACCTTATTAAACCATAATTGTTATCGCAAGCAGGTGAAGAGATGATTCACAAAACTTCTCATGAAAGCCTGGAAGTTCTTTAATTTTCTTGAATCCTATAGTGCGAGTACAATCGGGACCACCCGTGTGCTGCCCACGGCGAGTGAACAGGGAACGTCCGTTTACCCGAAAAGTGATGGAAATGAAGCTAGGTGCTTATATAGGTACCCATTGGATTTATTAAGAAATCATGTAACACAAGCAGCTGTCTTTGTTCCTGCGGTCGTGCCCACCTCCCACATCCCTCATTGTATTCAATTGCGTTATAATACAACCAGTAGACCCAACAATATCAGCGATCCATCTTCTTAAAATTTGCATTCTAACGGAAAAATAAAAAAAAAAAAAAAAAAAAAATCATGATTTAATGTTGAAAAACTTGGTTGTTCAATGAAATGTGTGTGTGTGTGGGTTTTCTTGAAAAACAACCCCCTACAACCAATGAGTTTAGGATCGGTTTCTGTTTGTTTTTGTTTTATCCATTAATTTAATACTTTTTTTCACGCTGAATCGTCAGTAATACTTGCAGAAATCTTCAATTCCGTTATAACTGAGTTTCACACATTAACTGTCAAATGTTTGGTTTATTCGTTACGCCCCATCGTCTGTATTTTTAGGGGGTTAAAATAGTTGAAAAGTATAAAAATTGGTTAAGTACAACTAAGTCGGAGACATCTGCAAGTGTTGCCATTCGAATCAGCGTGAAAAAACTGTAGAAAACTTAAAAACTGAGCGTAAACTCGTAGGTTCATAGAGGGTCATTTCATTGTAGAAACGACATTATTCAACATTAATTATCTTCCCTAATTGGAAAAATAGAAGAGTATTGAAAGAAGCAATTGTTGTTAAACTTGATTTTTTCTAAGAAAATTTTTGAGGGAGTGAATAATTTTTAAACTTCTTTTTTAATTCTCATTCTAAAAGAATTGACCTAGGTATGTATTTTAAATTGAATCTGAATAGTGATAATTAAATATTGAAATCAATGCCCTTCAATTCGATTTAACGCTGATTCCGTAATTCAGTTCATAAGTTGAGAAAAATCGACTTAGAGGGGGAAAATGTTGATTTTAGTGTCATAGAACTTGGTTTTCTCGAGGAAAAAAAGGCCTTTACAAAAACATATATCTCGTCAACAAAGCTAAGATGGTGTTGTTGGCGGCATACTGCTCTATTTTCGATGTAGTTCTACCTGATTTTTTTCTTCACACTGTGTCACGGTCACGTTCTTCACACACACACATATATATCCACACCACAGGAACACACATACCGATCAGTGATTCAGGAGGATGTTTCCTCAAGCTAAACCTGAAAGGGACCCATCATCGAGCTCAATAAACTAGCATGATACAGACATACGAATTCCGACACTTCGCGCTGCATTTCATTGCACAAATACAAAGGCGGACGTACGGATGCCGGAATAATTCGATTTTTAAAATTTACATATTTTGAAACGTAAACCAACAAGTTTTGAGAGGGGGGGAGGGGGTTAAATTAAAATTTTCAGAATAGATGGTGGAAAGTGAAAAATCAGGATGAAGAAAAACAATGTCAGAGAGACACAAGATGTTGGACGTCAGAGTCATCTTACAAATATATTTGATAAGAGACGACGTTTGAAGACGCGTGAAACGACGAGTGTGCACGCTGGTAACACCGTATTAGCAAAATTTCGATTTTCCCTTGATTCGTGTACTCCTTGTTAGAACACCGTGGTAGCCAGGAACTCTCTAGGTTACTCAGAGAACATATACATATCCATATGTCATAGGAACCCCTATTTGTCCAATTCATTTCACTTTATCTTAACACTCGACCCCATTTTTAAAATCAGACTTAAATTTACCATAAGACTAGTGGTATTTTGTTCTTGAAAAGTACCATCTTAAAACCCTAATAGCCATTCAAAAGTTTGCCGTTTCTAAAATAGTAACATTTCTTACAATACTTGAAGGTTTCCTACGTTTCTAAAAAAATGCTGCAAACTGCGGGATCTCACAAAAGTTGGGGAATTCAATCAGCTTTTCAACGGTATGCTCGAAATTAAGATTAGGTACCTTCAAATTTCATGGAGAAATGCAAGTTGCAGTGTGAAATAACGTTAGTAGGAGGTAGGATACATTATTAGTAGGAGGTAGGATACACTGGTAGTAAAATTTTGATAAAACTAATGCAATGTTTATTTTATAATTTTCTAAATCTGAAATGAATAAAATTATTAAGGAATTATTCCCTAAATTAATATTAATATTCTCTTAATAAGAGTTAATATTCTCTAATAAGGTTGTACTTGGACCAAGTTGAACTTGAAAAAAACAAAATTAAGGTTGCTGGAACTAACGCCCCCTTTGTAAAACCCACTGTCGTCATCTGTGTAGTACCGCCAGCGAGGTAAAACTACTGGAGTGATCGCCAGGTGAGCGAAAAACGGTCCGAACGGGACCAGTGTGGGTTCAAATGGTGGGCTACTGAGACCGCCGGGCGGTTTCTGGCGTTGAACGCGCTGTCGTTTACACACTCCTGGACCTCACTACCGTGGTTGAATCTTACTAAAATTTATATATTATTCATCTGCATGAACTACGGAATCTGACAGTATAAATACTTTTTATTTTATCACGCATATGAATTTTTAATAATGTAAAACATATAAGTGTTGTTAAAGCGGGACATGAAAAAGTTACTAAGCGTAAACTTTTTTTATTTTTAGGACAGAAACAAACTTCCAGCGAGAAAGTTGTAGCTAATTAGTTGATCTACAACTTTTATTCCAAAAATTATTTTATAAAGTGTTTGGTTTTCCCATAATCCGTCTCAAAAGAAGCTGGACAATGTTCGCCGCGCCAAAACCAAGTCGCGCGCCGCGCTGCCGTTCGACCCAATGATGCTGTGTTACAACGTCAATCTAGTTCTAAGAGAAAATACAAAAAGTTTCACAACTTGTTGTATATTTAGATACTCTTATTCGATTGCAGAAATTGGTTTTCGTTTTATTACCTCTGAAACGGTTTATTTTTATTTTCTATGGATAAATCATTTCATTTGGCGAAAACATTTATTGGTATAATTAACAGTAACTAAACGGTATTGTAGAATGCAAGACCCATGTTAATTTAAATTGAATTTCCGACTTGATTTCCGAATTTAAAGACGTATTTTTCTTGTGCGGTATTAATGTATCAAGATAATTGTATGATGTTGGCCCATTAGTTAATATTCTTGCCTAGAAATCCAACATTTTTAAGCGAACGTCAATGTTTAAGTTCTAAGATTCAAATTTTTTACTTTAATTTAAGACAAAAATACCGCTCATAAATAATTCTTTTTAGTCTGAAAATATCTAAACATTACTGTTGTACACCAACAAAAAGCCTACTGGGTCGAAAATAAATGTTCATGTCTAGAAATCTAAGAAATATAGCGAGCGATGAGGTTTTTTTTAACGAAACTCTCAACTAACTATTCTTTTTACAGCAAACCCCCTGGTTAAAAGTAGTTAATTTTAGTATCAAAAGTTCGAGAATCTATTCAGAAATATGGATCAGAAGGCCATTCAGTAAAAAAAAATTTTCCCTTGCTGCAAATCTAGTTCGAGTGACCGGGCGTCGCGTTTTTCCCTATCTCGCCCATGCTAAGCGCTGCCGCGCTAGCCCACCATTTGAGACGCGACGTTGAACGCAGCCGGACCGAAACTCGGTCACCGCAACTCATGGGCGCGAGCAGTCCAGTAGTTGTTAAGTCTTTGAGTACCGCTGACGTCTCTTACGCCTACCGCGTCTCTTCGTGGTTCGCTCTCATCTCTTCACATGATGGCAGATGGACGGGTGTCCAGCCCTTAATGGACGAGATGTAACGAATTTCCTCAAACAAAATTATCCTGAAAGATGGATAAGGAGATATGGACCTGTACATTGGCCGGTTCGGAGCCCTGATTTGACACCGCTGGATTTTTATATGTGGGGAACCCATAAGTCAAAACTTTACAAAGTGTGCATTCAAGAAAGAGACCATCTGATAGCCAGGATTCGAAATCACGCTTCTTCTTTTGTAGAAGTTCAACATTTTAATTTACTCCATGATAATTTTTATTCATTTCAGATTTCGAAAATTATAAAATAAACATTACGTTAGTTTTATCAGAATTTTACTACCAATTTCCTACCTATTACTAACGTTTTTTCACACTGCAACTTGAATTTCTCCATGAAATTTGAAGGTATCTTGATTTCGAGCATACCGGGTTTTAAGATGGTACTTTTCAAGAACAAAATACCACTAGTCTTATGGTAAATTTAAGCTGATTTCGAAAATGGGATCGAATGTTAAGATTGAGCTAAATGAAATGGAGAGATGGGGGTTCCTACGACAAAAAAGTGTTTTTTCGACAAAACCAAAACGACATATCTTTGGATCGAATTGACAAAGAGAGGGGGCGGCGTTCAACTACATTTTTTGTCGAGTTCAACCCCTTTGAGTATTGTAATCCCCATCACTTGCAATACACCGCGTATATATATATATATATATATATATATATATATATATATATATATATATATATATATATATATATATATATATATATATATATATGTGTGTGTGTGTAATTATACCTATTTATTATTCGTCGCGATTTATGTCCGATGTTTTAGTCACACCTGTTTTGCTCTATTATTTTTCAAAAAAATCTGTCACGTATCAATTTCTCACTGGTTTATTTTTTCAGATATCTAGCGGCCTATAACACAGAAGTAGTAAATGTCCTTCACATTTTATCTTTCGTATCAATTTTCGATCCCTTAGGGTGCTTTGAGTTCAACACCTATCTTCGCTCTTCTTGGGCATTAAAACATCAATATTGACATGCATAAAGAGTCTCGCCGTGATCGGCGTATTGGATCATCAGCATTATTTTTGATGCGATATTTGGATTCTACGTGTCTTCAACACGTAACGTAAAATTTTGCGCTAGGGGGGGAGTACTTTATTCTTTATTATTAGGAATACTATAGATCATAGGTCCCCACTGTCTGAGATGGCATGAATAGATATACCTACCTAAACTGATCCCGAACAAGCATCAATCTTGAAATGTTTTAGGGGGTTTGGGAGTTTTGTTTATTCCTCCAAGTAGGTAGGTTTTTCTCTAAGGAAGTGAAAATATTTTGTAAGCAACTAATATCTAAAATTAAAGATATTTCATATGATATATCAACCTCTCATATACCTAACAGCTAATGCTGATGATAGGAGTGACCTTTTTATTTTCAAGAGGGCCATCAAAGGTCTCCCATCGACCTTTATTCATCTTCAATTTAGAGTCGATACATCCGTCGAGTAGAACATCTCAGCAGGAATCCCCTTGTAGACACTAAAACCCGTTTGAATTGGCGCAAAGACAAAAGTGGGTAGGTACAATAATAATATAGGTACCTATTCCAATTCCAAAGATGCAATTAGGGACAAAACTAGGTAAGCGGAGAACATATTGATAATCATGTCGGGAATATCTTAACTGAAGACCATTAACTTAAACGAAATATGTCACTCTCCACAATTGATCCTATGGCTTCACTTCAGGTAAGTATTTTGGTAAACTGTGAATCAATAATATTACAGATTAAAACAGAAGATATTAACTAAAAGGTAGCCAATTTATATCACTCACCAATCAATTTAGACACCGTCTTCTTTAAATTCATTCAATCAAAAATTTCTCTACCGCGTATTAAGGAAGTAGGTACCTACCTTACCTGTAACATGGTCTCTTGGAAATTTTAATTGCTTCACGACAGGCCAAGTACAGAGAGACGATTTTGTAGACTTATCTCTATATAATGGATTTCGTCCAATATGAAAAAGGTTTTGTGTGTTTTCATGGAACATACGGTTGGTTTGGATTTTTCATATAGGTAACTTTTTTTTTTTAGCATGAATATGCTTTAGCCGTGACCTAACTACCGAAAAATGTCCCACGAGAGTGCAACGAAAGTAGCGCCAATAATTGTGATGATTTCCGCTTACAACCGAGTCGTTGCTAGGGATATGATACTTCGTCGTTTTTCATTCCACAAAATTCGTTGACCATTCGTTCGAAAGCTCTCGATTTATCCAACCATACTATATTAACTACTGCGAAGTGCGTGGCCAACAAGCTGAGTTATGAGCATGGTTATATGAATAATTGTTTACACACAGGTGATCATTCTCAATTATTGATATTGTGAACATGATTGCAACCGCTTGTTAATTTCTGATGATTTCATTGAGCTGGTGTTTCGATTATGTGATTCATAGCAGGTGATCCGAATATTGCGAGAACGGTTAGATTTGTGAAGCGGTGGTTAAATTATTTTAATAGGTAATTTCTATACTTTACACTATAGGAAGCTGTAATTTCGTATGTAGCCTCTTTAGCCTCTTTCTATAATAAAGTGAATGTTTACTCGCGAGTTTCTATTAGGAGATCATCATCTCACAAGAGCTCAATCGTCGTGATCATTTCTATAATAAAGTGAATGTTTACTCGCGAGTTTCTATTAGGAGATCATCATCTCACAAGAGCTCAATGGTCGTGATCATTTCTATAATAAAGTGAGAGCGAGGAGCTAAAACATGATTCCATGTTTTAGGATTGATGGCAGAATGATAAACAGAGTTCAGAGGCCGATGGGGGGTCGGGTTCAGAGAATCGACGAGGAGTGAGTCGTGTACGGCTAAAGCATATTCATGTTTTTTAATTTTAGCCGTCAGGCTCAAAGGAACTGTTTTTTTTTTTTTTTTTTTTTTTTTTTTTTTTTTTTTTTTTTTTTTTAATACTACTAACCTATGGAACTTTTGCAGCAGACTCCTTCTCTTGCTCTTTAGAAAGTATTAAATCTTGTCTTCCTCCTTAACGCCAAATATTTACATATCAAAGTTATAGAATTGTTGTAATTCAGCGTTCAATGATTTGCATAAATTATGCAATGGCAGAATAGCCTGAACATTTTTTGTGAACAAATTTACAGTAATTTGGGAAGTTATTCATTTACACAATGTAGATAGGTAGGTAATTAGTCAAAATCAAATCTTCATGAATTTCACTGCATGGTTAAGACTGTACCGATTCGTTTTAGGTTATTATTTTCAGTAATGAACCTTTGTAAAGGACCAAGAAAAAAAAGTTAACCCCCCCCCCCCTCCCTTTACCACCTCAAAATTCGTTGGATTACGTTTCAAGATGCATAGAATCTAAAAATCGAATTGAAAAAAAAATCGTCCGTCCGCCGTACGCCATATGCCGTACACCGTCCAGAGCTTTCTCCAAAACCACAGGACCAACGTTTATGAAATTTGGATGAAAAATCATACATCTGTCAGGGATGTTCCTGTAACAGCGCCATTAATTCTAATCAACCCTAAAGGGTAGTAATTAAGGGCTAAGATATTGAATAATTGAGATCTCGAAAACTTTCCAGATAACAGTAATGTTTTTTGTTGTTGTATTTACATATATTAACATAGAATGTGTTTTTACGGAGGGTTATTTGGTTTGAAGGCGTCCGTCCCGTAAGATCCCCCCCGAACCCCATCCCTCTCCGTACTAGCTGCTACCCCCACCGCGCGTCCGCTCCACCACCTACTTCCTTCGCCTTCCTTCACTCCCATTCCCGTAATAAATCAGCATTCCTTGACACTACAGTGGCTTGGAGGTCATGAAATGTCATGGTAAAATGGGAGCATTCCAAAAAGTGGCGAACGATTTTCCTACTATGAAAACTATGGGAGTTACTCTTCCCTAGTAACGCCTTGGTTGTACGTGAAAATCAATAGAAAATGTGCCGGTCGGGAAAAAATTGAACACCGCGCAGAAAAAATCAATTTCTCCCTTGATGGGAAAAACAAAAGATCATGGATATGTCTAGTACCTACTGCTTACCAGTAGGTACCTACTACTCAATTGTATACCAACCATGTAGTGCCTTCTTTTCACAAGATTTTTCATTATGGTTACAAAACAATATTAGATTTTAACTTAGAGTAATAAATCAGCATTCCTTGACACTACAATGGCTTAGAGGTCATGAAATGTCGTGGTAAAATGAGAGCATTCCAAAAAGTGGCGAACGATTTTCCTACTATGAAAACTAGGGGAGTTACTCTTCCCTAGTAACGCCTTGGTTGTACGTGAAAATCAATAGAAAATGTGCCGGCCGGGAAAAAAAGTGTCGGTCGGGTAAAAAAAGTGTCGCGAAAAATTCCTTGACCCCCAGCCAAAAGACATATCCATGTCAAAAAGAGGAGCCCATTCCGTCCGACTAGTGAACTTTTGGGGCCTATTTCAGAAACAGCTGTTTTTCTCGACATTTTGACGGTAATTTATGAAGCCGAGAGGAAGGAGTGAGTATGTAGTTTGGGTGACGATCTGACGATAAACAAGTTTTCACTTGAAACTTCAAATTCAAGATTAAGTTTGAGGAGAAAATCACATAAATTTACGGTAGGCCGATGTACGAAATATCTGTTCCTATTATACAAAATAAAATCCATACTAGGTACAAATTATTTACTGAATAGGTACGTATCCTGATTAAATCAAACAAATTTTGTGTTCGCAGACCAAAACTCCCGCTAAGGTGAACGAAACAGTGGCACGACTTACCGACCCCAAGAAGTACACGGGATCTTCAAAACTGAGGTTTGACGAGCAAGGAAAAGGCAAAGGTAAGTTTCATTCTCCAGATTCTGTTTCTAAACTGAAGTTACAGAAACGTTGTGATACTCTAATAACAATAGCGAAAGATGTACTGTTAGTCGCGAAAGTATTCGTAAATGATCTATTTTTCTTAAAAATTAATATTTTGGATTTGAAAAATGAGATTTTTTCTGGTTTCTTGGGTCAAAGTTATGGGGAAATGGTAAAAATGAATGGCCATGTCCAATTTTTCAGAAAGAGAACGTTTATATTAACTGTAGGTATTATCGCAGAACAACTGAAAAAGATGCGCAACAAAAGTATTCGTAATTCCTTTATTAAATGTAGTAGCGAATTACTAAGCTTGAAAAACATCAATATTAACCAAAAACGTCGAATACTCGTCAATAAATATGAACTGTTCAATATCAAGTCGGATATCCCTCTTACTTCATCACACAATGTAGCCTGTGGGCATCGATCTGGCGAGTTTGGCTGTAACGTCAGGAGTGATCCTGTTCCACTCTTCCTTCAATTTTTATTACTGTTGATTGACGTTACGAATGTCATGTTTACCAAGTTGAAGTATTAAGTGACCCCACAAGTGATCAGTAGGGTTTAAATCGGGAGACTAAGGTGGGGTATCGAGGACCCCTAGTGCCCTACAGAAGGTTCCTATCAGATTTCACATTGCTAGGGTGAGTAAGAGTTAATTTAGCTAACTCAGATGATCTGAATGAAGCCCATCAAATCATTCGTCCCATAATGTCCTTGAGAGTCTCCCTAGTAAATTTCAACTTCATGGAGTGAACTGGAGTGAATTTGGATGTCGCAGCTGAGCTGATCAGCAAAGAGCCCATCATTGTATTCGTCTTTTGACGTCACGGAGACGCGCCCTCCAAATTTCAACTTCTTAGAGTGAACTGGAGAGAACTTTGAAGTCTCATTTAATCAGGAAAGTGCTAAATTGTCCTCTTTTAACCCAAGGAATTTGAAATTTGGGAGGGAGCCTCTCCGTGACATCAAAAGACGAATAAAATGATCGGCTCTTTCCCTAACAGCTGCGACATCTACATTCTCTCCAGTTCACTCTATGAAGTTGAAATTTGATAGGGAGACTCTCTGGGACATTAGGAAACGAATGACTGTCTAATGATTGGCTCTATTCTGAGCAGCTGAGTTAGCTAAATTATCTCCTATTTACCCTATAAATGTGATATTTGATAGGAAGCTGCTCCAGGGCAATAATTGCATACTTGTGAGGTCACCTGAAACGTCTGCTTGATTAACATGACATTCGTAACGTAAATCAACTGTGATAAAAATTGAAGGAAGAGCGGAACAGGATCGATGCCCACAGGCTACATTGTGTGATGAAGTAGAAGGGATATTCGACACATATCCCCGATCAGTTATTGTTTATTGGCGGGTATTCGTCGTTTTTTGGTTAATATTGATGTTTTTCAAGCAGAGTAATTCGCTACTTTTGACGTTTAATAAAGGAATTACGAATACTTTTGTTGCGCATCTTTGTTGGTTGTTTTGCGATAATACCTACAGTTAATATAAATATTCACTTGCTGACGAATTTGGACATGGCCATTCATTTTTACCATTTATCCTAAACGTTGACCCAAGAAAGTTGAAAAAAGCTCAATTCTTTTAATCCAGAATATAAATTTTTATGGAAAATAGAGAATTTACGAATACTTTTGGGACTAACTGTATGTGATAGATGAACCTTTTGCGATTCATGTAATAAAAAAACAACAAACGGTTTTATTTTATTTATGAGTTTACCGTAATCTTAACTATATTGTTCGAAGATAAGACTGTTAATATGGTCTAAATCCTTAGATTCGATGTTTTGATCCTCGTAGCGCATCCTTGTATTCGTCCTTCCAACTGCAAATAAGTCGTACTATGAGCGTGAAATTCACCTATGTCAACTTATTAGTAGTAGATAGTGTTGTCTTGTTCTAGATTCACGCGAATAGTACATGTGGTGAAAACCACCCCCTCTTGTCAACAGCCCTTTTCAGGGCTACCAAAAAGAGGTAGACACAACACAAAAATATTTACAAGACGTCGAGTTATAACTCCGTCAAACAAAATATTTCACCAGAGAGAAAATACGAAATTCTCTCTCAAAAGTGAAATATTAACGAATAACATACAAGGCGACCTCCCTAGACACTTACTGGGCGAGAGAGACGCGACAAGTATCTCGAACCAAGTCGCCTTGAATGAGAAAACTCAAACAGAAAATCAAACGTCCTCTAAAACTAACAAGGACAATTCAAACAAGCCTACTCGCCAATCAGAAACACTGATTACACGAGAGACAATAGGCGAACCAACCAGGAGGCGGCAAGCAACCACCTCTGGTCCAGCAGCCACCTCGGGGACCCCGTCTGAACAACGGACGCAGGGAAACCACCCGAGGTCCCCGTCTAAACTCAAGGTCGTCGGCTCCGCGACGGACGCTCGTAAGCCACCCCCGGGGACCCCGTCGCAACGACGGACGTGGGGAAACCATCCCGGAGGACCAGCTCAGCTATCATACTCGCAGATACTGAGAAAACAATGTGCGAGCCAATGAGATTACACAGTCGAATTAATGAAATTAAGCGGACCAATCAGGAGGCGGCAGGAGGCGGCCACCTCCCTATAAATACCCCGCTCGGAGCCCTCCGAAATTCATTCCACTCTCCGCTCTCGACGACTACACTCAGAAGTACGAAGATTTCTACACGCTCTACGCTGACGAACCTTCTGCATCCCGAGTTCATCTCAAGAACGGCTTCCTACTGCTTTCTACAAGGCCTACCTTCTCTCCACACAGATCTCGCATTGGCATCTACGAGTCCAGTGATTATTCATCCTGCTCATTGCCCAACGTAGTTCATCTGTCAGGACGCCACCCGGTACATCTATCGATATTCTCTTTAGATCGTACGCCCGCTGGGACGTTCCTAGTCGTGTCGCCCGGGTTTCGTAGCACTAGGCTCGTCACCGACCGCTGTGGGCACGCCGGTAAATTACTCAGCTCATACGCTCTAATTTACCGTCCAAGGAAGTCTTTTTCAAGACTACAAGGTAGGACCCTGACATACGAGCAAAGGAAAGAAGCTCTGTCAAGCGAGTCCACCTTCTAAACCCTCTATTTCTATACATAGAGGCATCGGAAACGAGTTAATAACTCGGATATTTCGATGGAACGTCGGCCGTCCTATTTCCTCATGCAAGGGGAGGTAGACCACGGCGCGGCCGGGCCTCTTAGTCCACGCAGCGCTACCTACACGCTGCCCGGCCAATCCGCCGGTCCCAGCGACGGCTCAAGGCTCGATCCTCACGACGAGATCGCCTTCTCACCTAACGTATTCACGAAGGAAACGTTAGATCAAGCCTCACCCATACAAAAGATCGAGGATACCTTTCAGACCCGCTCTGAAGTCAATCATTATGATTCGACAAAGCTTTCCGAATATCCACGATATTCGACACAAGGCTACCCGGCCGATCCGAGTGTCAAATACACTCCAAATGTACAAAAAACAAAGGATACTTTTCAGTACCTCAACCAAGCTCAACATATTCCTCCTACAGATATAAATCTTAGGCCGGAATATTACAAAACGGCTCAGTACCAAACTGATCGAACCCAGCACCCACTATGCGAGCCCAGTGCTCCACGCGGCTGCGACACGAACTATCTCTCAGTTCATCCCGCCAAGCAAGCTGACCTTGACGGTTTCGCTCACATTCCTTACAGGAATAACCCAGGGACTAACCCGCATAATCAGAATATAAATGTCCCACTTGGTCTACCTACACCAAGTAAAACATATATAAATCCACTACAGTACATCTTCCTTATCATCATTCATTTTATCTTTGCATACATCGTTATTCTCTCACACATTCAGCTTGAAGAACATGTGTAAAAATATTGTTACGGATAGATCTTTTCACTGATTTGCTAAAACGCTATTCGTTTCAACAGTAGGTAGTAAAAATGTTTATGGCGCTAGTGAACGATGAAAAGAAAATATCGGAATTTTAATTTGATCTCAAAGATAAAATATTAGGGAAACTATAGATCAAGCCATGGGCCACAATGATGCTATGCTTTTGCGGTAGGGACCTACCTAATACTCAGGTATCCATTCAAAAAATAGGTAGGTACATACCTACATGTTTTTGAGAATTGCCTTGGAAGTTTTGACTTGTTATTCTGCATTTTTAGTAATGAATCCAAATCTACCTACTATTTTTCTCTACCGCGTACAATTCGTTTGCAAGAGTTATCAGTCCAAAGAGTCCTGACTAGTTGACGCGATAATGTAGGTCCTGCCAAGTATTTTGAAATTGAAAAGAATGAGCAAGCGCTCTATCCAAAATATAGTTAATGAACGAAAATTTTCATTTACAAATATAATTTCAATATAAAATGAGTTAACTATCAGTTTCTGTCTTGGTGGTAGATACTATTTCTTCTCCCATCGCAAAAACCGCAATTGGATCGAAGTTCATCTATTGCAACATCTATATTTTTTGGCTGAAAAAAAAAAGTTTCCCGATTCAGAACCCAATAATTTAAAAAAATCAGTTTAGGGAAAACCAATTTAAGCAGTTTTGGTTGTAGGTAATCTCATTGATATATTCCACTGCATGTCGGTGATTATTACACACAGCATAGTAGCAATATCAGGTCACATCCGATCATCGTTTAATTTTCACCAAGAAGAAGACATTTCCTGTTTTATCTGTTGAGTTATCTCCTTAAATAAAAAATTCTTAGAGATTCGTCATTTGGTAGGTAGTGAATCTGTTTGTTAACGAGGTGTAGGTAGATATCAAGTGAAAATTTTGAATCTTAATTAAGGCTTGTCTTATTTCTCAAGACCTCCAGAGATTCGCTGCGCTGTCTAGAAGATTCTACCCTTAGTAAGAAACTCAATAATCATCAATAATGCTGCAATAACCGTAACCCATCAAGTTACTTAAATAATAAAATAAATACCTAATAATTAGTATAGGAACAGGTGATGGGTGAGAGTTCATATACCTACATTTTATTCGTAGTGTTACATAATGTAGGTAACCCTTACACAGTATGCTCACCGTTGACTGATCCCGTACCCACAGCACTCGTACAACTCGCATCATATATATATATATTAATATTATTATATAACGCGCACAAATAACGTAAATACTGCTACTTGTACATAATGTAGAACTTAGTGCCTGTTCAGCTAATAAAGGTATATATGATATAGGTAATAGCGCATCCAGCTCTTAAGCACAGGATTTTTGTAGCGCCTTCATTGGAAAGCGATGCAAATAATGGCATAAAACTTTGGTATTTTCCTAACTGGTATACCTTCTGCATAAATCTTAATGTTTTCCCTGTTCGCAATACCTTCGTAACCCAGCCAATACTTTGTAGGGAATTTAATAATGAACATTCGATAAAATCATTTACTTCACACACAGTTCGTAGAATTAGGTAGATACCTACGTATTTATATCAGAGCACTAGTTACCCTTCTATTGAAGCTTTTCAAGATACCCACCTATTATTTTGAAGGTGCCAACCTTCAAATATCTTCCCGGGTGTTGAGTTTTACATTAAGCTACGTATAGTCGGTGATTGATTGAGTGACATTTTGGAGTTTTGGTTGAGCAGCTTGGAAGAAAAGCAACGTACGCTTGTGATAGAACGTAGATGGTAAGGGTAAAACTTCAAGCTGATGAAAATAAGAAGTTCCGAGGTGGTAGTTCTCTAGAAAAAGCTTGCAGTGCTAGCTACAGTTACCTAGGCACCACACTTACCTACTTATCCCAGTGTTAACAACATACTCGTAGTATAATATCCAACCTAATGAATTTATAATATCCGTTGCTTTAACCAATATGGAGGTACATTATCTATCATAAACTCTAATTTAATCAAAATTTGTGTTATACTACATCGTTCTACGCATGTACTTACCTACTATTTACATTGTAACAAATTGTGTTACGTCGATGATCCATTAACTGATTGGAAACTGAGGCATTTTAAGCTACACTTCTGCCTACATACACTTGGGATAAACCCAATACAGCCACTTTCTGCGTTATTTCGATATGCATTATATACCTACCAGCCTGTATAGGTACGAGTAAATACCTACCTACGAGTTGCCATGCTTAAAAACCATTTCAACCAGCAAACTCAACAAATTCAACGGTTTAAATTGTCAAATCGTTTGCAGTAAATGCTCAAAACATTTAATGTGAGAAATTGGCTCTTTAGTTTTAATCAGATTACCCATCCGGAAATCACCATTCTCTTGAACTTGGTAAAAGGCGACTCACTAGGCAATAAGAAATTATGTAGATTGGCAGGTGCCTGCCTACCTTCTCGTTATTTAGGTACTTCGAAGTTGAAGACTTAGGTCCTGATGATTTCAGTTCTACCATTTTAAATGAGCTAGAAAAGGTTTTAGAAAAGTAGGTAGGTACCAAGAGCTAGCAAGAATATTTGAATATATGCAAGTAGGCAAGATGGAATGCTTAGGTAGGTATAAAGAAAGAGCAGGTCCCACCACTAGAGTGGTCCCAGTTTACTTAAATATATAACTTTACCTTAATAGGGAGAAAATACTTTCTTAGGTATCATTTCTCATTCTCAAACTTACAGTTGGTAGGTACATATAACAAACCTATTCATATTTATATTTACTCATGCGTAAACAAACATTGTTTAGAAGTTATTTCAATTCGGTCAATGTCTTTTAAACTACATTAGTAGGTACCAACCTGATTTAATCGTTAGATAGGTACATATTACCAATACCTAACATACTCTCGAAATTCACAACGAGATTCTACAATTAAAATGGTAGTACATAAAGTACCTTTAATAACCAACTAATTTCTTACACAGGTAGGTAAATACCTACCTACTTATCTAATTTACAGTCAACTAAGTAGTTAGGTATATTATACCTACCTGCCTAAATTAATGTGGGTTACCTATGCGTTTGACGCAGGTGTTACCTATAACATAATATAATGTAGGAGGTAACTAGGCACAAATTAATCCAATTTTTTCTAAACTATTAAGTAGTAAATACCTAATTGGTACTATCAATGTACCAAATTTAAATTTAGTTTATTTTACTTACATTTGTTTCATTGTGAATTTACCAGGAATTGAGGGGCGCGTGGACCGACCGGATGACTCAGGCTACGTCTCAGGATACAAACACAAAGATACATTTGGCAAAACGCCACCACCTTCATAAAGGACTCGCCTCGCCAGAGTAGGATCAGCAGCAACAATATCGATCCGAATAGCTATTTAAATTAATTGATTATTCAAGTCGACAAACTTGATGCTCGACAACTCATAAATATTTATAGGTCGGATGCTTATCATTGGCAATTTTCATAAGCGCAACACAAATCAATGTACCTTCACACTGCCATCATGTACAAAGTTTGGGGCTAAAACACAAATCCTAAGTTATAAGAACCTATCCATAGTGGGACGTGGCTTGGTGTCTTTAGAAACCTATTGAATTAACGTGGTGATTATCCAATCACCTCAATATTTTTAATGCAAATAATTTTAACCCAAGTTTCTACACTAATTAAGTAGTTACCTACTTACCATGTACAAATAAGCGAAACTATGTACATCTACTCTAGAAGAGCCCACCTACTTAATTATTGTAACCCACTTAACGGTCGGGATTCAGCATATTTGTGCTGAAGTACAAATTTATGTCTACTCCATAAATTTCACCTAACAACATTTTGGGACCATCAAGTAACTGCACCTTTAGATTATTTTTTTATATTTTATTTTATTTTTTTTAAAGTAGGTAACCACATTCAATTGAAATTTGATATGTAGCCCCTTTCGGACATCAACAGAGAAATGCAATGACGGACTAAATCTAGGACTATCTTGATCAGCTAACCTACTGTTCATCCGGGGAAGTTGTTGATTGTGAAATTTGTTCCTCCGAAGTACGGTTACATCCAGGCGGTGATTTCTGGATACCTACTTTTATAATGAAACGGTAAGGTGCTGGGGCCTTTTCTGTTATATCCCCGCATATTTCCGTTAATTCTCTACTGTTAATTCATTCTGACCTGTATGTCCAACTAATCTGTATTTTTACTAAGGGATTGACTACTTAATGTTATGTATTTTTGAGATGCGAGCTTGCGAACATCCAAACCACCAAACTATACACATCATTCTGCATCTATCATTCTGACCTACAAGTTCAACTAATCTGAATTTTTACTAAGGGATTGATTACTTGATGTAATGTATATTTTAAAATGCGAGCTTGAAAGCATTCAGGCCACCAAACTATTCACAGCATTTTGATCTATTTTACCACAGTGGACGTTAAAATTATTGGGGATCATCAATCCCCATTCTATAGAAAATAGTTTGTAAATGCAGGGATATAACAGAAAAGACCCAGGTGCTGATTACCATTAATAGTCCGTGTGCGGGTGTACTCAGCTACAGAAAACAAAATTAACCAACATAAATAGGTACCTATAAATTGGAAGTTTTTGGCATGTAACTTATGACTAAGTATTGTAAATTCTACGTTGGATAGGGATACCTACTGGGTGCCACATTACAGCGCATAAAAAGTACCTACATCAATACGAACATCACAATGAAGGCAATCAGGTAAGTAGGAAGGTGCTTACACTTAGTGAATGTAGGCCTTGAAAATGTATTTTTCAAAAGGTCGTGTCTATGTGATACCACCAATTTTTTAATGTACCTCATAGCTTGAAATTTTCTTCAGGTAAAGACGAGCCACGAACCTACCTAAGTCGTTTCAAATATCACAGCTTGTGCAACTACTTATGAAAAATAATTAAATCGCAACTATTGTACAAACTCGGGTAGCATTTATATACTGTATGTTCAAAAGCGCCTTGTACATAGAATATTTTCCGTAATTCAAAGTATTTTCAGCTTTACTTACTTATGTACCTATCTAATTGTGACAACAGGTTCTAATAAAATCGATTTGGAATATTTCAAACCAAGAACCGATAATTTTGAAAGTGGAAAGAAATCATTCATTTAAAATGTACACTTGATCAATTATATTAGATTAGCAAATATTTTATTAAAATTTTATTGTTCGTTGTCTGTGCAATCCTTAGGTACCTGCCTAATATATCATTATAAATATTCTTTGCTTAGAACCACTTTGATTTAATTGTTATTCTTAACTTACAGTCGTTACCTAACTCTAATCAATAATATTAGGTGTTTAGTATGTTGTGATTTACTGAGATTACACAGCTATTATGTACCTAGTTCATCAACTAGTAAATGATACTATCTATTTTGAGTCTTGAATAGCTTTTTTAAGATTCCCTATTCTAGAGATGGGTAGGTACAGACATTCATATAATGAAACGATGCGGCAATTGTGGTATCTGCTAATGCTTTGACGTTAGTAAAAACACAAGTTTCAAAACTGCGTTCGTAGTATGCCAAATAATGAATAAAAAGTGATTTTGTGTTTCTTTAAGCTAACTTTAGGGTATCTCAATATTCCTAACAAAAATAATTGGGATATCCATGAGAATCAAAATGGATTACATAAAATTGATTTCAATTATTGACCATCGTACCTAATAATAACTCCATTTGACGTCTTCCGTTCAAATTGGTAGGTAGGCGTCTGAACCGACTAACTATCTAACTACCTACGCAAGGAAGAATGACATACCCAACTTAAGGCTAGATTAGATTCAATGATTAATATTAAATTTTTTCTCAATGGATTCAAGTAACCTACCCCTAATTTGAATATTGTCAGTTTTGTGTCATTTCTGTCTACGTTGTAATAAAACTATCAATAATTTACAATGTGCATGTTCGATAAAATTATAAGAAAAATCTTGTTAATTCAAATGCTAGTCTTTTCATTCAACTCCTGTTATCTTAATATTTATTATAAATTATATTACAGATTTTAAGCAGTGAGGCTCCAGAGATGATGCGATTATTATTGTTTTTTTTTTTTTTTTTTAAATCTCGATTCCAAGATAATATTAATTTGAAGTCACACATAGGTAGGTAAATTTAAATATAAGGAAAGTGCTGAAATGTTGGGTTCCTTAATGGATTTCCATTTCTCGTGTTGCTAAAATTTGTCAACCCAACACAAAACTTGAGACGAAACTAATGGTAGGCGAAGAAAAGCCTAACTACTCACACTTCTTTGAAAAATAATACCACCCAACCATAAAACACAATGTTGAAAAAAAAAAAAAAAAACCTCAAGTTGATATTCGGAAGAAAAAAAAGTACACAGATGCGAATATAACAAATTTTATTACGATAAAACATTTAGAACAAAACCCATTCAAAGTTGTAGGTACAAGGATAACCAAGAAGGGAATGTAGAAAAAAATAATTCAACCCGGTAAAAAGAATACTGATTTGTAAAAAGCATCAATCAAAATAGGTAAAATGTTCGCAAAAAACGAAAATTCGCGGGAGGGAACTAACAGAAAATTGAATGTACAAGATTACAATAAAAATTATTTCTCCCTTAATAATAATAATAATTATATTTTTCATATATTGGTAGGTAGGTTTATTTTCCTTCATAAAAAATAAATAGGTATCATAAATTAACGAGAGTATATGACGTATCAAAATGTGCCCATGGTATCAACGGAACAAGTTCCACAATTCAGATGATAGAAGGGATGATTTAGGAGGCCGTGGTTCACATGTTTTGAGTCGGGATGTTCTGAGGAGTTGCCCTGTTCTGAACCTTTCTCTTGCCCCAGTATGCGTTCAGATCAAAAGGCACGAACCCTGAAAGGAGCAAAAAATAAAATTACTATTTCATCTGAGAAACAGAAACCAGGGGGGGGGGGGGGGGGGATTCGCACTCGTGCTCAGTTTAAAGGGTTGCTTACATTACAGGTCAGGCGCTTATTTTATGGAATGGCCAGTTGATTCACTTCACTCCAACAAAGGAGGAAACACGATTGATTGGTATTTTATCAGGAAAAATATGAGTAGAAAAAAGTCCAAGTTTGAGTATTCTAAATACATTGCAATCTGAATCTAGTGATAAATAGAAATTTTCGAACTTTTTTAACGCATAAAAGCTGGTTTGAGAAAATGCTTATGCATAAATTAAATTCCACGTCGAATTACCTACTGAAATTCAAAATTTGGCTGAGAAATGAGTTGAATGATGACTTTGATTGGTAAATCCAGACGGAAGACTTATTAAATGAAAGACGTTGAGAACATCTGATTCTTTATCTAGTGGGTACCAAATAGAAATTTGATAAATTATTTTATGAAGAAGCAATTTATGAAGAAGAAATCAAAATTGTCAGCAAATTTATCTCCGAATTAAATTTTAAGAATAACTAGGTACTTATTTCCTCAGAAAACTATCATGCCAATCTGGGGAACATAGAACATACAAAACTTGTCAATAATTTTTTATTAATAGTAACGTGATGAATATAATTAAAACAAGATACGTTATAATTATGTGATATTGATTCAAATAATTAATATTAGTACTAGGGATGAGTCGATTCCCGATACCGATTCTCGATACCACCGATTCTTAGGCATTGGTATCGGTATCGAGAATCGATCGCCTAAAGCCGATACCGATACCGCCCGGTGATGGGCGTTTTATCACACTATGGTACTATTGCAACCATCTAACAACGAAGATGGTTGTACCGTGGAACCGTTGTGTGAAGTTAGCAGTTGCGAAACATGAATTGTCCATAACAAAACTTACAATTATAACTTTGTTTACAAGTAGGCTTGTGTTATTTTGTTTGTGACAACAGAAGCATTAGACAAAGCTATGTTTTCCAAGTATAAAAGCCTCGAGCCAGTCTTACTTGGAAATACCTTACAGTTACCGACGAAAAACTAAAAAACCAAGACAGTCTGCTTAACTTGTTTTATTCAGAAAGAAATCAATCCTAGGCAATAAAAGTTGCCTATTAATTGATACTAGATAGATAACAAAAAAAAATCAAATTTTTTATTTGCACAAATCAAATCAACTAAAGCCTTGAATGAAAATATAAATATGAAATTTAGAATTTGTAATTGTAATTGTAGAATTTGAATGTAATTTACTTTCTTTCCATTCTTTAATTCTTCTACTCAATAATTTATTTCTTTAATTTACTCGCACTATCCCTAACAACGATAGCAATTATGCCTGCTTGGGTCCATGCTGCGATTCTTGAAGGCGGTGAGTGACCAGCGTACCGTAAGAAATCTAAGACCACCCGTGATGAGTTTTTTTCTATTAAATTAATTTCCAAAGATGCCAAAGATAGTGGTGGCTTTTTGCAAAGATGGTTTTTTTGCTTTGGTGAAGCCAAAGCACTCTTCGCGGGACCCCTGCCGAGTCACCAGTATACCAAACTAAGAAAAATCATATAAAACCTACTCTTTGTAGGAAAAATTACAGAAATATAACTATGTATTACTTAGTACTGATATATTGAGTATGATGTGTGATTTCGGTGGGTGCTCATAGCGACTATCGGGACCTATGTGAATTAAAATTGACAAAAACGCTGTTTTTCACATGAAATTTTCAACCTTGGCATCAAACTTGAGATGAAATCTACTTCCATTAAAAACAGCAAAAGTACCTTTATGAAACCAGCGTGTCTGTTGTACTCCACACTGTTCACAACCTCCATATACAGGGTGGATACCCGACCGAGGGTGAATAACAATTTGGGTGAAACTACATTATATGAAGAGGAGCAGGATGCCGCCAACCACAGCATTGTCAATCCGTTCTTGGAATATGATGTTTTAGAGGGTTTTTTTTTTAAATAAAGGAAACCCGTCATTTTTTCTTCTTTAACTTGAAATGTTTAACTTTTGACCACATTTTCGGAATTAACGTCAAATTTTCTATAAGCATGATGCACTTTGAATTTCTAAAATTTCCATCTAGAGACCATAACAACAGTTTAAACATAGACAAATTTGAAAAAATTAAATTTCTGAAAATCTTTAAAACGATACAATAAAAAATAATAATAATAATAATAAAATTAAAAAAAATCCAGGAAACTGGTAAATCTCATGAAAACAGCTTTATTTAATACACAAGTTTAATTAGGAAGAGTCAATTTTACTTTTAATTAGCTATTTAGGGGATACAATTTTGTTTTAATGTTTAAAAAACGTGATTTTTAAATGAAGTCTAGGGTTTCCTTGAAACATGAATCTCTATATAATCTTTTACACTGTTTTGTATGCTTAAGCCGTAGAGGATTTTAGAATAACCTGCGTAGGAAGTTAGAATAACCTGTCAGATTTGTGGGCTGCGCCATAACACTCTTAACACAGAAAATCTCAAGCAGCAGTCGCAACTCACCACGAGAAAGATGAAACTGATGAAGAATATGATGGGAAAAAAAAACAGGGTGTTTGAAAGGACAGCCCCTCAACGAACGAAACAAAACTGCAGTCAACATTTCGAATGAAAGTCAATTATTGTTGAGTTTTAATGCCATTAAAACTTTATGGGCCTCGTAAGGTCGTGGAAACATGCGTTTCTTGATAGTGGTTCCGCTTACAATGATCCAGGAAGGAATGGCGCAGGAAGTAAGACCGAGAGGATCAATAAAATAGCTAAGATTGCGTTGGACATACGACACGGTTCGGGAAGAAAAGGATTCTTGCACTATGAATCTGAGCACTAGGGATTAAGTACGGAGCAAAAAAGTTCCAATGCACGAACGATTTGAGAACTCAAGCTGCCGAGGCTATAGATTCTACAGTGATTGGAAATATTTACCATCACCTCAAATGACTAGTTGAATCACTTCCTATCATGATGCTGAACCCATAATCTTAGTAGGACAGGATAATTCGCCACAAGCGATTCGGCTGGCGAATAAGTCCTAGAAAGGACCAGTGGCGGCAAAGACGAGACTAGGGTGAGTTTTTTATTGCCAGTCAAAGGCAAGATTCAAAACGATGAACATCTACTAAGCCATTGGGAATAAGAAGCTGATAATGACAAACCAGATTGCATACAATAATTAACATGGGAATGCACACTTGAGAATGACGTCTTCAATGAAAAAATGCCCAATGGAGTTCATTGACAAGAAACAAGCAAATAAAAGCAAGGTTCGGATCCATGACAAAGAAAGTTAATGGTCAATTAGTGACAGGGCTACAACGTCCTAATGAGGAGAAGGCGAAGAATAAGTGGTCGTTTAGGTCAATGCGATGAGGAATGACGGGGAAAATGCCAATAATCAATGGCACAATAATCAATGATCTCCCTAAAATTACTGAAGTCGCTGTAAAAGTTGTTGGAGGAAAATTCGCTACTTCTGGAAAATAAAGAAGAAGGCATCGCCCTGGGGCCACCGCCGAAAAATTAAAGAAAAGGAAGAAACGAATCCTACGAAGCTCCACATCTCTCGCTGCTGCAGTGGAGAAAATGGAGATCAGTTCACAAATGAGGAGGATTATACCAGTATGCTCTACAAGAATTCGCTCCTATTCAACGGCGATCACGAATAATTTCAGTACTAGGAAAAGCTCGACCAATTAAAAGCTACTATGGTAAACTAGCTATTTGGAGATGAAGAATGCCAATGGAACTTAGTGCCAATCAATCTAAGAATCACAAAACTTGATCCGATTTTATTTCTACAAATATTACAATACATGTTTTCAGTTTACTTAAGTAATAGAGAGTGATACAAAGAGTAACTTAATGGAAACAATAACTTCTTAATTGTTTGTAGCGACCAACAAGGATACTTATCTTACGCATGAATGGATGGATACATCAATATAGTACATATAGACCACTACATGTTGACCATTTTTAGTTTGACCACAACAAACTAAGCAAGAAGTTACTGTGTTTATTCATTTCCTGTTTGTATATTTCTATACATTTTAAGGTAAGAAAAAACGAATTATAATATACCTTCTACCAATAAGATGATTTCGAAACATTTTTACCTATAGTTATAACTTTTATAGGTAACTTCCAATGAACGTGTGCCAGTTTTTCATTTTATATAACATGACTAGAGCGAAAACTGTGAGGCAGAAATAAAAGCTAAATACTACTGGCTGTGTGTCTTTATTCCTGAAAGGGAAAAACCTGCTTCACTTAAACGATTTTTGTAGGGTTTATGTAGGGAAGGGAGGGGGGAAGGGGATTGGCGGGGAATTTATATTTCCCTAACAGCTATAGAAAGAGGGTAAACGTGATAGGAATATTCCATAACGGCATTCAGAATCGCTATTTTCTGAGGTTATAAGAACGTAAGGTTCATTCTTTGAAAGACCGAAAACTCTAAAATAAACATTTGGCACAAGTGTAACTCAACAAGAAATCGGATAAATCTTTGAAAATCGTAAAAATAACTAGCTAGATAGCGAGGTATGTAGAGATGCTCAGGTGGAGGTGGTGGAGTGAGGTGCATTGTTCGCAGAAAACTATATATAATTTTACGTTATACTTGATCACAAATATTTACCTTCGGGGACTGCACACTGCTCTGAATCGACGTTATAGGCCACAGCGGGGTTTCCTGGAAGACAAAATACGCATAAAGTTATAAGAATATAATTATAGCCATATAATTTTGATGAGGGATGAAAACGCTCGCGTGTAATATTATTTTGAGGTATTACAGATGGTTGGAAAATATAGGAAACACATAAATATAACTTACAAAATTGAGAGAATATTTCGCCGTATCGGCGTCGTCAGCTCTAGTCCAGCCATATTAATATATAGCCTAATATCCATATATATATATATATATATATATATATATATATATATCATAAATTTCACTCATTTGTTTGCAGAAGAGCAATCTACATATTAATAGTGGCTAGCAGTAAAAAGCTGGAGGATTTGACTTCATATTATTATTTATAGTCATGCCTTGGCAACAACAAGACCTTGAACTAACTCATGGTAGGATGAGAATTGTGAATACCATCAGGTCTAGAGAATAAATAAAGCCAGTTTACTCTAAATGTAGAATCTAAATTCCATGATGAAGTAGTACATCAATACTTAAGTCACATTTCGTGCAAGAAAATTTACTAACTAGCTGAACTAAAATGTTTAAATTTCATGAGGAAAAATCGTAAAACAACAAATGTTGAAGAAAATTTCGTGTTTGAAGTTCTAACATAGCATAACATTATAACTCAACCAAGGATACTGAGAATTAAGCACCGAAATCGGGATATCTCTGTATGTGAATCGTAATGCGGGCTCAAGTAATTCCTGATTAACGAAATGGACCAAGAACAACATAATATTACAAGTAATATAAATGAAATAAGAAAAAAGGTAGTTCTGGATCCTCGTCCATAAAAAAATTCCGCAATGAGAGAATAATAAATTATTATGTGGTGTTGACTGCAGGTTTGAGATATGTGAAGTTGACAAAAACTTCGAATTGTGGCGCTGTCGAACATTAAATTAAATCGATGAAATATTGCTACAAACTGGTCGAGCGCAAAAATACTAAACCAACGGTATCCACAATTCAAATTCACAATTTTTTTTATATGTTCAACGACGATTTGTAAAAACGTGAATATGTGAAAATGGAATTTTTATTATGAAAGAACGTTCAAAGACGACAGAGCATTTTCATGTCTTGAAGATGACGCATGACGCGAAGCACTTCGGAATCCGTTTGGTAATCCCAAATAAATTTATAATTCTCGTTCAAAGGATGAATAGGAGAGAATTTGGACAACTCGGCTGATTAGAATGAAACCCCTAATTTCTATGGTTTTCCCAAAGTGATTTCCTGTCCCCCCCCCTATTGAAATTCCGTATCAAAGGTCAACGCCCTAGGGTGCACAGGAGAATTAGAGTTATTCAGCAGAGCTCAGCTTAATAACCGTCTCGTCGCTTGATACTCTAGAGAGGTTTCTAATCAAATTTCAGATTCAAAGAAAGAGCAGGAAAGAATTTAGCTCACTCAGCTGATCCGAACGGAGCCCGTTATTCCATTTCGTCAGAAAACTCCCTATCAAATTTCAAATCTATAGGGAAAACAGGAGAGTACCTCGCTCATGCGATATTTCCGTTACGCGAAATTTTTTCGTGTACCAAAGAGACGAAAATCTCAATATACAGTAAACGAAGCTACTTATAAGATAAACTATTATTGGGGCTTTTACATTTTCTATTTTTTGGATATCTGGAAGAACGGCGGACTGTACATGAATGTGCTATTAAACAAAATACAAAAAAAAAAAAAAAAAAAAAAAAAAAAAAAAAAAAAAAAATAAACAAAAATCGAAATCCACTACCCCTAGTAGGTTTATCATTGATGTTACATTATTAAAACCCAATTTTGAAGATTGAAGTATTCTCACCTTTCTGATATTCCTGATAGACTTTGTTCCATGCTGCAAAAGAGAAAAAAAATAAATTAGTAAAGTATTACAAAAGGCGATCTATTGTAATGGATCGCTAGATGTTATTAAAACTATGTAATTTAGGTTTAACTTAAAAAAAATTATATTTAAAAATTAATAAAAAATGGTAAGACCCATTTGACCCCACTAATTTTCAGCCAACAACTATCACACGGTAATGAAGTCTGAGAACCTATTCTGAAAATGAAAAGATTTCAAACCCAATCCATTATCCTGATATATTAGGCACCCAACAAACCTGGGACATTAACAAATCGTCATTAACCATAAAATCAATAAAAAGATTGCGACATAGGTGTACATACACACGCAGGTACTGATTTGTTTGGGTGGGCTCTTGCACTTCTAAAAGCAAGATTTTTAGTTTTTTTCCGCTCTTGTGGAAATCTTTATCTGGAAACTTAGGAAAAGATAATGAATATCAACTGCCCATTCCCAAAGGTCGAAACAGAAATTATTGGGATCTTCCTATCGAATAAGTCCTGAATTATTCCTCAAACAAAATTACTGACCATTCCACTTTTATTAATAGTATCTTCCTTATAAATAAATACGGCATTATCTCCATTCCCGTCTGTGGCCCCTGACATTGTTTAGATATCGGGTTATCTGAATTATCAGCCCACGCTCCTTCTCCGTGACCCTCTTAATGTAGTTCAAATTCACTTATTCCGTCAAACGACCCGAGAGTTTTGCAGAAACATTTTTATTCGGTCGACATCTTATTAACACGTTTGAATTGAAGAGCTTTTAGTGTTCTCAAAACAATTTTGGGGGATAGGGAGGAAAATGGAGAATGCTTTTATCATTAATTGAGCCTGCCGAAAATAGCTCAGGGGTTAGGATGTATGAACAGGATCTAAATCAGGTTGTCGGGGAATCCTCAGAGATATAGGTCACAGTCAGTACTGTAGAAACTCTCTCAATTTCAGGTTGCTTGTATGAGATAGACAAAGCAACTCTTCAGCCTTCAATAATCTTGTGATGGGCGTGGTGAGGAAATGAATTTAAATGCACTTAAAACACTGAAATACAAGAGAGGGGGGGGGGGGGTTTAAACAAGGCCATGACCGAATGAGAGGTATGATTGCTGGTATGGCAAGGAAAGCATTCAGAAAGGTGGAGGTAGTCATGGGGGAAGCACGGTGGGGAAACCAGGGTCGGTTGCTGGTACAGTGTGCAAGGAGTTTGTGATAGTCTCACTACGATCTCCGCATTGTAAACGCTGAGGAGGCCTTTTCCCATTCCACCCGTAACTGGATGTCAGTAACTGAAGAGGTTACACTTGCTCATCACTTCCTGAAGGAGTCTACCACAGAGAATTTCCCATTTTCCAGAAACGGATAGAGGAGAAATTGGCCGAAAAATGGGACAAGCCTCGACCAGCTGTGGCTGCATTTTTGAAAGTAAATTTGCAGTTTACCATCTTGCCATCCATTGTGACAACGAAGCACACGCAGAGTATTCAGGTCGGCACCTGAAATGGACCCACAAATTGAACGTGTGGTCAAAATCAAAATAAAAACCACACATTTCAACGCTTTTGTTTCTGAACATTCTGGGAATTCCTAACAAAAACTGCCTCTTAGATTTTTTGTAAATGCTTTTAATATTTACACAGTCGAGATTTGTTGCAGGCTTTCTACCTTATGATTTTAAAACCCCCATAACTCTCCTTAGGATCACTGTGAAATCGAGAATAATGACTCCGTTGGAAAGATTGTTGTTACATATTTTGAATGAATATGACCATAACATTTAAAAGCATATTCAGTAGACGAACAAATCGAATGTAACAAAACTGCTCCCAATTTTCAGATAACACTATTTTATCCTGTTGTCTCTTGACAAAAAACTGAAGTATTTCACCTCTTCTCTTGATCTCAGGTTATCAACAGTGATGTCTGATTTGGTGAGTTGACCATCATGATTTGGACAAAAAGCTTGAAAGGTAATTTTTTTAAGGAAATCGAGAGATTTTCACGATGAATCGAATAGTTACAGCTTCAGATCTCTCAGACTCCTAAAAATACACAAAACTTAGCAACTTTCTAATTTTCATCCGACGTAAGTAATTTTCAAGGATTACGCAGGCTAGGCACTAGACGGTCTTCTAAAATATCGAAGCTCTGGATATTGATCCATGAAGAAACGCCGAATTCTTGAACCGTCGTCTTCTGGCAACTTAATTATTGGAGGCTAGTAGAAGATGAATGCTCAATGAATCTCAACTTTTTTATATAATTTCATTATTCTCTAATCATTAGCAGCCATAACGTCAAATTTACGACATACTAACTTTTTCTGAATACAATTAATTGTTAGTTGATATTTTATACAATTAACCGACTTTGTGAGCAAGTTTTTAGTTCAATTTTTCAACTCAATTGCATTATTAGTAGCTGCTGCGCATGCACAAATATAAAGTCCTTGTAACAAGCTCAACTTCTTCAGTTTTCTAGGGATATTGATGACATTATGACAGTCTCTCAATAAATTCATTATTCGTCATTTTCCCACGCTCTAGTCATCCGATCTCGCTCAAATTTGTAGGATAGTTGGGCGGACGATGATTCCATATCAATTTCAACTTGATTGTATCGTTAGTAGCTGCTGCACATGTACAAATGTGTAATACTACACGAATGTAGCAACCTTTATTCCTACAGTTGTGATATTTCAAAGAAATGTCCAGGCAACGTGCGGGTTACGCTGTGATAGTACCATGTCAGTTTCAGTGTCCTCAAATCAATACTTCACTCTACGCAATGTTAATTCCATCAACCACTATTTTGCCACGTCCTAGCCGTCAGGTCTTGCTCAAATCAGGAAGATAGCCGGAGAAGACGATTTAATCACATACCACATCAATTTCAATACGATTGTATCATAGTTGCTGCGTATGCGCGAAATCCCCGTAACAAGCTTAATTTCTATAGTCTTCGTGCTATTTTAATGAAATTTTCAAGAATTGCGGTATTAGCCAGTAGATTATTGATCATTCCAAATAAATTCCAACCTGATTGTATCATTCGTAGCTGATGTACATGTGCAAATGTGTAAAGCTTCTACGCTGTTTTTATCCGATTTTGGAGTGAAACTAATTTATTACCTACTGTAGAATCCAACAACGGTACGTAAATATAAGTAAAACATGCACATTATTTACGCAAGGCGAAGTCAAAACATGTGGATATAGTCAATAATATTGGCGATATTCCCCGGATCTAACGACGTTCTTCATTGTGCGCCAAATAAACTGTGAGAATCGGAGAAATCGTGGAGAAGGTCACGTAAACGGCGAGGCACAACGCTGTCACGTGTAGCACCTTCTCGACTCGAAAGAATTGACCTAATGATCAATTCTAAACAACGAATGTTGGTGTAAAAGAATGGCCAGCAGCTATAGCCCAAGCGGCCGATAATAGTCGTAATTTCAGGAGGAGGTTAGGGATCAGGTTTTGAAAATTTAGTCCATTTTGAGTGAGGCCATCAGGTAAATGGATAAATAACAATAATTCGAAAACAATTTCCTAAAAAAAATCGCCACGTTAGGTGGCAGTATAGCTTCTTCACTTATTGTAAAATGGGCGTATAGAATTATTGATTAATTAGTTAGTTGATAACAAAGTATGAGTCGAAATCATTGAATGCAACATAACAGTAATATAGCATTTTCAAATTTAATTCGTCCTTTTAAAAAATGAATCCGCCCTTTTTGTAAAATGAATTCGTCCTTTTTGTCCTTCAAAAAGAGGGACCAAATCTTGAAGGCAACCAGAAAATGATATGCAGATACCTTTTATCGAAGAATAATAATTTATTGCATTGGTTTGCACAGTTAATAAAGATGTAATAAAAGAAATTTACGTTTACGAGGAATTGATAAAAGAAATTTGCAAAAAGTTTGCAAGAAATTCATACAAAGCCATGAATTTTAGAGTTTTGGTTTATTATTTTCAATAATAAACCTTGGTAATCGACCATGGGGAAAAAAATCCGTCCGTCCACCGTATGCTGTCCAGAGCGTTTTTCCATAACTACTGGACCAAAGGTTATGAAATTTGGCTGACAAATCATACATTGGCAGCGGATGTGCCAGCATCGGCATCAATTTTGATCAACCATAAAGGGTAGTAATTAAGGGCTGAAATGTTGAAAAATCGAGATCTCTAAAACTTTCAAGATAACAGTATTTTTATTTATTTATGTTTTTGTTGTTGTCATTTACATACATTTTCCCAACAAAGCGAATGAAATCATCCGGAAAGCTGTACGATTTTCCGAGCAAGGTCTTGCGCCATCACCTCGATTTTGCCAATTCTTCCAGTTGTGTAAGGAAAGATTAGTTGTGCTATTTAATGTTATTAATTTCTGTTCAGTAGGCTCTACTCCTATGCAGACACATTAGATACGTACCTAATGATTTGTTTAATAATACAGACAGGTGTTCTTTGTAGAAGAGCTATACAATACAGAAATAATAAACCTCTGTGTGCTAATTTGCCGCGTTTTCCCCCCACTCCTCAATGCAGAGGCAGCCCTGGTGCTGCTCTAGGCATGAGGGAAAGCATATGCATTACAAAGTTGGTGCCTACAGTAATTTGTGTCTGATGTGCGTAGATGGTAGGGGAGAAGATTTTCGCACACTTGTATAAAGAGTGCAATCTAACTGCCACCGTTTTCCCGAGCCCTTTTTCACACCTTTCCAATGGTGTAGTCAATTTTACTTTTACGTTGCTAATTAGGGGGGAAAGCAATGTTTCAATTTTGAAAAACATGGTTTTTTTTTCAATGAAATCGAGGGTTTTCTTGAAAAATTACATACTATGAAAATACAAGGTTCACCCTGAAGACATTAGGTTCACCCTGAACCTAATGGTAACACTCACAGATCTCCCCAAATCCGCTATAACCAAGTTTTACGCTTTAACTTACAAGCTTTTAGTTTGTTTGTTATGCTGAATTTTATGTGTTTTTAAGGGTGAAACTAGTTAGTTAAAGTGTAAAACTTGGTTATAACGGGGTTTGAGAGATCTGCGAATGTTACCATTTGATTCAAGGTGAAAAAATACGTAGAAACCGACCCTAAACACGTATTAACATAGTAGATCATTTTTCAAGAAAATCCTCGATTTCATTGAAAAAACCATGATTTTTCAACATTAAAACATAACTTTCTCCCCTAATTAGCAACGTAAAAGTAAAATTAACTACACCGTTGGAAAGGGAAGATCTTGGCGCAGTTTTTTACGTTACTGCACCTTGAAAAAATATTATTTTTCATTGTTCAATTCCCGATTGAAAAAATTCAAGATTTCCCAAATTAGCAAAAATTTTTTTTTCGGAGGGCTCTTTCATTTCTTCAACCATAATACTTAAAAAAGTTCAGGCATTTATCTGATAGGAAATGAAATGATCTTTCCAGCGTTATCCTCAAATTTGAATTTACACAGCAAATTAAGGGAGTTATGATCGTTTTAATGACAGAAGGTCGAAAACACGAAAAAATCTTAAAAATTGAATTACTCGAAAACTAAGCGTTTAAAAAGAAATCTCTATGAGAAACTTTCGATCAGAAATGATCTTGAATCGACCACTGGCCGGTAGTAAGCCCTTAACAAGCCCTGTATACAACTACGCGACGGCAATAAAACTTGAAGGACGTCATTTAGGAGCTAAACCACACAATCCCCGAAGGTCTCCTCAAAATTGGACTAAAACTCGGTAGAAGTTTGTATAGGTTGTGGCAAGGATTCAACACAGACAGATACGGAACCGAAATTGATCAGCAAGCTCTGTACTGCAAAAAGCGGACATTTTGAATTTGGAAGGCAATTTTGTCGATTTCTCTCGCAAAAACAAAGCTTTCCCTATCTTCGGTTGTGAAGAAGAAAAGAAAAAAGTGCGGTTTGAAGCCCCACTCCCTTTAATTTTGCTGGGAATAAGCTAAGATTGAAGTTTGTAGGCTGAACGAAGATAAGACCGCGCGTAAAACACGAACATGGTTGATCATAATATTGAGATGTCGAAAGAAATTATATTAACAGGAGAAACCAGACTAATACACACTGTTACTGCCCCGTGTTATTGATAGACGGAATTCTAAAATGCTTCAAACATTAGAATTACTTCATTTCAAGAAATAAATAGGTCAACCGTAACTAGATTTCCTATTATAGATTCAATCGAAAAATCAAACTTACAATCACAGATGAACTTTATCACTTCTTCTTGAACGTCTGGAGGGGATGCGGCGGGGATGTGATTAGGTGATTCTTTGTTCCTTGCGTTCATTGGCACTCTTTTGCCGTTGGCCGAACTCATTCTGAAATTTCAGGAAAAATAATAGAAATGTCAACTACAAATCGTAAAGGTAGATAGTTAGACTAGTTACACTTGAAATCGGTGAGAAACTTAACTGGAGTAAGTGAGTACCAGCTTTGAATTGGAAACAGAAATTCAATCAATTCGTGCAATCTAAATCCATTCCGGCCCGAATAATAAAGTTAACTGTACTTTTCAAAAGCAATATTCCATGGTAAGTAATCAAACTCGACAAATCAAGCGGTCATTAGGGCAGGGCACTGCCCCATTGTCACAACACCTGCGCGTAGATAAGCTACCGGTTGCCGGCACGAGGCTAGCGGGAAAGTGAGTCACCTTTATTTAGCTACGTGAGTCATATTTTAACATCGAAACAAAACTTGTGGCTTTCACAGGGGAACGATAGAATAATAAACAAGCCAGGCATTAGGCACATTAATTTATAGCAGGCCACGACGTTTTGAAAGTTAAATGCATATGAACGTAAACTCCATAAGAGGAAACGTAATTCCTTTATATCCACCCCATATTCCTTTGTATCTCATGACTCTACACATTCATACTCTAGTTATCAATATGATGACCTGGTTTCAGATACAGCTTGTACTTGTAGATTCAAACAAAATTAAGCTATTGCATTTTAATAACTAAAAATTTTTTAAAAAAGAAAGGGGGGAAAAAACTTTCGACCATTCTCTCAATGGAAATCTGTTTTGGGGCATTATAAAACTGTCAAAACTTGTTCATAAATCACAACAAGGTTCAAAGGATTCACTCTTTCGGCAAAAATGAAGCATTTCAAAAAAAGATGGGTTCGCAGGACAGCACTCTTGCAAGGTCAAAGATGCTGAATTTGAAAATATAACTTAATTAATTACTTGATTAATTTGGGGAAAATGTAGTCATTTTTAAGAATTCCTGTTGTCTGCTAGGGTTTCTCTCGTAGCGAGTTGGATTAATTATGATAAACAGAGGACAATAAAGATGGAAAAATAACCACATGCGTCCAACTTTTAGCAAATTAATCAACGGGATATAATGACAGCCAAAATATACGTAGCGTTGATGGTTAGGGATGGTTCATTTCAATGTTGATATCGCTCTGCCAACTTAGACCCCCCTGGCCATACCACGTTTGAGCCCCTGGCTAGAACAGAGAATCTCCTTTTGCTCCTGTTACCTCTTAATGCTAAAGTAGCGTGTACGAAATTTTTATATAACCCTGAGTAGGTAAGGTAGGCGTACTTTGCTTATAATAATAATAGCAAAACGTTTGGTTATTAGGCTTCATACCCAAAAACCGTGCTTCATACCGAACCGTGATTGAAAAGCTCCCAATTTAAGATAAAATACGTTGACTAAACCACCATAAAATGTTAAACACAAACCAAAAAAAGGCGGTGGTAACTATTTTGTGACCGTTATTCAAGAATAACTCGCGTAAAAACAGATCCTTCGCTACTACAAGATCATCACTTCTGCCAACGAGCCTTTCGGTATAAGAAGTCATTACTAATGATTAAGTCATTTAATAGTACCTACATGCTTAATTGCCTACCGTATACTTTTAAAAGTTTTAAATAAATAAGTAAAGGTTTTTCTTTAAATAAGTTTTAATGCCTATTGATTTTTGCCTAAATTGTCACTGCCTAATAAATTTGGGAAAGGTTGAATTAGGTTTGGGACAGGTTGAATTTGATTTATAAAAGGTTGAATTTGACATAGAAATACCTACTATATTACCAATACAATGGTTAAATTACTGTCACGAACTGCACGATTATTATTTTTCTCTAATACCAACCACGGATTCTGATCTATTTGTCCAATACAACTAATCTATACTTTACTAAAAGGATTGGTTCGGGATATTTTTTTTATTTTTGAGGAGCGAGCTTACAAGCATCCAGACCTCTAAACTGTAGGCATCCTTCTAATGTATTTACATGCTAGATGACTACTAGTCAAATAGTTCTTTATGTGTCCACACTTTTTTCATTTCCCACTTCTCAATTAAGCGAAGGAGAAAGTTAATTTATCATTAAACCATGGGAAAGAGGAAATGTTGAATTTTCCGAAACTGTCGTCAAATTAAGTTTTTCATAAGATAATGACAGATTTACATTGATTTGAACGAGGGAACACATACGGAACTACACCCACAGTAAGACTAGCCCAAGTACTAACCAACATTTGATGAAATTCAAACGGTAAAAGTCCTAATAGGTACAAAACAAAAATTCCTACTTCCCATCGAAAATCTAGGGTACAATCGATTCGGGAAACGATCAATTTCATTCAGAAATTGCCCATTCTCCAAACAATTATTTCTTTATAGAGTAGAGACAAATGTGAGATATTTTCCTATAGCCAGGGTGGGGAGAGACTAGTAGGTTGGAGGCACATGAGTAGGATACCTACCTAATCATGTCAGATGTGTGTGGATCAAATTATGTGCATCAGGTACCATAAATCAACTGGAGCAATGCTAAGCAACCTGAAGGAATAAATTATATTCAACCTACCCATTCACTACGTAGGGCCCAGATCGATGGGCATCTTGCATACTGTATGCGTACATTTCCCGGAAGTTGGTATATTCTCTGAAGATCGTATATGTAAGTACCCACCGGAAATGACTAAGAACTGATCGAACGACTGAACAAAGTGAGGTACCAAATGTTATTCAAATAAGCAAACGAATTCACGATATAGAAACTGAATAGTAAGCAGAGGTGACCGCAGAATCCTACGAGCGAGCTGTTTTCCGCGGGTCGTGAAACTATTGATTTCGGCAGCCCAGGACACAGCCGCGGAAAACTTGTTTGAGGTTATCCCTCTCATCCTATCCCTAGTCGCATTCTCAAATCCTGGACGTAAAACACGATCAGATCGTCGAGGAAAGAACGTGAAAACATCCGAAAAGATTTATCAAGGTGTATCAACTATTAGGAAAAGGATGACATCAAGGAAAACCTAATCTATCGAGTATGAGAATTAATGTTAACCTGCTCTCAGAGTAGGATTAGACAACAAAGAAAATTTATTTGTTGCGACTTACTTGTACTCGATTTGCGTAGGTGACTCGTCGACGACCGTGCGGATCTCGGTCCGGACTAAAATTAAGGTTTACAGCTACTTAAATCAATAATAAACGAATTAAAACTAAAAATCTACAGTCTTATCACTACACCAAACATAGGAAACATCTGTATCTTGAGGAGGAGCAAGATGGTTTCTGGAAATTCCCAATATTTACAAACACGCGCAGTGTTGCCAGGCTGCTCACAGGGCTAAATAACCGTACGGTGGAACCAGTTTCCCGGGCAAATGTGAGTCTCGCGCCACAATCCAAATCGAATTCTATGTGGAAATTTGCATAAGATCATCAACAGATTGATGGTGTGGCGTGGATCGAGAAGGTAAGCATTAATAAATATAGTTTAGTTATTTACATTTAAGAAGCAGTTAGAATTAACTGATCCAGAATTTAGAAAGGATATTTCTCCCGAATGTCGGAATGTATATGTTGGAGGCACCTAGAGAATGAAAACTGATGCAGTTCAACTTTAGCTGAGCTTTGGTGATAAATTTAGTACATAAGTCGTTTGAGCTTCAGACTGTGAGACAGGCACATCGTGGTACTTTAGTCGGATTCTGGCAAATAACATTAGTTGCCTCCGAGTCTACTGGGAAGCATTGTGTTCACTTTCTAACGATGAACAAAAAATGTAGGTAAGTACGTAGGTATCCATTTGCAATTTATGTTTTCGGCCGCCCAGGACCATTTTGGTTTCCCTTGCGTGCGTGTGTGCGCGTGTGTATCCATAAATACTTGCAAAAGCATGAACCCCGATAGTCAAATTCCGATGGGTCTGTTCAAGAAATGTTGGTAGGTACCGTGGAATGGGGTGAATAGAAATAAAAACGGATTTCCTTTTCATCTCTTATCATAATTCTCGCATCTGCTTTGTTCGTTCATTAAAGATCCCCGTTTTCCCAACATTTTTTATTGATCTGCCAGTATCAAAGGATACCCTTGTAAATAAATATCCAAGACACCCTGTAAATAAAAATTTTTTTTTTTCTCATTCCGAGTTGGTTTTATTAATAACAATGCGATGATACCTCTGTTTTCTGGTCAATAGAAAATTGTGTTTTTACTGATTTTCATGTTCCAAAACAAGTTTTCAATTTCCCTATAAGGCGTTACTGTGATATTAATAACTAAAGACTGTGTTTTGAGCTTTATACATGCTAATTTTTTAAATAAAAAATAAAAAAATAAATGAAAAAAATCTTCTTGCACTCCTAATTTTTGTTTCTATCAGTTTTCTTTTACAAAAAAAATTAATTAATTAATTTAAAAAAAAACGAACGTTTGAAATCGAAAAAACGATCAAAATAACACAGTTTTTCTATTCACCCCTCCTGGAGTATGAGGGTACGTAAGGAGGGGGAAATTGGTAGCTTGAGATGTGAACATTTATATCACATAAATCAAGCGCTTTCCAACGAGTGGCGAACGATTTTTGTGCGATTAAAACTGCGGAAGTTCCATTCCCCTAGCAACGGCTGGGTTGTACGTGAAAAACACTGAAATTGTGACACAAATTTTGCGTCACGGAAATTTTTGGTTGACCCCCCAGAGCAAAGACATATCCATGTCAAAATCAGATTTAAATTACGTAACAATTTGAAAATGCATAATCCCCACACTTCATGATATTTTCTTTGTTGATGAAAAATACATTTCAAATTGCCTTTTTATAAAAATAAAATGTAGTTGTTTGTTCAGGTAGGTATCTTTACGTAGGTAGCGACGTTTATCCGTACCAACGTTTTACCTAGTTCTCTGGTGACAGCAATATAGAGTTTCAAGAGAGAGTCCTTCAATCAAATAAGAGTAGATTTCGCACAAACGTGGTGTGGTGTTGTGTCTTGTTGGTAGTTACATATTTGAATTTTGACATGGATACGACTTTTACGAGGGGGTCAACTAAAATTTACTCCACGTTTTATTCACGCAAAAAGTACAAACAAACGAAACATCCTAGGTCCAAGTAAAACCACTCCGTTGCTAGGTAAGTGTATGTAACTCCGTTAGTTTTCACCCCTAAAAAATCGTTCACCACTCGTTGGAAAGCTCTCAATTTACCTCAAAACATCAAGCTGTCTAATTCCCTCTCCCGTTACTCCCAATTTTGTAGAACACGTAATCAATTTCACATCTATGTAATTAAGAGATCTTTCCTGTGGGGGTATATTGCTTTCCTCGGACTAGATGCATATTGCTAGGTATTCGACCATTGAAGAAGCAGAAGGCACCTACTACTACCTAATTTATTACATTAACTACTACCTAAGTTATTTTATGACATTGTTACCGCGATCCATCCTGATCAGCTGAGAGAGCAAAATTCTCTCCGGTTCACCTTTGGAAATTTAAATTTGACAGGGGGGGGGGATTCCTCATGTACAAGATGCGAACTAAATTAGAACTCCATCAACTGAGTAAGGTCAATTCTCTTCTATCCATCCTAGGAATTTTTCATTTTGTAGGCAGGACCTAATATTTTCATTATACCTACTCATCTTCAGTGACTTTTTTTATTATTCGTTCGATCTAGATCAGTCCATTTTTTAGTCTGTGTATAACACAAACTTTGGAAGTTTAGTTTCAAATTTACCGTAAGTGAGGAAAGGGGGTTTATTCCGATAAATCATGATATTTTCGCCTTTTTTCTTCGTTTTTTAATCTTTTGGTTTAGATCTGGTGAAAATCGGAGATTACATGTTGACGGCGAATTTTTCGGGAAGGCAACTCTCAGCCGATTTTGGCAATTCATGATGGGAAGGGAAAAATCTATTTATTGTTTTTTTTCAACCATTTTTTTTTTTTTTTTTTTTTTTTTTTTTTTTTTTTTTTTTTTTTTTTTTGTACTTGTTTTTTATACTTTTCAACGGACGAAAACCCAGCAAAATCACGATCTGTTCACCGTTCTCACCAAAATTGTACACAATCTAACTATAGGGACGTCTCTGTAATGTTCGATTACCTACCTTCCAATACACACAGTAGCACAGAAATATTATTTCCTCAAATTCCCTAGCTGAAGTTCGTCAACCAGAAAATCTATCGGGTTATATACCTACTCCAACATTTTTTTCAAATTTCAAAATACTGGATTTGAATTTTCAAAAACCTTTGATTTTTCCAATGCATTTTCGCACGCTGAATCGATTGAGACAACCGCGCAACAGTTTAAGAGATATATGACGAGCTTTACGCTGCGAAACCTCTATTTTCGCATAAACAATAGGTATTTTGCTGACAGTATCTCTAAAATATAAATAAATAAATAATAATAAATATTAAAACATTGGTAATAAAAAATAAATAAATAAACAAATAAAATAAAACTAAAAAAGGTCAGAAACAAAAAAAGTAAAAAAATAAATTTAAAAAACTGAAAATTCGCTTATTAGGTCTGCAATATGTACTAATTCTTCTTACTTTGATTCTAATAGCTCTTTTCTCCTGCCGGGTTCGGACATATTGGTTTCTAAAGGATAAGTGCTCCATATACCATTCCAATAGGTATAAATACCTACCTACTCTATTGTATTATATATAGTACATATATTGGAATGGAAGAAAAGCGTTCGAATTTATGACTGAATATTCGTAGTTGCGTAAATGACTAAGATGAATGAGCTTACCTTTGGAGTTTTTCAAGAGATGCAACATCCAGCATTTTTTTCAATTTTTCAGGAAGCCATTGGGGTTCTTTTTGTTGATCTTCTCCTTCCTCAGATCTTGATTTCTGTAGGTTCGGTCCATTTTCTGAAGCTGGAACGATTTCCCTGCTCTGATTTTCACTGCTGCCCTCGAATTTCCGTTGGCCGGGATTCCCCTCCCAAGTCCTTTCCAACTGTGAAAGTTTGAACTGGTGATTAGGGGCCTCGGAGGCAGCTGTGATAGGCCCAACTCTGGAACTAACGGTGAACGAAAGGACTTGAGCATTCACGCTTGCGGGTCCTGGGGGCGGCACGGATGGAACGAAGCCGTGACTGGGCATTCCTGACGTGTACGGGATGGCTGTGTATGGCACAATATTCGGGCCATTCGTGTACGGCACTATATTCGGCTCAGTCACATATGGCACTACATTGGGAGGCACAGAATACGGCACTGTGCATTGAGGAATCATGCCAGGTCCCATAGTGATGGGAACCATCTCAGCACTCGTGTAAGGCACGAAATTACTCTGCCCTTCAGTCATGGGCACCCACTGCTGATGGGGGACATAGTTGGCCCCCTGGTAGTACGCAAAAGTGTACTGTTGGGCATCAACGTATTGTTGGAACGGAGCCACGGTCACAGGACTCAACATTGGAGGATGCACAGAATGTGGAGGCGGCATGAAGTTGAGTTGACCCGCAAGACCACCTTGAGTGTCTAAATATTGCGGGTGATCTGAACGACCGAAATGACTCACAACATTAATCGGTTTATTGTAGCTCTTAGCGACATTTGTATCTGGATACGACTGCCTCTTACCTCTCGTTTGTGGAGGCTTATTATAACTCTTCTTCCAAGATTTATTTCCCTGCTTTTTTTGGCTCTGTCCATCAGAACTATGGGTTCCCGTGCCTGTGCTATTAGGAGATTTTTCACCATGAAAGTTTGGATGATTCCGTTCTTTACTGCGGGTATCTTGAAGTTTACCCTGCGCCCCGATGGTAGGTGGAGGCGATTCATAACCAGCGTAATTTAAACGCGGACCAGCGGCGTGAGGAGGAGGAGGACAGTTTCCGAAATTTGTATGAACCCCGACAGACCCAACTTGGTGATGTTCTTGACCCGACAAACTCGGGCTCCTAGTGAGAGGGGCTCCCGTTTGCACGAAGTGTTGTCCCGCGATCGGGTTGATCGGTCCAGGACTGTTGGGAGCACTCCTGTGAGGACCACCCACCCGATTGCCAGGATAAGGGAGAGGTGGAAAAGCTTGCATCTGCATCAAATGCGAAGGAGGTCCTGAATCCCTTGAATGAGGCGTATTCGAGAAATTACCATTCGGTGATTGATTCTGTCCACCCCTCATAGACATGGTATTACTTTGATAATTAAGCTGACTCACCCCTTGAGGTTGATGTTGCCTATTATTCTGGTTCCTCCATGAGTTCTGCTGCCGATTTTGATTATTAGCGATGCCGGTTCCCGAACTGCTACTTTCTTTGTTAAATTCGTTTTGGACAGAGTCCGAAATGCTCATGCTGTTCATTTTACCGGTTAAGCTGTTTTGTGACGACCCCCTGCTTAAATTACTCGGGCTTCCGGACTTCTGTTTATTGCTGGACATCTTCGCATTCCCAATATTGTCAGACTTGTCGAACTTCCGTCCCGCTTTCTCATTGGTCGATTTTTTCGAATTTTGCTGTCTCCGTTGTATATTTGTGATGGGTCTCCCTGCTCCAACTGGTTGTATAGAAGATGAGCCAGCTCGATTGGAATCAACTGTCTTCACAATTTGGTCGGGTGGCACCATCGAACTGTTTACCCGCTCACTCTTTTCACTAACAGTATCACTGCACTTAACGTTAGAACTACTCATGGTGATGTTATACAGATAACTAACTTAACACTCGGAGCTCTTCCATATTCTCAACTTCGTTTTCGATAAAGTGGGGGATCTTTTCGAATATTCAAGCCCTATTGGTCGAATGCAATCCTGATACTAACAATGACCTGAAAGTACCTACAGGAGTAGATGCTAATTATGTCGAGTCTCGCAGTTTACCTCTTTGTTGAAACCCAGGTTATACCTTTATAAGCTGCTTACCCCGATTTCGCCTTGAACGGCTGGCCGTTCTCAAACAATGACACTAGGCGTAGACTGTCTAATTGGCACCTAAATCCCAGCTAACCCATATGAACAGTTATTTGGCTATTTTAGGAAGGTCAATTCTCACGAAGTTGAATGACATTTTCCATATCTCTGCTTCAAGAAAAACTGGAAACCTGTAACGGCCATATTTACAGAAGGGTAGGTATAGGTACTGAATCAATTTTAAACGCGCATCCAACGAAACATGCTTTGTAAAAATGTTTCACTATCTCCTTGTTTTAAGGGGTGTTTCCATTTCTTGATTTTGGATTTTATTTTCAGCTAATATTACTTACGTTTTACACCTTTGTATTTGGCCAAGAAACCCACCACCACCTTACTATAATATCCAGTTCCGTAGATTCAAGAATGTAATTGATAACAACGTCAGCTAAAAAGTTGGATGGGCAGCATAGTCACTTCAGTTACTGAAATAAAGACAATGAATAAAAACTACCAACTTTTGAGACATCCTTTATGTATTAGACTGAATCAACATGACTTTTCAGGTTCAAACGTTCGTGTTTGATAGCAATATGCTAGCACTTTTTGAAAAGAAACAAACAGTTGCAGAAAAACTATAATTTTAATAAAGAAAAATAGTCTTGAAATTTTCGGAAAAAAAAAAAAAAAATCATACACCACGGATATAGGAATTCAAGGAAAAAAAAACCCAAGACCCACCAAGAAGATGAATCCTTCTTCCACTTCTTTTACGTGCAACCAAAAGGGGCAAATTTCAATTTAGTTGCAATATACCTTGAAGGAATCCCTCCATGGTTAGCAGTTAGCATGTCTATATATCTTCTTTTGTCACTGCTAAGTGCCTCCGAAATTGCAAAGGAGATCATTAAAAAAAAAAATAATAATAATAATAATAATAATAAAATAAAATTAAAAAAACTTTCCAACTCAACCTTGTCTAAAGTGGAACATTTTTCTATATTTTAATCTAGTAGTGATTTTTTTCCCCATTTTATCCAGTGTACCTAAGCCTTGATCCTCTGGGAGGAGCAGCTGCCTCCTTGCCCCCTCACCATAGATCGGCCCCAGCGAGTTGCAAGGAGTAATATTTGCGCATGCGCAGCAGCTACTAATGATACAATCACGATGACATTGATTTTAGAACACTCATTGATTCCTAACACCCTCTCAACGAGCAACTAGCACGTGACGTGAGAAAATTATGCTTGTTTGATTTTATGTTAGCTTATGCGCTGTGTGGAGTATTGATTGGTGAATAATTAAACACACGGATAGAGGATAGACACACAGAGACAGTGATTGTTTGTTACTGATGATGACCTAACCGTCGAAATCGATCTAACATTGTACCTAACTCTTTATTTTCGTGGAACTAGACAACGTTCTTCTTTATCTTCCATTTTTCATGGAAATGAAGACCCGGGGAAAAAAAACACGCAATTTGCGTATGCAGAACCAACTTTTCGAATAGGCTAACAGAGGCTCTGGGTGGGCCCCGTCATTTCATTCGTCCCTTGATGTCCTAGAGAGGCTCCCTATCGATTTTTAACGTCCTACGGTGAATAAGAGAAATTTGAGTACGATTTTGCAATCATGATTGATATTAGGGCTCGTGGTCAGCTGATCCTCACCAAAGTCAGCAAGCCACACGTTCCGACATGGTAATACATCATATCAAAATTTAGTCCGGATCGGACCAGCGGTTTCGGAGGAGTAGTGAGCACAAAATTTTGTCCATACCTATATATATATATATAGGTACTATATATATATATATATATATATATATATATATATATATATATATATATATATATATATATATATATATATGAATTACTATTGTAAACGTGTTCTACACCACCTGAAACGCAAATGAAATACATCCCCACCCCCTAGTGCCGCCGTTCCGACGGCTGTAATACCACTTTTTCTACAAGAAGTTGGGTAAAAAAAGGCTTCATACCTTTGGCATTGAATTTTACGTTTACGCACGCGCAGTAGCAGTTGCTTTTACAATTAAACTCATAGAATGCAAATCAGCCCTGGCTAATTGAAATCCAAAGACAATGAAAATGATAGTGAACCTAATCCCCCCACAACCCTTGAAAAATTCAACAAATTGGGCCAACATTTACTCATGCGCAGTACCTTCACTGAATTATTTGCAATGTACCTAATTAAAACTCTAGTAAATACAAAATTTCCAGTCCACCCTTCAGCTGACCTCTAATTTTGAGCGTATAATATAATCACGGTCATCAGATCGTGAGATCGTATTTCACGAAAATCTCCTAAGGATCCGAAGATGATAAATGTTTCAAATTCATGATAGAAGAGGAAGAATAGAGGGGGGTCATAGCGATAAATCGTGATATTCTATATTCCGTCCACGCTTTCGTGGCAGTTCGACTACCTGTGGCGACCCTTAGTCCGGCAACTCTGTGCTGTTCGAGGTTCTTCTCAACCCCTCAATTATTAACTCCTCGGGTACCTACTGTGTTTGTCTCCTCTACGATTAGCCAACTTTGTTGGATTACGGAATCGGTCATTATTTCAGTTACAATCAAATCCAGAGGAATATTTTGAAAAGAACAAGTTTGAACACAGCATTGCATAAACAACTAACACACTAATTTTTTCCAAGTCTATATTATATTATTACGGGGAAGATCCGGCTGCGTGTTGAAAACATTTAAACACTGCCAAATTTTGTGTTGTTTGGTCTCTTTCGGACAAACATTTTATGAAGAATCCAACTTCATTAATAGGCATTGTAGCATACTTAGCTGATAGGATTTTGTTTATTGAAGAGGGTCATAATTTTGGGTTGAAAAATGCTGGTCGGTCGAGCTCTTGGCGTTGCCGACCCATGGCAGGGGACGAGGGGGAATTTTGACCTCAGCAACCTGCCACGAAAGCGTGGACAGAGTATAGGTAGTGACGAATTGTAATATTTTTGTTGTATTTGTTCAAACCAGATTTTAGTCCAGTTATGGCAAACTTGGAAGTTTCCAATGCACTGTCGGTGGGGAGTAAAAAAGATGGGGGTAATTTCGAGAAATCATGATATTTTCGTATTTTTTCGCTTTATTTAATTCTAACCAAAATTATACGCAATCCATCCATAGGGACATCCCTGTAATACTTGAATTACTTACGTATAAGTTTTCCCATAGAATCGATTGCAACCATTTTCAGATTCATCCAAATGACAAGTGTCATAAAAGTAAACGCAAGAACATTATTATTTCTTTGTTTTAACCAATTTTCGTAGAAAATGAAGCTCTTGCAATAACTTGGAAAATTTTTAAATTAAAATTTCTGAAGCATGTCTTCGTCGAGATCCGTATTGAGGCATTCTGAAACGAATCAGGGAACCGATTCTAGAGCTCATTTCTGATCGAATGTTCCTCCCTGAGATTTTTTCAACACTTTGTTTTCAAGTTATTCAATTTTTTATTATTATTATATACTAGTAGGTTTTACATCCATACCAAGTTTCATGAAAATCGGACGTCGGGAAGTGGCATTTAAAACAATTTTACGGGGACATAAATACATACATACGTACATACATTTATGAACACGAATCAACTCGGCTATCGATGTAATTTATTTTTGGAGGAAAAGAAGCAAGGTCATGCATAAAACTAGTGTCACCTAAGAGATTATTTTTGACCAAATGGCTGTATTGTTGTATGTGATATTTGCGTAAGAAGCAGCTGTTTTAAAGTAATTTTCTACTAATCCGAATCGTACCACAACATAAGTACTTTATGATAGGTATTATTTATATTGGGAAAGAGTTGTTACTTAGACAGTAGCGTTGTTTAATAGTGTAGTGTGCGTAATAGTAGTGTGTGCAATAATAGTGTACATATTGTCACACATAGTCCAGAAAAAGGACTTGGTGAATTTTCAAGATGTCATCAGTTTTGATGAATTAATTTTTTAAAGGTTTTCAGTTCGTGTTGATTGGTTCGGAACCGAAATACATACCTAGTTCTTGTCTGAGTATGCATGCTCTTATAGAGAAAAACCCCTGAGTGTGTCAGATTGACCAATGTTTAGGAACAAGAGCATGCTGGGAGATGTTAGTGTTCCCGGGTTAATTTTGTAAAGTAAAAGCAAAAATTAGAGGCAGTTTATGTTTCAGAGAAATTCGGGGATGGTAGATTAGTTAGGGAGAACAATAATAAACCCATGTGCAAAATTTGCTTTGTTTTTTTTTTTTTTTTTGTTTTTTTTTAAAGTAGTTTCTACCACAACTGCTCACTTGCTCCTCTCATGCTATTGAGGTCACTCCCTAGCTTCTGCCAGAATTCGTTTAGGCTAGGGAGGGACGGGCTAGGAAGGGACGAATCGGTCATATATTTCACTGTAGATACAAGACACCCTTGAGAAAAGCGAAATGGCAGTCATAGCTGTGAGCAGATTATTAAATATTGAAAGACTGCGAAATTAACAAAAAATAATATCTTACCAGGAAGATTTTGATGAGGTCCAGAGAGTGACAACTTATAAAAACACGCGCCATGAATCCACTCCCAATCACATTCCAATAGTTCTAGTGTTTCACTAGTGTGGCCACATTATTTACTGGCGCCACATTTCCCTTCCTGAGGTAGTCAGTGGGAATTTCAAAAAAGGGCTTGGGAGTGACCCAAAATCTGTGGACACGAGTTTTCTCCCTTTTTTTTCTCTTGTGATAATTAGCCTGTTTATATAAAATTCCCGTACTAAGTACTTCCATTCAATTCTTGAAAAGTTGCTATGAAAAATGAAACACAATTTTCCGAATTTATTATGGAAGAAAATGGAGTTTTTAATTTTCGAATATTAGGTACAACTCTTGGTGTGGACAAGGCTAGGGAGGGACAAAAGGGGGGTTCGCCGTTTTTTATATTTTTTTATAGGCTTACACTGGGTTTAAAGTTTCAAAATGACACACACGAGTTGCCTACGACTAAGCCAATGAAATTTTTTAAAATTAGGTAGGTACGTCCTTCGTACGTACGGTGTTGGAGAAAATGTAGGTACCTATCTGGACATGAAATTGATCCCGTTCGGGATATTGACCCACGGATGTAAATTTTTTTAACTACATACTTATAACCATGCGGCAAGTATTATTGTGCAAGAAAATGTTGCTCGAAGTTGACTCATATTGAAATAAAACCAATGTAGTAAGAACAAATTATTTGATACTAAAATTTTGAACAAATTTGGTTTTGGGGCATAAATTTTTTAAATTTTAGAAAGTATGCCACTTTCCTAACCGTTAGAGAAGCCCGCCGTATGAGATTATGATAATTCTAGTGCTGAATAAAGGATTCGTCCTACTTAATAGAAACTCTTTATCAGTGAACGGTCATTACCCCAGTTTAGGATGCATGCCCACGACCTTCGATTCTTGTGGGGTCAAACCTTTTTCCTCAGGTGAGGTAGGAAAAGCTGGGTAGCCTCCTGGACTATAATATTATAGGACTAAATCCTTATTTTACTCTACTCAGTGCGCGGTACATCAATAATTATCATTCTGCAATTTTATGAATCCGAGGAATCGGAAAAGGCAAGGGACCGACAGCCGCGAACCTACCGGAGAACGGGTGAACTCCCAAACGCCCCTTCCCGAGTCTTCGAATTCCGCGTTCAAACGGGATTTATATACTTGGGCTCCCGCTCCTTCAATCGGTAGGTCTGATGCGATCCATGTGTCTCTCGTCTGAAATGACACAAACAAGCAACAGTAATTGATTCAATGCAACTATGATATATAGTGAAACCTCCACACATCGGACGCGGACATGACCTACCTTTTTGCTGCCTTAAATCTGCTTTATTTTTTTAAATTCCTACCATATCAGAGGAACTTTAATGCTTATATCTCGATAGCAACTAAGTATGTAACTAGAACCGTTAAATTAAATTATTTTCATTAACTTATTCCACGGAAAATAAGTAGATTTGTGATAGCGAATCAGGAAATATTGGTTTTCGAGAATCTAAATCTCCATGTATAAACGCGTGCCAAGTTGGGTGGGCAGTATTGCTTCCTCTGATATTGTAACATGGACGTATAGAATTAGTTGAAATACAAGTCGAAATGATTGAATGCAAAATATAACTATCTAATACCAGGGTGGCCCCCAACTGGAAAAATCAGGGAAATGTCAGGGAATTTCGCAAAAACCACCAAATGTCAGGGAATTTTTAAAATGAAAATTTGGTGTATAATTTAAAGCGTTTTCAGGTATAACTCCTAAACAATCAAACTTCAATAGCGTACTTAATCATTCTAGGTACATATTATTTCATAGGTGAGTTATACGAATGACAAAAATTATTATCAAGAGTGGTGGTTAAATTGTTCAAATGTAACAACGCTACACGCACATAAAAAAGGAATGGATATGCCATTGGCTTCCTTGGTAACTACATCACCTAATAAACCATTTTTGAGAAAAATCAACAGAGTATTGAACTAGGGAGAAAAAACCCAGCAGAGTAGTGGATTGATCCAGTAAAAGTCTAAAAACTAGTTTGTATGTATAAGCTAGGACTTCTCAGGAAGGTTAAGGAGGGGGAAATCGGCCCATTAGAATGTGGATGTGTTATAAATTCACAGAGCAATTTTTCAACGAACGATTTTTGTGGGATGGGAAATCAGGAAGTTATACTCTCTCTGGCAACAATTGGTAGTAGGCGGAAAAAAAAGATATTTCTTGCTGTCGGACGAAAATTTTGAATTATTCCCAGAGCTAAGAAATCCATGTAAGGAAAAAAAAAAATGTAAGACAAATGACAATTTGTACTTCAACAAATAGCTTCAGATCATAAATTATTGAGAGACCATAAAATATTAAATAAAAATTCATGCAGCGTGATCGTATGGGTGAATTTTCGTAAATTATCGTATTTCATTTAGGCTAAATTGTTATGATATTTGAGCACTTCGAGGGCAATGAAATTGTTAAATATAAGTAGACTACATATAATTAGTCTGTTTTTTTTCTTTAAATTGTACGATTTTTGTGTTAGAAGCATTAAAGGTAAGTAGATAAAATGACGAGAAAACAAAAAAAAAATTTTTTTTGAATTTGATATTTTTTGTCAGGGAAATCTGAAGTTTGTTCAGGGAAATGTCAGGGAAGTTAAACATTTCCATTTGGGGGCCACCCTGAATACGTATGTATACATGCTAGAATGTATATTAGGGCTATAATACATGTTAGCATGTGCCGATGTTGTCTAAAGGTTAACCCATACAATAATTGAAAATTTCATCGAAATAGATTCACTATTCTCGGAGTGTTATCGAATATTGGTTTCGCGTAAGATCAACAGTTACCTACCTATTATTCAAGCAAATGTGATAAAATACAAAGGGCATCATTCCAGACCCAACAACCTCTCGAGTTTGAACTAAATCGATCTAATAGATGATAAGAAATTGACGTTATAAGAAATTAACGTTTGCGCATGCTCACAGACCACTATTTATCCAACTGCAATGACATTTATAGTGAACCGTCCAGAAGCTAACCTACACAATCCCTGAAAATTTCATAAAAATTGTTCCATTAGACTTGGAGTTTTACCTGAGTCAATTGCTATTAGTTTTGTGCATGCGCAATGATTATTACTCCACCAATTGCGATATAATTTAAGGGGCATTTTTCAAGAGCACATACCGAACTGCCTACCGAATTTGAACAAAATTGGGCCAACAGATGATAAGAAATCGACGTTATAAGAAACACGCATGCGCACAGACTACTATTTATCCAACTACGATGAAATTTATAAGGGACCGCTCAGAAGCTAACCCGCATAATTCCTGAAAATTTCATCAAAATCGTTCCAGTCTCGGAGTTTTGATCATAGTTTTGCGCAGGCGAAATGGTTATTACTCCATCAATCGCAATATAATCTATAGGGCATTTTTCTAGAGCATATACCCACCCAACAGCCTACTGCATTTGAACGAAATAGGACCAATAGATGATGAGAAATCGACGTTTTAAAAATTCACGTTTACGCATGCGTACAGGCCACCATCGATCCAATGGCATTGCAAATTATAGGGACCGTCTAGAAGCTAACCCGCAAATGTCATCGGAATCAGACTGAAACTTTGAATAGTTTTGGGCGTGACAAGGATTTACCACAGACAGACAGGCAGGCAGGCAGATAAACAGACAGACAGACAAGGAACCAAAATTGATCAACAAGCTCTGAAACGCAAAAAAAGTAGACATTTTGATTTTGACGGATAGACTTTTTTCGAGTTCTATCACGAACACAAAGCTTCCCTACCTTCGGCAGTGAGGCAGCAAAAAAGGTAAAAGGTCGGTAGGTACCTACTTGATAATATTTATTTATTGTTTCCAATAAGCACTCAATAAATTTACATTGTCTAGTATAGAAACGAGTTGGTAACAGTCGAATTTCTTTACATGGGCCAAAGTCCGTTACGCGTTCAGGCCCGTCTCTATCAGGGTTTATTTAGTTCAATAAATAATAATAGTAATAATAAAAATAATATTAAAAAAATAAATTTAAAAACTTACGATTTTGTTTAATGTTTATTTTGGGACAAAACACAGCTTTTACCTTATTTTCCATAGCAAAAAATGCTGTGTAAATAAATTAAAATAATTAATATGCCCTCCACTCCAAAACGTTTCTCCAAAACCTCTGGACCAAAGTTTGCGACACATTAGGCACAAAAATTACGCATCGGCCCAAAGTGTGTTTGAAATTTCGACATAATTTTCAATCAGTCCCAAGGGCTCGAATTCGACAAATTAATTTCTAAAAACTTAATACTCCATTAATAAAAATGATGGAAGGATGAGATCCTCAACGTGACTGTGAATCGCAAAGTGACTGGCACGCAGGGGAAGGCCCAAAACATCTTGTACGGTTTCCTCGTCATAATAGTTCAGGCAACGAATAGTAATAAAGGGAAATGTTTGGAACACAAAATTTGACTTCATAGTCTTGTTAGGACTAGCATGGAGGTAATCATATCAAAAGTCCCTACTCCTAACCTCTCTGCTGTGGGAGGGAGGGGGAGGGGGTTTGCTTTGATGGTTTCATTTTTTTTTTTTTTTTTCGCCGTTTTTAATCTCCGAAACTGTGTCCTAGCGGCATGGCCACTCCATACAAAATTAAAGCGGACAAAATTTGGTCTTTGAGATATCAGCTCATAAAAAACTATTAACAAGATAAAAATAAAGAAATGTGCTTTACATTTTCTGCTCTATTTTACCAGATAACTCTTCAATGACGCCTCCTAAAAAAATATGGTTGTGAAACATTAAATTTCCTTCAAGGATATATTACAGTATTTATTTATTCTATCTATTTTCGTCCGAAAGCTATAGCCATTTTAGCTTTAATCGTAATTCGTGAAGGCTGGCGACAACTTTCGATTTTCGAATTCTTCAATTTCTCTCCATTCCCAGTCAGTGTAGTGACCAAAATATGCATAATTACTGTCTGTTCAAACCTCGATTGCACTTTGATTTACTAATACACTGACACAACAACGAGGTAACGAAGGATGACCGAACTCAGGTAGTCGAACCGTGAGTCCAGTTACTTTCTAAACTGTGATAACATGTTCCCCAATGAGTCACCTTCAAAATCCCGTCTTCATCCTACAAAATTCTTTGTAGTTGTCTTCAGGTAACAATGGTAGGTATTTCCTCCTGAAGTATTTCCGTTATCCTCACGAAAAGCTGAAGAAAATGCGTGTAAACACGCCTTACGTACGTCGTTTACGAGTGTAAACACGCACTAGGTACCTAAATGTGTGATGGACAAAGTCTTCCAATTGACCTCGTGTTTGATGTCATTTTCCCCAGAATTTTCCTCAGATAACTACACATAGTGCGTAATGTTTGTCTAAGTCGCAGAGATACTCATTAATGAAGATATGCTTATGGGCCTGCTGACCAGGTTCCCTCTCAGAATGTAAAGTTCAAGTCATTCAGCCTGATCGTATGATCGAATTTTCGTAAATAATCGTATTATATTATGTGATAAAACATATTGTTTTGTAATACACTGTTTTGACATTTGTTGAACTGTTTTGAAATTCGAGCATGTTGAGTGCATATATAACGTCGTTAGCATAGCATAATATAGTTAACCCCTAATTTTACGGCAGCAAAACTCTTTGAAAATAATATTCTGCAATTCAAAGAGGATTCGGAAATTTTTCAGCTCTTTTTGGGAGCTTTTAAATAGATTTATCAGCAAATATTAATGAAATTGAGTATAATTTCCTGTATAATTTTGTGCGTCAATGTTATAATGTTAAACTCCGTTGTTGATCAACTTTTTTTTTTTTGGCTAAAATTCTCCAAAAAAATTGTTAATTTTCAGCCGTTTTTAGTGATTTTTTTAGTACATTTTTTGAAATTAGACCAATTTAATGTGCTCAAAAAGTGTTGGCCAACGAACTCATCCTTTCGTTTGGAAAGCTTGATTTTTCGGCGGAATTTTCATCTCAATCGTAAGGAGAGTTATCGTGTGGAATGACACATACATATTTATTTACAGGGTGTCTCACGTTATATCCGGCAAACTTCATCCAAGTAATCCGCAACTAATTTCCGATCGAGAGTTCATCCTAGAGATTTTTTTTTAACGCTTTGTTTTCGAGTTAGTAAGTTTTAAAGAATTTTTTCGTGATTTCAACCTTAACTCACTAAAACGGCCGTAACTCCCTTAATTATTTGTGAAAATTCAAATTTGATTATTCCGTTGGAAAGAGTGTTTAATTTCCCATCTCCCAAATGGACCAAAAAAGTTTTTCAAGATGGTTTATTAGGTGAAAAATCTATCTGAAAAGTGAATTTCGTCAAATCTTCAGAATGACCACTTTTTCGTACTCTGTAGGTCCAATGAAATTCTACATGTCAAAATCAGCCTCTAGTCCTAAAATTTGCGCCAGAATCTCAGCTTTCCAACGGTGTTGTCAATTTTACTTTTACTTTGCTAATTAGGGGAGAAAACTATGTTTTAATGTTGAAAAACATTGTTTTTTCAATGAAATCAGGGTTTTCGTGAAAAATGACCTATGAAAATACGAGTTTGGGGTCGGTTTCTACGTATTTTTTGGTGCTGAATTGAATGGTAACTCTTGCATATCTCCCCAACCCCTTCATAACTTAATTTTACACTCTAACTAAAAAATTTGAGTTCATTTGGTATGACAAATGTGATTTTGTGTGATTTCAGGAATGAAACTAGTAACTAAAGTGTAAAACTCGGTTATAACGGGGTTGGAGAGATATGCAAGAGTTACCATTCGATTCAGCGTGAAAAAATGCGGAGAAACCTACTCAAAACTCGTATTTTTGTAGATCTTTTTCTAAGAAAACCCTCGATTTCATTGAAAAAATAATGTTTTTTAACATTAAAACATAGTTTTCTCCCCTAATTAGCAAAATAAAAGTAAAAATGACTACACCGTTGAAAAGCTGAGATTCTGGCGCAAATTTTACGACTTCAGGCCGAATTTGACATGTAGAATCGTATTGGATCTACAGAGTACGAAAAAAGTGGCCATTCTGAAGATTTGACAAAATTCACTTCTCAGATTTATTGTTCACTAATTGAACCATCTTAAAAAACTTTTATGGACCATCAGGGAGATGGGAAATTCAACACTCTTCCAAACGGTATAATCAAATTTGAATTTTCTCTGGTAATTAAGGGAGTTATGGCTGTTTCAGTGAGTTAAGGTCAAAATCATGAAAAAAAAAAAAAACTAGAAAAAATTGAATAACTCGAAAAGAAAGCGTTTAAAAAAAAAATCTCTAGGATGAACTTTCGGTCGGAAATTAGTTGCGGATTACGTGGATGAAGTTTGCCTGATATAACATGAGACATCCTGTATAATATACGTATACATATGAATAAGCGTTAAACTTTTGAATTCGTTTCAGAATGTCCCAAAACGGATTTCAATGAACGAAGTTTTCGAAAATTTTGATTTTAAAATTTTTGGAGCCATTGCAATAGCTTTATTTTCTGCGAAAATTCGCTGAAAGAAATGGTAGATATTTTAATGGATAACTATCAATGAATAAATTTGTTTTGATTGAACAGTGCCATTTCTGACTTTGTTTCAACAATCTTAGTTCACTTCAATTGCCTTCCAGTGTCTTTGTTCTTTTTGTCATAGCAGGTAGGGGTGGTGTTCTGTCCCTTTGTCATGGCTGCTCAGTTCTTTCAAACGTTTCATTGAGCTTAGAAGTGAAACAACTCCATTAATTGTTTCACTTCTAAGCTCAATGAAACTCATAATAAGTGTTTTGTTTATGATAAGGACGTGAGTGATGTAATGCTAACATTCAAAAGTGAATGTTCATGAAATACTTTCTATTAAAAAACTAAGCAATGAGATGAGTTTCGTAGTTCCCAAATGGATACTTCGCGAACGTAAATTCCATCAACCATCATTTTCTCACGCCACCGTTGACCAATCTCGCTCAAATTAGGAGGATAGATGGAAGAGATTAATTTGAGGATTCCCTAGCAATTTCAACATAATCCTATCATTAGCTACTATTGTGCATGCGCGAATATGTATTCCTTTTTAAACAAGCCTAATTTCAACGATTTTGATGAAATTCTCAGGGAATGTGCGGTTTAGGCTGTAAATAGTCCACTACTAATTCCATTCTTCTCAAATCATTACTCAATTTTTTTCATGCGCAAACGTAAATTCCTTCAAGTATCATTTTTTACGCCCTGGTCGTCCAATCCCGCTCAAATTTGGTGCATAGTTGGAGGACCCATTATTCCATGTTAATTTCAGCATGATTGCATCATTATTATCTCCTGCGCATGCGCGAAATTGTAGTCCGAGAACAAGGTTTAATTTTCATCAGATTTTGATTACCTACATTTTCTGGGAATTTGTGGGTTAGGCTGTAGATTATACCCTACAAATTTCATTTTTCTCAAATCATTACTCCATTCTGCGCATGCCCTAACATAAATTACTTCAAGCATCATTTTCCCGTTTTTTTAAACATCTTTACTGTGAAGCGTAAAATTGCGAGGTCTCGGAACTGTAAAAGTGTGAACCTTTCTCAGAGGCACGATGCACCATGTTCTGATCATGTATTACATATATGGGGTTTAACAACTATAGACCAATGACCTGCGTGGAAGGGCTATCTAACACAGAAATAGTAAACCATTGTGTAATAATTTGCAGCGTTTTTTATTCCCATGCCTATCCCAGTAATGGTAAGTGCATTTATCATTATCTACTAGACAATAGTATCAACGTAATTTAGATAGTCGGTGACCATGAAAAATATGATACTATAGTCTGGTCAAACCTCGATGGCATTCGGATTTACTAATACACGGACACAACAACGAGGTAACGAAGGATGACCGAACTCAGGTAGTCGAACCGTGAGTCCAGTTACTTTCTAAACTGTGATAACATGTTCCCCAATGAGTCACCTTCAAAATCCCGTCTTTATCCTATGAAATTCTTTGTAGTTGTCTTCAGGTAACAATGGTAGGTATTTCCGTTATCCTCACGAAAAGCAGAAGAAAATGAGTGTAAACACGCCTTACGGGCGCATGTACGAACGCTCCCCGGGAAGGAGAAAGGGATTTTGTCGGAGCCCCACCAAGTACGAATACTCCCCTCAGTGCCCAGTCAAATGTACACGGACGTTCCCATTAATTCGCCAGAGGTGACATGTGAGATTTACTCACTCTATACCGTTATTGGCTAAATAAATTCCAATGGGGGGGCCCAAAGGGGCATAGTTTATAATATAATTTATACAAAATATGTATATATATTTTTTTAAATGAAAATTTCTGGATTTTGAAGAATCGAAAAAGAAAAGAAAAATTTCCGTCCCCCGGAGATACTTTTTTTCTTCGCTATAAATGACTCAGACACAAGAACGAAGTTACGAGTATTAGCTCAATCCTATCGAGAGTTATCATGTCTCGTATTCATATCTTTGTTTACTGAGTAGTGTCCTCACGCTGTCTCCTACTATCTGGCTGGATGTTGCTGGCCATCCCAATATAATCGAGTTCACAGAAGCTTTGTTGGTTACCAAGTGGACGTATACACAAAAATAAATAGTACAACAGGGGACTACAGGAGGAAAAGGTCTTTGAAAAAAATAGATTGGATTGCGCGGATGATAGCCAAATATGACGCTGGGGAAGTGACGCTATCGAAATTTATTCAGATTTTGTCGATTAAGTGTCAGCTGAAAGTGGAGGGGGCATAAAGTTTTTAATTTTTTGTTTATCGTTGTTTACCAGTCAATGTTATTGTTGACGATTTTTATTATTTCTAGTTAACTTTATTTTCAGACACTGTGTTGGATTTCAATTTGACAATTCGCCTCTGGCGATGATAATGGGAGACTACGTGAGCAACCTCCTCGTGGTGTCCTCTGGGTAGCGCTAATAGCTCACTACGTAACGATTTTCAGCGGGAGGATTCGTACATAGGGTACGGGAGCGTTCGTACACGGTTGGCAATCTAGATGAAAATAAATAAAAATAAATTAAATACGGCACTAGGTAGATGTGTGTTTTCGGAAGGTCAAAGTCTTCCAATTGACGTCGTGTTTCATGTCATTTTCCTCAGAATTTCAAGATTAGTCCGAAAAAAAAAAAAAAATCATGCGGATAAAATAAAAACCATAAAGAATTGATTTCTGGTAGTGGAGGCTGAATTGGTGACTTAATAGAATGGACACCTAATCTAATGACCACCTCAAGCCGTTGGTCCTGTGAGGAATTTGTAACAGACCCAAGGCCCCAAGTGCCATTGAGGTTTGACCAGACTATAGTATAGGTGGGGAGCTAGATGGGGAGCTAGAGTTTAGATGGGGGCAAACGTAATGAATTCGATGTTTATCGAGGCAGTGTCAGAAGATGAAGTTCTTCGTACAATAACAGGATTAAAAGGAGGGTCTTCTGGTATTGATGGGATACCTGGAAATCTGATTAAAAATTGTGTAAATTGTTTGATGAAACCTCTGTGTTTTATTTATAATTTGAGCATATCCATGGGTATATATCCTGAATCATTTAAGACAGCTAAAATAATACCGCTATATAAAGAGGGCTGTAAAACTGAGCCAAAATTTTGGATAAAATAATCAATATTCGACTAATAAAATATGCAGAAAAAGCCAATTTAATAACTGACAAACAATTTGGATTTCAGAAAAATGAAAACATTGACAATACACTCACGATATTTATAAACGAGATCCACAATAATCTAGGTGAGGGAAAAAAAGTTTTAACATGTTTCCTGGATGTAAAAAAGGCTTTTGACTGCGTTAGTAAGGATGTACTGATGGAAAAATTGTATAGAATGGGGATTAGGGGAGTTTCGCACGATTGGTTTAGAAGCTACCTTTACGACAGAAAACAGGTGGTCGCAATAATTGATAATAATATGTGTAGTGAAGCTACTTCAACCGGGGATTACAGCATCTCCCAGGGAACAGTGTTGGGTCCTAGTTTGTTCATTCTTTACATGAACGATATAGCAAACCTAGATCTATTTGGCAGTATTTATCTCTTTTCGGATGATATTGCAATGATTTTCAAAGGCTAATCTTGGGACGAAGCAAAGATTAGACTGGAGAAAGATCTCAAAAACATCAAACTGTGGATGAATCTAAATAAATTAAATTTAAATGTAGAAAAGTGCAATATTTTACCCATTGCTGGATCAGGAAACGAATGGCCGAGTGAAATTAGTGTGCGTATACACCTCCAGCAATGTGACACCATTGATAATGTATGTAATTGTAATGTATTAAATACGGTAAAATCTGTGAAATATTTAGGGTTTATAATTGACTATAAGCTGAAACGGGACGGTCGTGTGCAATATATTATAAATAAATTGAGAAAGATGGCATACGTGATGAACAATGTTAAATTTCTGTCTGTTAAACTTAGAAAATGTATATATTAAGCTATGGTACAACCTTTGCTGCAGTTTGCGATTTCTCCATGGGGTGGTACCTATAATAGTGTTATAGAACCTTTATTTATTTTTACAGAAAAAAATCCTAAAAATTGGTTTCAAGAGAAAAAAAAAGAGAACCGACGTATAATTTGTTCAAAGACCTCGAATTTTCAGTGTTCATCAACTATAAACGTACAGCATGTGCAGATACATCTTGAAAAATAAAAATGAATTCAAAGATAATATCAGATCTTCTAGAGGAAAGCCGTATACATTTGAGCTACCGAGAATAAAATCAGGGCATAGTCCTAAGTATAAAATGCTATTAACTTTTAATTATTTGTTCAAAATTGTATCCCTTATTCACCAACACTTACAACTCTATACATAGATCATTAAATACAATTAAAAAATATATATTCACAGAAGACATATTAATCAAGTCCAGTTCCAAATTAAAACACCCTTCTTATGCTCACTAATTTATTGAAAACCTAACTCTTGAATTCAACTATTTATTTCATCTTGAATTATCCGAATTTCTCTTTTAATAAATTATACAAAAATAATATCAAAAACATACCATAAAATATGGTTGTTCACTGGCAATAGTAAAGTATTCCTATAATAATAACATATATTGTTATAGTCTCACATGACGAAATTGGCTCATGTATGCCGCCACAACCTATGCTTACAGGCATGCATACCCTTCAACCTCATAATTGTTAGTCTATACTATATACGTTTATTTATCATTCAACTATGAAAGTTCATTTTCTTTCTGTATGGAAGTACTAATTAATTTGATATTTTATCTTTTATGTTATGCTGTATATCATGAAGGAATAAAAACTCATTCAAAACTCATTCATTCATTCAGTTTACGAAGGTTTTTGACACAGAATGTGTTTTGCGATCACCAACCGGTTAAAAACGGACACGAAATTAAGTAACGAAACACGACATGTGATAACGATACACTTTGTAGTGGTTTAGCAGTTCATTTAGTGAGTATCTTCATAAAAGGAGAGCTTTAATTCCTATGCCCATGCTTAGGGCCTAATGCCAATGCTTCGGCTCAATCATTTGATTAGCTCTTACAGCTAGTTTGAAGGATCGGGCATTCTTATTTTAGAATTCATGAATAAAATGAGGTAAAATTAACATTAAAAACGTCACATTCCGCCACAAACGCCAGACATTCTGTGTTTTTGTAATTTTATACTGAGTATGGAAAAATAATCAACCGGTGGGGAGGAGGGAGGAAGGGAGGCGGAGCCCCTACCGGGGCGCAATGCGCCGAGTTTTTTCTGTTGATCCTTCGTCCTAGATCTCATGATCTTCATCTTCATGTTCATGATTTTCGTTACAACCCAATCAATACTTTTTCGGTTGGTAATTCATTAATGAACTTGCAATATTATCGATCATATTCATAGATATTCTAGAAGTACGTATTGAGGATTTTCAATCAAGGCAAAGTCTATTGAACTATAGAATGTCTATTAAAATTGCCTTGCGACCAGATCAATGGAAACGGGGGAAAAAATGGAAAAAGTTTTTGGGACACTGACATTGGAATATGTCAACCCTCATTTCCACTCCTTCGGGTTGGTTGAAAGTAGTGCCCATGTAGCTTCGTTCGAGTTGTGATTAGTGATGGTCCAAAAAAGCTGACAGCTTCTATGAGCCAGTTCGTTGAAGAAACAGTTGAGAGAATTGGGCCTACCCATAATCTTAGCAATTTCGGAGGCAAAAATATTGATGGTTGCTAGCTATAGTCCTCAAACATTGTTGCCTATTCATTCGTTGTGTTCTTATTCTCTCTGCCTAGGCACCTATTCAAAAGCGTTTAGTTGATATACCTTCCTAATACTGTTTACATTCTTTTCAGAATTATTTTTTGATGAAGAGGATAGTGGCGAAGACGATGAGCTGGGTTATGAACGTCTTGAAAGTGAGTTGACATGTTTCATTAATATTTGTTCTGTACTCATCATAATATGAAGGTTGATGTTACTTTTCTTTATTTTTTCAGTTTTGGATGAGTAGAAGTTGCATTGGAAAGAAGCCCTATACTCGGAAGTTCCCAACATCAATGAACTCGCCACAAGGTATTAATTAGTAATTACTAGTACTTGTTTCGTAGCTCTAGAAAAGAGATACAACAAAATTAGCCAAATTGTCAACATCATTATATATCAGCCTTTTTGTAATTGTTTTACCGTAGTATTGGCTCCCAGGGATGACTGTCCAAGAAAAAATATGAGATCTGATAGCCAGTCAATATTGCGAGCCGCTTTAAGGGTAACATTAAGGGTATTGAAAAAAAGTATTACATAAAAGATGCCCTCAGAAATGATAGTTTTTTTCTGCAAACTCCCTCTTTGAAATCTATATTAATAAAATCGTTAGTATGTCTGTCTGTAAATTGATTAGAATCACGGAATTTTGCTTTTCTTGTCCGTTTCATGTTATTTGTAGACGATCGGTACCATTTTCTCAATTTTTCTCTGTCTGCCTATCTGTCTGTCTGTGTGTTTGTCCGCTTTTCACGGTTACAGGGGTCATTCAGTTCTTTCGTGCGCTCGTGCGGTTCGCATCGTTCCGAGTCTAAGCCTGTTTCCGTGCGATTATTTACCTGATTAGATAACGTGCTCTCGCCGGCCTTGTTTTCTCGTAAACATGGATTGTGCTAAGTGTCAGCGTGAGTTGAATACGCCGAAAAAGACGGCCAAATGCTCAATATGTAAGTTATCTTACCATCCTCACTGTACTCGCATAAAGTCAATTGACAATTATAAGAAAATGAAGGTAGTTCTAAGAGAAAGGTGGAAGTGTGATAGATGTATCGGAGATAATGATGTTGTGTCTGATGAATCTGATGCTGATGAGGATGATACATCTGGTTTTGCATCTTTAGAGAGGAAGATGGACATGTTATTGGGCAAATTCAGCTCTCTTGATGCGAAGATCAGTTCGGTTGAGAATTCTTTGGAGTTTTTCAATGCGAAGTTTGAGGAGATGAGGGCGTCTATGTTGAGTTTGGAAAATTCTATGAAGGAGGTTGAGAATAGAAATTTAGCTCTTCAGAGGGAAAATCTTGAACTAAAAAATACTATTGATTCTCTGAGTGCTAAGATCAATGACTTGGATCAATCTAGTTTGGAGTCTACTGCAGTCATCAGAGGAATTCCTGTGACCGTAAACGAAAACACCTTTGATCTCATTAAAAGTCTCGCTGATAAGATCGACATTTCGTTTGATCCTCATGATATCGATTCTGTTTACCGAATCAAATCACCTCTTAGAGGGGGACATGGCTCTCTGTCTGAGGTAAATTCAAGTCAAATTATAGTAAAGTTTTCTAGAACCTCAGTGAAGGAGTTATGGATTAAACAGATGCGAATTAAGCGAGCTGTAACTGCTAAAGATTTACATCCTACCTTCCCTACAAATAAAATCTATATCAACGAGCGCCTAACGCCTATGAACAATCGTCTATTTTGGTTTGTTAGAAAATTTGCCAGGGAATATCAACATAAATTTGTATGGACTTCAAATGGAAGAATCTTTTTGAGGAAGGACGAGTTAAATTCTTCCAAGCCTAAGCGCATCTTCAACCTTGGTCAGCTTGTTGAAATGGACACACAAAATCTCTTGGATCTTGGAGCGGATAAAATCAACACGTCACATAAGTCTGAGCAACGTCTCCCGGTCGATCGGCAGCGACAAAATTAACATTTTTAGTGATTGATTACTCTTATGCTATTTATACTCTGTTTATTTTATTATGGTGCTACGTCTTGATGAAATTTTGGATTCTGTAAATAATGTTGAAACAGTATGTTGTCTCACCATTGGAGATGTGGAGTTTACAATGCGTAACTTGAAAGGGTTGAATATTATTAATCAGAATATTCGTAGTTTGAAAAAAAATTTTGATGTTTTTTCTTCATTCATTCAGTCTATTCAATTTGATGTTCATGTCATCATTTTAACTGAAACTTGGAATTCTGACCAGCTCACATTCTCATTACCAGGTTTTAAATGTTTTTTAAGCTCTTCACATATGAATAAGGCGGAGGGAGTTGCTGTTTATGTTCGGAATGATATATCGGTAACTTCTTTTGAGCCTGATGTTGTTGACGAATGCAATTCCGTTTTTCTCAATATTTCTTGCAGTGATGAAATTAGTGTTGCTTTAACAGCTTTTTATGTCTCTCACGATAGAAACTTTTTCAATTTCTTAGAGCATTTAGAATTGTTCCTTAAAAATAAATCTACGTCACTTTATCATGTGCTAGGAGGAGATTTAAACATTAACATTAAAAAATCCTCACCAATTTCGATTAATTACCTAAATATTATGGCCGAATATGGTTTCTTATCTATGATCAATGATTATACCCGAGTGATTAGTGGCAGTAAATCTTGTCTCGACCATCTGTTCGTAAAAAGCCCAGTAAGTGAGGTTGGTCCTGGAATTGTTTTCCAAAGTACTTTTTCTGATCATTTCATGTCTATAGTTGGATTACATTTACCTGAGAGCATTTGTGGCAGAAATTCTGACGGTGTAACTGATGAACAAAGAATTATCCTCAGAACTAATTATGAGATTTTGGAGAAATTGTTAATGGTGGAACCCTGGAGAGATTTGTTTGTCCAGCAGGATGTTGACTTGGCCTGTGAAACGTTTTGTGCTACTCTTGGGGGCCATATTTCATCTTCTCAATATACCGAACGTATTTCAAATAAATTTAAAAAATTGAAACTATGGAATACAACAGGTATCCTAGTATCCATCAGAAACCGTGATAAAATTAGTAGAAAAGTAAAAAAGAGACCGTTTGATGTCGAATTGAAGATTTATTATAGGCGTTATCGAAATGTGCTCAACGCAGTGGTTAAAAAGGCCAAGTATATGTATTATGGAAAATTGATTGAGGAAAGTGATGGAGATCCAAAAGTTCTCTGGGATACAGTTAACACTGCGTCGAATAGAAAGTGTGAGAGACGATCCCTTGGCCCGAAAATTATGCAGGATGTTAGTGGTAACTTGGTGAATGATGAATTTAGTATTGCACAAAATTTCAATTCTTATTTCTCTGCTATAGGACAAAGTATGGCTGAAAGTATAAGTATTCCAAATGATATTCCCAGTACTTACGTTTGTAATACGCCTAAGAACTCACCCAGATCTTCATTGTATTTAATCCCTATTGAGCCCTCTGAGATTTGTGCATATATTAGGGAGCTTAAAGCTAATTGTTCATTTACAGATTTTGGTATCACTAATGATATTTTAAAGAAATTTGCCCAGATTTTGTGTGTTCCACTGGCGTTTATCTTCAACTTGGTCCTCACTAATGGAAATTACCCTACCACTTTCAAGAGAACTATTGTGGTTCCTTTATTTAAGAAGGGCGACAAGACCGTTATGGGAAATTATAGACCTATAGCCTTGACTTTGTCTCTATCTAAACTGTTGGAAAAATGTATCAAATCCAGGCTTGTGTCCTTCCTTGATGTAAACAATATTATCTCGAAGAATCAATACGGGTTTCAGAAAGGTATTGGGACTGATCATGCACTTTATGATTTGAATAATCTCGTATCTGAAAAATTAGATGAAGGATTGTTTGTTTTCGGAATCTTTTTGGATATTAAAAAGGCATTTGATTCAGTCAATCATCAAATTTTGTTGAATAAACTTTACTCCTATGGTATTCGTGGTTTGTCGCTTGATTTGATTGAGTCGTACCTCTTACATCGGCCTCAGTCCACCAGAGTCGGTTCTACTTTGAGTAATGAAATTGTGATCCAACATGGTGTGCCTCAAGGAACCGTTTTGGGACCGATTTTGTTCCTGTTGTATATTAATGACTTGATGAATCTAAAGATAAGTGGTAAATTGTTTGGTTTTGCGGATGATACTGCCATCGTATTTTGGGGAAAGGATTATGGATGTTTGGTGAATAATGTTAATGCTGATCTGTTTCTTATAAAGCACTGGTTTGATTCCAATGAGTTATGCCTTAATGTTGATAAAACATCTATACTCCGTTTTTCAATAGGTAGCAGGGAATTCCCTCAGTATTGTGGTCTGAAGTTCCGTAGTCGGTTTTCTTGTCTTCAGGATGTTTCGGGTTGTGTTTGCCCTTCTCTCCCGTTTAATGGTTTTTGTAAATATTTAGGGGTGTTGATTGATGATCATCTAAATTTCAAAAAACATATTGATTCTCTCATAACAAGAATGCGAAAGTTATTTTATTTATTTAAAGAGATACGAAGTTTTCTGTCAAAAAAGCAGCTTAAAACCATTTATTATGGTTTAGCCTTTTCTATTATTAAGTATGGTATTTTGCTTTGGGGAAGTTCCAGTAAATCTCATATTAAAAAAGTACAAATAGCACAAAATCGTATTTTAAAAATAATTTTGAATAAAAATGTAAGATTTCCTACTTCTGTTCTCTATAAGCTTTTTGATGTTAAAAATATTTCGCAAATGTATCTTTTTCATTCATGTATCCATTTATTTTGTTCTGGTATAAGAGATGAGCATCTCTCTCTTTCTATAAATACCCGTAATTTTAATTCATCTCGTATACTTCTGCCCACTGTTAAAACTGAATTTTATAGAAGAAACTCCTATGTTAAAGCTCTTAAATTTTTATTTGAAAATTCTATTAACCTCTTTCATTTTTCAAACTTGTCTTCTTTTAAAAAAAAATTATCCGAGTATTTCTAATGTGATTTTGTTTGTTTTTCATTTTTGTTTATTTGATTTTTCTTTTATTGCACATTGGCTGGCGAGAAGATTTATTTTATTATTTTAATATATTGAATAATAATTGACTGAACTCCACCGAGAAGCACAAGTTCATCTGAACTTATTTCTCGGTGGGCAACAATGTTATTTGAATTGAATTTTGTAATTTATCATTATGTTTAATTTTCAATATTTTTCTTAATTTTGCTTTACTTATTTATAATATTTCTGGTTGCCAATAAATAAATTCTATTCTATTCTATGTCATTGTTATTTTGGACATCACTAAATAAACTGGAGCTGATTGCTAAAATATATTTGAATTACTCTAAATCAAATCACAGGCTACTTGAAATTTTTCACATCTGATCCAAAAGGGGTGTTTTGTTAGAGGATGGGAGGGGAGGGGAGGGAGGGGGTGAAATAAGGCATCTTGGACAACACTTAATTAACTGTGGACCTGATTGATTAAATATGTTTGGAATACTCTAACTTGAATCACAGACTACTTTAAATTTTCAAATATGAACTTTAACGGGTATTTTGAGGGAGAAGTGGGGGTGGAGTGGGAGTATCTTGAACATCAATGAATAAACTGAGGACCTGATTGATAAAATATGTTTGTATAACACTAAAAAACCACAGCCTACTGAGAAATTTGCAATTCCGACCCTCAGGGGTGTTTTTGGGGGAGGGAGTTTGGAAAGGGGTATCTTTGACATCACTGTGAAGAGTTTAAATGAGAGTTATGAAGTACCAACGTACTCATGTTCGCACATGAGTACACCTTTGCTCTCCTATTGGTATCCACACAACCCTGGGAATTTCATCAAATTTCGTTTGTGAGAAGGAATCGCGCCAAAACAACAGGAAACTTAAGATTGTTTAGAAAATCGTGAAACGCAAACTTTTCTAGTCAAAATTTTCATGTTCTCCACTCACTCACAATATTGGGGAATAATGCGTAGTTACACATAACAAGAAATTATAATACGATTACTAGGGAATCGTGGGTATTCTTAATTGAATTAATAATTACTTTTACACTCAAACTAATCATTTAATCATCAACAGTAGGTGACTAACAAACCAAATGAAGAAATCCGAGTTTCCTATTTCTTCTTTGTTTTCCGTTTATTTCAATTTGTCTTCGCAGGGCATGGCACTGTTGACTGCATGTTTTATGGTCTTGTTCAGTGCCGCAACATAGGTTCGTTTAAAAAGGCTTTCCCACATCATGATGCTGATGTAGTCAATGATATTCCCGATCTCTTCCATTTCACCGCTGCATTTGGCGTACGTCCAAATGATGAGAGTCATCAGTGATATACAAAATACAAAGTTGCATATATTTGCCAATGTATAAAGAAATAACATGGAGAAGAGTCCTGACAAGAAATAACACGCGGCAGCCATCCCAAGCAAAACACCTGGAGCATGAGTCGTTGAACTTCTCAATTGGTTGTACCTTTTAAATTGTTGAAACATGTCTTCTATATCCGACTCCAATTTTATTCTGTAGTTTTCAGAAAATTCTTCTCCTCCCATTTTCCGTTTTAAATTGAATTCCTGCAAAGCTTCCACTTTAATCCGAGTGTGTTCAATCACCAAAGCCTGTGACGTCAAATGGCTCTTACAGATTTCATCCATCTGATTTGAATAAATCTCTTTAGCTGCAGCTACGGCAGTCAAATTGTTTGCCTCAGCAGTTGCCGATAAAAGCGATTTTGGTTCTGGCAGCTCGTCACCGTCAAAAGCAGAAACGTAAGAATTGAAATACTGAAGGAGCTCTTTAGCTATGATCTTATGACCACAAATTTCTTTGACGATGAGGTTTTTTGGGGACAACAATGAAGTGACAAGCTCTCTGACAGACGATTGGAAGTCACTTTCTATGTCTGAGAGTCGGCCATCGAAATGTGGGTTTGAAGTGACTTTAGTACCAGGGAATGGCATTAAAAAACAACCAATTTCCGAGAAGCATGACTTTATGCGACGTCGAGTTGCTTGTAATTCTGGCACCTGGTCCGGCAATACTCTCAGCCTTTTTTGGAGAAATTCTCTTCCACCTTCTTCTCCATAGGCTGCTTCGTAGGGAAAAAACCAGTCCCGAACCAAAAACTGTAACTTTTGAAATGGTATTTTTCCAGTGTCTTGCATAGCTAGTTTTCCATAGTCTGAAAATAGTTGCAGGTGTTGTAAATCATCTTCTTGAATGTTTTGGCTAAGATTATACACCTGAATTGAGCTTATGAGGGTGCTCAGTGCAAACACAGTAGCACATTCGCGAACTGTGCTCCCACTGTCGAAGGTTCCTTGAGTGTCTATTAGAATTATGGCAATTTTCTCTTCGTTGTTGGTTGTAGCTAGGAAAACTTTGGACCACATCAAAATGCCAGTTGTATTTCTGTCTGATCCTCCTTTCCAGGAAAACCCTTGTAAAGGTTCGTCGTTCGGCCCCATCCAGTCCTTGTCTACAGTAGCTTCTGAGCCATAGGTGTGATACAAATATCTTAAGAAAAAATTCAAAATGAATGATTTACCTTTGCGAAAGGCGCCTGCAACTGATAAAACGACAACGTTTCTGTCTTTCACGTTTTCATTGAGCAGAACCTTTTCCAAAGCTTCTGTATCTAATACGAATTTGCGGTCTTCAACTATTATAATAGGAATCGGAGCATCTGGCTCTACAGGTTTATCTCCGGTGAACATCCTGCAAATTCAGATGCGTCGATTATTACAAAGTCGAAATTTGGTGTTCCAATGTTCGGATCTTTTCTTGGATGTGTCAACCAGTGTTCATTGGATTCCGTCCAATTCAGGTGGGAAACAATAGTAACGCATTAATACAAAAGCGAAAATAAGTCAAATCAACTTGTAACGCTGTCAACCGAATGGGCTATCAGTAACGAAATCCTGACGTTACCATTGTAACATTGTAATAAATAGTTATCATTATTTCCCATTTCGTATTGTACGGAGTCCAAAGGACACTGGTTGACACAACAGAAAGGATTCCAATTCATTACTAGTCTAAGATTTCACTAAGTACGAGTCCCGAGTGACCACTACTGGAGCCTAGAAGTTTTGAGTCATCAGGGAAAAAGATCGATTATTCCGTGTTTCTTTTATTAAATGCACGTAGGTAGTATGGTAAAAAACTAATGTGGTTTTAATTTCCAAATCTAAAAATTCCTTTTTTTAAATAAAAGTTTTGTACGCATAAGCCAATCCTTCTTATTCTTCAAAATATATTTGTATCACAATGACTTATTGTTGATTTGTCAAAGTTTGATAAAGAAGGTAAAATGAATTGGGTACAGAGCTCCTTGGATGTAGTACCTACCTTCCCTTTAGTTGGAATGCCTACCGAAGTTGAATAAATGACTCACTTGCGATAGTCACCAGCCTGGAAACGTTCTTCAAACTCAGCTAAACATGATCTTGATAGCTTCATTTCCCAATTTTACGACAAGAAAAACTAAATTCTATCATGCACGGAATATATTTTGTGCAAAAGATTCTAAGTAACTGCACGAATCTAGTGAGTCATTTTCTGCTTACAATGACAACCTATGAATTCCATGGCAGTTGTTATAGTTACCGCGTTTCTCTACGTTTTTGTGATGAACAACTTCCGAAATTTAAAGTTATGGGGCGTAAAATATGAATTACTCAATTTATTACGAATTTTCGGGTTTATTATTCATGACACACATAAGGAGCCTTCATACTGTCTATCCATAACAACTAGGAAGATACTTAACTAAATCATATACTAGAACTATTTAAGTCGTAATTGATTTTTTCAGATACCACTTGAGACTAGAGTAGAATTAACACATTTACATATTGATTTACAGAGTGGTAGGAACAGAAAAATATGAGTTATCCCGCTACCTATCGAATAATACGGACCTAACAGTACCTACATAGTAGGTACGGCCAGCGATTTAAATACTTATGGATCGGCTGCTGGCCGTAAGGCCAATGTATCACCAGCCGGGCGCACGCAGCTATGCGATCCGGGTTGCGTCTAGGGTAGCGCAGGCGTTAGTGAGGCAAGAGCGCTGGGCGTTAGTGTCCCGTGTCCCGCGCGCGCCAAGTTTTTCAGACAGGCGGGAAAACAAACCGAACCTAACCTACTGATCCCCCACCTCTGCGCGAAACGTGGTATTTAGCGGGAAATCGCATCACTCTCTATGATAGTTTCGTTCAATGTGGATGTGCTCAATAATGAGTTAAAAGTGTTATGGTTAGAAGTTGCTCTGCGTACAACTGCACGACACGATGGAAGAAAGGAAGCGATATTTCTTTTCACAGGCAAGTCGATTACTGTTTTATATTTGTTAGCCTAAATGAAATATTAATAAAGTATTTAGTTACAACAGCTTTTGGAAGACAAATTTTCCGAAATGAAGGAAATAATTCTAAAACTTGACTATGATGATATATCGCAACATGCAACTACAATGTTACATTTTCACCACTATTAAAAAAATAATTTTACTAGCGTACAGTACTAAATGACCTTCTAATGTTATTGCTCTCTTTTAGGTTTCCAGTATTCGACTCTGAGCTGAATAAAAAATGGATACTAGCAACCAAAAGGAAAAATTTTATTCCCCATAAAGACACATTTTTATGCAGTCGACATTTCTCTCCAGACGATTTTATTGAACCTCTGCACAATTCAGGAAGGAGAAGGCTGAAAAATGATGCTGTGCCAAAAATATTTAACTTCCCTAGTCACCTGCAACAACCATTGCCTAAAAAGAGGAGGGAAATCAACAGAATTACGTCTTCGGTAAGTTGAAGCACACAGGTTGAGTTGAAGTAAAATGTTTAAAAAATGTGACATTTTAGGGAATGTTTGCTCATTTTATAACTCTGTTAAAATTAGGTCTTGTAATACATATTCATGGAAGAAAAAATTACAATGATAATCATTTATAGATGAACGTAATCCTTTGTTAATATAGTTGGTGGCCTACATCTCTTCCGTAATTTCTTCCGTAAGTTATGTATCCAAATTGGACATTTAAGATGTTTTTGGTGTGTTATGCTAGTGATTCAGTTTTTATATTGGAATAAATTATTTATCGAAATACTGTTTTCAGGAATTGCCACGTAATAAAAGAAAACACAGCCCAGAACGAGATCAACATGCTGATGAATTCTCAATGGAAGCTACCATGCATGTACAAGACCAAATTACTCACGTAAGTTCATAATAGCAATACTTTATAAAAATAATACTAAATTGTTACCATAGAATTCATGTATTATAGTGATATCTAATGATATCTAAATATATAAAATCCGATGTAAGTCTGTCTGTATGTCCTTTATGCGTTACGAAACCGTCGATCCGATCGCCTTGAAACTCTGGGAATTTGTTCTACATGTGTCCGGGAAGGGTTTTGTAAAATTAAAAGTTTGGAAAATCCATGGGTTTCCACTTTATGGCGTGTCAAAGATCCAATTGTTATCTTATGGAAAGGTTTGTTTACTGGTTTTCTGATGTTAAAACAAGTGATATCTAATTAAAACCTCAACAACAGCTGTTTTTAGCTTTCCTTTGGTGTGATTCACTATCTTGCCATCTGAATTTGGCATAAATAATAAATAATAACAAATATCTATCAATAAAATCCATTTCCGTTAGTTACAATGTAATGATGAATTTTCGCAGGTGATAAGTATTTAAATCGCTGGTTGGGACACCTAGTATAAAATTTAATAGTGTAATATATTACACAAAATCGTTCAATACTATTTTTACAAACAGTGACTTTTTTATTTTAGGACGAACAAAAACAGATTGATTTGCCCAGACAATTGGAACCTAAGCTTGCTACTTCAGAATCGCCAGGGAGTCTTAGTCCGGTAATTATAAAAATATTACACTAAAAAAAATACAACGTGTAAAGTTCTTTTTATTTGATATTATTCAAATATTTGTCCATGCTATGAGTAAAGCAAATCCTAATGTGTCAAGTCAACTTACAATTAATTTATAATTTAATATAAATACCCATATATAAAAACTTACAATCAAATTAACAGTATTAATAGCAATGATAACATGCACACGCTTCCTATCGATCGGAATTATACCTAAATTCCTGGCTTTAACATTTATTTTAAGATGCAAAGTATATTTTCACCACACTACGATGTAAACAGTTGCATTCGGAACCAAAATAGCGTTTTGCAGCCCTGATTAGTTAGTACTTTGCAAACATTTTAATATTCTGAGCAATGAACAGTAAAAAATTATTAGGCTATTTTATTTATATAAATATGTTATTTTAGGTTAAACGTCCCCGACCTACACCACAAACGCCAAAGAAATTCAAGTCACCTACTAAAGTACATCTTAGACGTAAAGTAAAGATTCTACAGCAACGCTTGAAAAGAAGGGATGCCAAAATTAAATCAATGAAAGAAATGATTTTAGTTTTTAAGAACAAATTAAATGCTCCTGAGAGGTTGATACAGGTTTTAGAAGACAAGTTTTCTGGCTTTCCATTAGATTTCATTGTTCATTCTCTTAAAAACAGTAAAAAGAGTAAATTTAAGATTGATTATTCGATTAAAATGAAAGAATTTGCACTGACAGTGTATTTCTACAGCCCTAAGGCCTACAATTATTTAAGAAGTAATAACTTTTTGCTACCCAATCCAAGAACATTAAGAAGGTGGCTGTCTGCTTTTAACTGTTCCCCAGGGTTTTTGGAAGAGGTCTTTACATATTTAAAACTCAATGTTCCAAACCAACCACACCTAAAACATGTAAATTTAGTGTTTGATGCAATGAGCATAAGAAAACAAGTGTTGTACGATCATAAGCAAGGCACAAATATTGGATACGTAAGTTTGGGCAATGATCTAAAATTGGATGAGCATGAAACACTAGCGAGTGAGGCATTAGTATTTCAAATTGTTTCATTAAAGGGACACTTCAAATGTGCAGTAGGATATTTTTTTATAGATAAAATAGGGTCAGATCCGTTGTCTAAATTGATTAAAATGTGTGTCACCAAATTATATGAATCAGGAGTTTGTGTTCATAATGTCACATTTGACGGTACCAGTACAAATGTAAGTGCAGTGCAGAAATTAGGCTGTAAATTACCCGAAAGCCCTTTTTTTATTGTAAAAATTGACAAAGTTGATTTAAAGGTGTGTGTGATCTCAATATTGAACACTTAGAAGAACAAGAAATTATTGCTATGACCAGCTTCCAAAGTATAGAGACTACAGGATCCTATTATAAAGACAATGCTTTATATTACATATCTGGATTTATTGTCAGAAAGTTAGCTCTTAAATTACAGTGTGAGGAATGTTTAAGGTGTTTGACAACCGATGAATGCAATTTAAGTAGCTATACACATTTCACTGACTTTGTTTCTAGAGGGAAGTTAATTCGAGCATCCTCAGATGTGTTGTACGTAGTTAAAATCCTGTATAATAAGTATAATATAAGTAAAAATGTTGGGTGTAAATTAAACACCCACAAATTAATTTTGGAATCTTGTGCAATACTAGCTGGGAATGTTTTTAAAAGTCATAACTCTAATGTTGACTTTGGTGAAAATACCCACGAAATGAAACTGATCAAGTCAATAGGTAGTTTGTTTTATAAAACTATATGTTTTAGCAGAGCGAAAGAAGAAACCTTATTATCTATCCAATCAAAGGTTGGCATTCGTCAAAAATTAACAAAACTTGTTTTATTTAGTAATGTCTAAGAATTGTTAATGATAAGGTGTTTGTCTTAAACAAAGTTAAGAAAATTAAAGGAAAACTTTTTTTTTAATATACAAGTTATTTTCTTTGCCCTGTGTTTTGTTATACTTTAGTTAGGCCATAATAATTCATAAAGGACATTTTAAAGAAAAGAGCAAATTATTCTTCGGAGGTTAAATTGTTATCTCAAAAAATAACATTTTGAAAGCTCAATAGTCGCTTTAATGTACTGAGACAGCACAAGACTGCATTGTAAAGCGTGGCGCGATGCCTCACTAACGCCTTCATACTAAAGAACGCTACCACCTGAGGAAGGCTCGGCGGCTGGCGCTGACCCGCCGATCCATAAGTATTTAAATCGCTGGGTACGGCTATTTCAGCGGTTCAGTCAGGCGACGAGGTATGTTACGATCCGCAATACTCCCAAGTCGTGCGGGTCGTGTGAGAGATGCATCTCTGAACTCACCCGGAGCCGTTTCGATTTGGATGAAATCAAAGGTTGACTCGCTATATCAACCGATAAATTATTAATTATAAATGATATAACGAGGGGGGAGCGATACGCTTGGTTTCTCTGTTTTCGTAAGATGAAATTTGGGGATGAGAGATAGATATCCATATTAACTTATATCATAGGTGTTATAATAAAATCTTTTATTCGTTAAACGTATCAACACAGTGGTCTACGCAAGAATGAACTTTTCAATCAATTCACAACAATAACTATAAACATAATTGCTTGGAAACAGAATCATCGAAACAACTAACAAAGTCCCCCTTCCGTTCCACTGATTCTGTTTACCCCAATATACTCCATGATCTTGAAATTCTTGTTTCTTGTTAAAGGCTTCGTCATTATGCAGTGGCGTAATTTGAGGAGGGGCAGGGTGGGCAAAGCCCCCCCACGATCACAGAGGATGTAGAAGTTCTTCTTGAAACGGATGCTGCGTGAACAATAATTAATAATTTCACGTTACTAACGTCAGTACCAATTACGGTAAGTTCGAGAACGCAACCCGCAAAGCACGCCTGTTATGTGGGTCCAGTTACCTAGCAACCCTAGAACGCTCCTCCAAGGCTGGTTCCAGGGAGGGCCAAACGCCGTGGATAATATAATTGCCCATAATGCCCATCCAACAGAAGCGAAATAACTACAGTAAAAATAATGGTATGCTGGATACTATAAAGTGAAACAATGGTGGAATTACGTCGTTCCCCCTCTTCTGAGGGGGGGCTGGCCCTTCCTCATTTCCCTCCTGGAAGCCAAGTCATTTTTGCCCCACTCTCACTGCCCCTACCTTTCTCCACCTTCACAGCCCTCCGATTCACGTTCGATTGATCGATTCAATGCAGTAGCATCGATTGCGTCCTTCTTACCATCAATAAGTTTTCTAACTCATAAAAGTCTTCAATTGTCCCTGATTTTTGGTATGAGTCCCAGTAGGAATAACGGTAAAATAAAATTAATAGAATCTTACACGGACTAAAAAATGTCTGTGCTGTGGTGATTGAAATATCCATAGTCGAATGGAAACGATTGAAAGAATCGATATGTGAACCAACCGATAAATCATTTTACTTCAGTTTGTTTACGTTTGTGATGTCTCTCATCAACGTTTAATGCCCTATATCCTGTATCTTATTCCGTGGTAATTGTCATACAATGTTTAACATGAAAGGAACCGTAATTAGTGGAAAAGTGAGTGCTAAAGTTACGAGTTATGAACCCCTTGGAGGGATACATCAAGATCTACAAAGACGATTGGATTGGAAACGGTAAGTCAATGATAAGTCTAGTGCTCCCCATGAGCATTTTCTCATAATAAAGACAGATTTAGTTTGGTAAGAATGTTCTTTTTGTGTCCATCAAAAGAAGGGTTAATTAAATTAATTTAAGGTACGTAAGGTTATGCTGTAAATATAATACAATGTGTCTGCTCTTCCCTATTCGTCTCCCTACATAATGATTACTTTCATGTTCATTTTCTCTCGGTAGGTAGGTAGGTACCTAAGACTCAAATTCAAATTAATGCTAAATTGATTGTTTTCGCTTAATTTTTTTCAACAATGAACCTTTGCAATAAACTATTTCTGGCATCGGCATCGAGGGAGGCATTTCTCCTCTGCGAAATCAGATGGGTAAAAATACCGATTGTCACTTCAAGGTTCGTTCGGGACAAAGTACAAAATGAATACCTATTGTGCGTCGTACTAAGCATAACGCTTTTTCCCATCTAATTACTTCTTACATTCTCCTCTTCGTTATAATTTATTATATATCAGATGTCCATTGATTTTATATGACCCGGACTTTTTGACAAGGACTTTAAATTTGGATTTTCGGTTTTGTGCAGATAATTATAAGGTATAATTTCGGTGATTTTACATTTACTTTGCTAATTGCTAAACTTCTGGTGCAAGTGGCGCACGCGAAAGTATTTTTCCTGAGATCTACTTAAAAAATTATGAAGAACATCATTCTTCAAAATTTTTTACGCTGAATTCAGGGGAAATGAAGGGGGGGGGGGGGAGTAACCTTTCTGTGGGACACCCTGTATACATGCTACAATGCCCTCTTTGTGACTAGTAGTACCCACCATACATATTTATACTATAGTTACATATACCTATAATCTTTGGCTGTTGTTGTTGCCCCTCCGTGATAAATTGCTTTGCTACGCCACTGTCATTATGTCTGCAATGTTATTGGGAGACGAGACGTAGTTGATGCTCAAGCTTTCATTTTTCACTAAATCCCTCACGTAGAAATATCTTATATTTATATGTCTTGAATGAGAACTTACGTTGTCGCCTTTCGTAAAACTAATTGCAGCTTGGTTATCACTTCTGATTTCTGGTTTGTTTTTCAAGGGATCCTATTTATTTTAGGACATATATCAACCATACCATGTCCATAGCACAAGCGGCCATTGCTATGAATTCCGCTTCCATGGTTGACAAAGCTACCGTTCTCTGTTTCGTCGACCTCCAAACTATCGGTGATCCTCCCAACTGGATAAGAAGCCCAGATGTCGACTTACAATCATCCGTAGATCCAGCCCAATCAGAATCCGAATATCCCACTAAGTCATCATCTCCTCTATCAATTATAAATTCGTAATTCATAGTTCCTTTGAGGTATCGCAACACTCTCTAGGCCGCCATCCAGTGCACCTTGCCGGGATTCGAAGAGAATTGTCCCAATTTTGAAACCGCAAAGCCAAGGTCAGGTCTTGTTGCTTGAGATAGGTATACGTAAGTTTTCCAACAAGTCGACGATAAGGTACCTTCTCCATATCTTTTCTCTCTTCATCGGATTTTGAACAATGTTGCTTCCCTATATTATAATTGGTTTCCATTGGAGTTGAGACGGATTTGCAATCGGACATATTAAATTCAGACAAAATCTCCTTGATGTACTTAACCTGAATGGTCTCCTTTCTTGACTTCAATACCTAATACTCGTATATAATTTAATTCACCCAAATCTTTCATATCGAATTTTCTCCTCAACATTTCTTTCAATTCTACCATACACTCCTCTGACGATGATATCAAAATAAGGTCATCTACATAAACCAATATTATCTTGACATTGTCGTTATATCTTTTATAGTATATACAGGGTTCCGACTTACACTTGTTCATACCCCCTTCCAACAATTTTTCGTCCAATTTTTCGTACCAAGAGCGACCTGACTGTTTTAGACCATATAAACTTCGCAGAAGTCTACACACTTTACCATCTGCCCCTGTTATGCCATCCGGATATTTCATGCTTATTTCTTCCTTCAAATCTCCATTCAAATATGCAGTTTTCACATCCATTTGATGGATTATCCAATTGTTATTTACTGCTAATTTGAAGAGCAATCTAATAGCTGGAAGACTGATAACAGGGCTATAAGTTTCGTCGTAATCTACTCCAGGTTTTTGGGTGAATCCTTGAGCTACTAGTCGTGCTTTATATCGCTCAACAGTCCCATCCGCCATATACTTGATCTTGAATACCCACTTGGACCCAATTGCTGTTTTCCCAGGTGGTAGCTCAGTAAACTCCCAAACTTTCATTACTTCCAAAGAAGTGAGCTCCTCTTCCATCGCTGCTTTCCATAGATCACTTTCGGGCCCCTCCATGGCTTGTTTAAACGTTTTAGGCTCAACTTTTGCATCCTGTAAACAAGCACAATAATATTCAGGTTTCTGAATTTTACTTCTGTCTCTCAGTTGCATCGAAAATTTGGATTGTCCCCCCATTGTCTTCAAGATATTCATCTCCTGTAATATACTCTTCAACTTCATTACCTGTAATATATTCTTCCACTTCATCCTCTTTCTCAACTGTCCTCACTTCTGTATTTTCTTCGATTTCTCCGCCAATCACATCTTGATGTCCTTTCCCACTTTCTTCAACATTTGCTAGTTCTTCCTCCATTGTTTCTTGATATTGCGTATGGTTATTCTCCCCAACGTTGATTTTACTAATAACACTTACAACACCAGTTTTTTCTAGGCCAGAATCATTCGTCCTTTCTTCATTCTGTTTCTCCTTCATGAATGGGAATTCATTCTCTAGAAACACCACGTCTCTGCTGATGACAAGCTTCTGTTTCTTCAAATCCAACATTCGAAATCCGATGCTACTGCGTACCCTAACATAATGCATTCATCAGCTCGATCATCAAGTTTCTTTCTAACTTGTTGAGGCACATAGACAAATGACTTGCACCCAAAAGGTCTCAGGTGTTTCACACTTGGTTTAATCCCACTCCAAATTTCTTCCGGTGTTTTCCCATCATCTAAGGGACATCTTTTTCGAATATAGCCTGCAGTAAACCGAGATTACTGAAAAGGAAACATTATTATCGATTATTTAGATCGATTTGGTTCGGAAAGCGACTTTTAGCTGTTCCAGAAAAGGCTAGGCCAAAATTTTTCCAGAGAAGGCTAGGCCACAATTTTCTGCGATCAACCAATCGCCTTGCGATATTTTTTAATAAACTTCCCACGAATTGACAGAAGTATCGATTTTGATCCCTTATTATCTCTCTTTCGAATGTTTTGGCTATAGACTGGTGTCTGGTTTTTGTACTGCTATCTGACAATACTTTTTATTTGTAGTTAGTTCTTGGTTCTATTTCTGTGTGAGTTGCCAACAAAATCATTTGATTCGCGATCTTAAGGAAAAGAGACCGAAGTAAGTTATCATCGGCCGGTGTTCTGTTGAGCTCAATGAATACATATTTCAATTACGTCATGAAAACTATACGAGATATCAGGACGAGGTAGGTACGCTGTTTTGTTTTCCTCGTATTCGTATTTTATTCAGTTACGAGAAAACAATTGGACCACGGTTGGTTTTGTAACCTGAAAGGTTTCGTGAATGCGGTAAATAAACACCAAGGGAGCAACCCTCATAATGACCGCAACTTAGACAAAAGGAAGGTCAGCACGAGTTGACTTATAACATCAGGAAGTGGGTGTTTTCTTGTTTAAAGATTTCGTTTGAAGAAGAAAAAATCACTACTTCTATTAATAATAATTTTCCAATCGGACTGATGTTGTGATACTTTAAATGTACCTATTGTGATTAAGTAGGGTAATGTAACCCGTTCTAGTTCAGAAACACAAAAATTTACCTACCTAAATTGCTGAATTGCTGCTATTGTATTGTTGAAATCCATCCACTATTGAAAAATTCATTCAGCCTCTTGTAATTAATAGTTCGAGTCTTAAAACCAGTTAGTTTGTCCAAGTTCAATAAACTTACTCCTCGAGGTGGAATGCAATGTTTTGAGTTTTACCTTCAATTCAGCTGAATACAATTCGCACAAAACATTTACATTTTATATGTTTAGAGTTCAATTCATAATTCATCTTTTTTTTCATGCTTTTTTTCATTTATCTTTTTTAGTTTATTTAAGTTTCAAGGGAAGATATTGAGGAACTCATTTTGATATCTAATTACTTACCTGAATTTATTTCAATGATGTGCCTATTGAGGTAAGGTTTCCAAATATCAACTGGAATTCTCTTTGACGAATATGAAATTTCATTGATATTCGACGTGCTAGAATCCCGAAAGATGATGGTAGTTTATTCATTGTACCTATTGATTAGTCGGCCGCGGTCTTCTTTTATTTTGGTCGGGATTTGGCCACCAGAACTTTCTGGGAGATTATTCAGGTTAAATTACGAGGTCATGCGATATGCAATTATGTTCTCTAAATTCAATTCTTAAGCGCTGGGAAACTACCCGTATGTCACCGGGTCAGCAAGCCCAAGAAATTCGGGCTGGATACGCCCGTGAGTACAGTGGATTCAAAGCCTCCATGCTTCTATTCGTCTTTGGAACTCATAAGTTCACATCACAATTGGTCACAGGGTTGCCACCTTATAAAACGTTAATATCCCCGGGAAGGGTCTACGTCACGTAGGTCTACAATCCAAGGCGCTGGATTCCAAGAACGCGGAATGAACTTCGGTCGAACTTAACAGAATGGCACCAGCCCTCCGGGGAATCCCCGAAATACACATTCTGTGTTTCATTGGTATGATCCTTGATCCTAACATTAACAATCCGGGGGTCTGGGGGTGTCCCCCAGATTTCATTTTACAATAAGTAAATATACCATCATGAACACAAACCACTGGCGGCTAGACACCCCCAACGGCAACGTTTTTTTTTTTTTTTTTCTTTTTAGACAATTTAATAATGAGGGTTATCCATTGGTCTGCAAATGTTGCGTTTATTATTGACAAACGAAGTGAGTCTCTACTTTGAGTCGGTTGGCATTTGTCAGCATGCGTCTGTGTGTGTGCATGTGTGTATGTGTGGCTTGCATACGTGCAAGCCACGTATTGCAGGTGGCGCTCAATGCGGTTCGCTTCTGTACCAACTGCAGGTTTAAGAAGAAAATTTGATTACCAGCGCATTTTCACACCCACACACACACACACACACACACACCCCCCCCCCCCCCCTTAACACCATCCTTGACTTTACAACCTTTGTTATATGTTATATAATTGTATGTTATACATCCTGTTTTAGATACATATAAAGAATTTGGTTTAGGTTGTGTTTGATAAATTATGAAGCGGCTCGATATTACATTTGTAGTTCTTATCGTAATATAGAGAAATTTTATAGACTTTGAAACCATTAATTTTCTCTAAATCTTCCAATTTGTGGGTCTAGGACAAATCGGAACACATATGTGTGAACGGGTGAAAGGTGTAAACAAAATCGCTCCATAATGATTTTCTCCTTCTTCTTCTTCTTCTCTCTTCTTTCTGCTGGAACTATCTCCAAGAGATGTGTGTCCATTGGTGAGTCCCTAATGATTTTCTTCTAAAGTAAACTTTCTTGAATTCTGAGCGAAAAAATTGATGAAATTTCTATAAGTTTGGTAGGTACCCATCATGGAGAGAGAAATGAAATAACTATCTGATTCCCGCCAAGTTATAACCACTCTGGAGGACGTTCATAAGCAATTTTTACCCTACACGTTTTTTTCTAATTAGTCTTCATTTTCAAAAACTAAAATTCTATATTATTTTAATTATTACATTTAATTTCAGTTTTATATTCACAATGAAAATAGAAACACATAGGGATTATGTGATAAAGTTACGAAATTTGATAGGTAAGGAAATAAAACATTTGATAAGAGACTGCGAAATACGACAATGTTCTTGCGGCTACGAATATTGCGGTCAAACTGGTAGGAAATTCAGGGAAAGAATATAAGAGCATCAGGAGGATTTCAGGGAAAATAAGGGTAGGTCAACATTTGCAAAACATCTCAAGGAATCCAATCATACTTACAATTTTGATTTGACAGATAGACAGTTTGTGGAATTTCTTCATATTTGTCCAAAGGGAGGTATGTTGAATGTGCTTGAAAAATTTGAAATTATCAAAAGTGACAGATCTGGTAAATGTTTAAATGAGGATAGGTACCCCTCAATATATTTCATCACTGATAAATCCATTTATAAAGCTAGGAATTATCCCTTCAAAATGTTGAAACCAGTAATTCTTCCTTCCTTTCACTTCATCTGATTATTCAGCTACGAGTATAATCCTCCCCTTCACTTTGCTTGCACTTTAATTGGTTTAATAGATCTGGTTCTCTGTCACTCGCTGATGAAGTATCCCCGAACAGTGTGTTTTTATTTTTAATAATGAACCATTGTAATTGAAGAGAAACAACAAGCTTAACCACTCAACATATGTTGGCTTACGTTTCAAAGTACGTAGGTTTAAAAAATTGATTTAAAAAAAAAAAAAAAAAATTCCGTCCTTCCACCGTCTGAAGCTTTTTTCAAACTACTGAACTGAACTTTATGAAATTTTGCTCATAAATTGTCTGGAGGTGTGCCAGTAATTTTGGCATCACTTCAAACCACCTCCAAACAACACTTCAAACAACATTAGGAATTTTTCAGAACATACAGTACCATGAACAAGACAAAAAAAAAAAAAAAAAAAAAAAAAAAGGATTTCCGAACCATGCAGACAAAATTTCAAGATATATCCATTCAGCATCCCCATCTCACCTATACACACCAACTATACACATTCTATAGTTCTGATACATGTACAAATTGTATATAACCAATAAATGAATTTAAAAAAACTCTGAGGGGTAGAATTTAAGGTCTAAAATATCAAAAACTCAAATAAAAAACTCAATTGTAATTTTTTGACTGTATTTATAGATATCACTCCAATGAATTTAATGCCTCTGCCTGGGTCGCTCTACGTTCATCCGTTTGCTCTCCCCAAGGCCTTGAATTTCAACAGGAAAAAATACGAGTATCTTCAGCATGTGAGTGAATCGGAACTAGTGGAACATAGCAAAAAATACCTTATAAACTACGACGTTCGAATCAGCTGATATAATCCCAACAGAATTCTCACTTGATGAAATCGACTATATTATAACTTCTGTCACCTATAGATGGAATAGTGAAGCGTAGTTAGGTGACCCATTGCGTTCCAGGGTGGATGCCTACGTCAATGTCGATATAGAATCTAAGTATACCTATCAAACCAGGCCATGGAGGATCTGATATAGGTATTATTGTACTTTGATATGTGCTCCTAGAAATAACATACCTTTTGTAGTAATTTGCAGCATTTTTTTCTTTTGTATCATTATTGTTTTATGTTTTCAATATTACTCTTTTGTACATCTATCAGTAACTGGAGGTGGTATTTTCATTTTTATTGTAAAAGGGATACTATACCGTATATTTATGTATCTATATGTATATAAATTGTATGCTGGTTTGTGTATGAATCGAGATCCCAAAAATTTCTTCACCGATTTCCTTTTGGGTGGGCACAAATAGACGAAAAAGTTTAAGGGATGGTTTTAGGCTATATCACAATCCTATAGATTTACTCCGTAGTTGTAAACTTGGACTTCCCAACCGACGTCGCCCGAGTGAACAACTTCGTAATTAAGGACAAACTGAACATGCATCGACATTTTCACGTCAAATGTTGATGGTGTGGGTTCAGGCGTAAAGAACTTTCGATAACAAATTCAACGATACCAAAACGATTTTGGTGGGTTGAGCCGAGCAGTTTCTATTCGTAAATATAGATCATCAAAAAGTGATATTAAAATCTCCTCATTAACTGTAGCAATGTTGGTCGGGAGAGTTTTAACGTAGCTAGCGTTATATTGGGGTTGAAGAAACCGGGACTCTTTTACTAGTACATGATGCTTGAAAAAAAAAAAAAAAAACTTAAAAAATTTTTTTTTATATATTTTTTTTTTAGGAGAGCTAGATATTTTCTCCTTTCAACCCAAGGGTGTTGAAATTTGATAGGGGACAAATGAATACAAATTCCTATTATTTCTGTATTTCCAGCCATGGGGTCGTCACGTCTAGGAGGTGTGCGAGCCGAGGACATGCGCCTGTCAAGGATTGGACACCACAACGTGCGGCGCCTCATTTTCGTTCGGCTGCTCCTGGGCGATGTTTTACAATGGCTGCAAGTTTGCCAGGAGTAAAACAGCCAAGAAGTTTAAACTCAGTGTGAAGACTGACGTGGTTGGTGCTCAGGTAGGTTCAAGAGTGGTACTTGTACATCACAACTCACTCGTATAAATAATAAAAATGAGGGTATTTTTGACGTGAGGGTAGAAGGTAATTTGGCTTCTTCCTTTATAGTAAGTTTATTTCACAACCAGTTTCGCCCGGAATCAGATCTCATCAGGCGCTACAAGAATATAAAATGAAATAAGCATACAAATGGTCATTATCAATTTTCAGGTTTCCTCTTAAGTAACTAATTGATATCCTGTTTGATCAGATGATTTGTTTTCTATGAGAAAAATAAATTATTGTTTTGATAAGTGAATCTAGTAGTTTTTGTGCTATTTTTTTAGAAGCTCTATTTAGATACGTATTTAAAGATCCGAAAATGAAGTACTATGAGGCAAGAAGAGTAGAAAAAAGATAACTTACTTTGAGGTTCCAAAACCTTTCCATGTCAATGACAACCAGTGAACTGTTGATTGACTTTAGATTACTTCAGAAGGAAGAAAAATCAAACAATAGCTTCGTTCTCAGTGTGCGTTCTGCCAGTTCGGAACAGTTCTGGGCGAGCACTGTCGAGTTTTGTCTTTCGCAGTGCCAGAACGCCCAGTTCCGGAACGCCGAGTTCGGCGTTCGCAGTGTTTTGCGAACCCAGTTCCAAACGGTTCTGACAGTCCCCGATTTTTTCGGAACTGTCAGAACTCGAACGCTAGGACGTAGTTAACACATGCGCATTTCACAATTTTCCGGAACTTGAGGAGTAAACAATACGCCCTCTTCGGCGTTGGTTGCCGCCAAAGAAGAAAGATTTTTGGTCATTGTGGAAGAATTTTTTGTATTGCCATGGGGTAATAAATCTCTATCTCTATTATTAATAAGAATGAAACTCCGTCTGTCTGTCTGTCGTGTCTATGCACGGCCAAACGGCTGAGTGGGGGGAGTGTACGAGTGGGGGGATCTTCTTGAGATTTTCCGAAAGGTGGAACGAGCGAATTTAAAATTGTCTAATCCCAGCCGAACCATGGGCCGTAGGGCAGGAGGGGGGTCGAAGTAATAATTAATGTGCGCTTTTTCCACTTCCCCGCTTCCCCTACCCCTCTAAACGGCCGTTGACAATTCCGGAAAAATACGGGTTTCGTAGGTTTTCCTACGAGGAAGACGACGGCGCGATCGGATCGCGAAAAAAGTATCGGGAAATGCGTTAAAAAAATGCGAGAGTACGGACCCGTTTTCTCGAAAAGTCCGCCGAAAAACTTGGTTTTTTCCGATTAAAATATACCCCATAAAGGTACGTTTTTCGGAACGGTTTTCGCGGGCGAAATACAGCTTTGGGTCCGCCGAATCTGAATCCGAAATCGGATATCGAAAAAAAAGGCGTTAAGTCGGTCAAATCGCGAGCGGAAGCGAGAAGAAGCGTTTAACATCAGAAATTAATTTTGCCGTGTTCGCGAGAAGGCTCTACGAAGACGTCAAGGGGTTTGATGAGGCGGGGCTTGCACCTGACGAAAACGGGTTGCGAGCAGGTACACGCACTTACGTCTTGAAGGGTATACAGGTATACCTTGCGAGCGAAGCGAGAGCCATGTCAACAGAATAAATTCGGATTTTTTCCTACAAATATACAGCAATACCTTGCGAGCGAAGCGAGCAACATCCCCGAATAAACTTTTTGTGGTTCCACGTAGTTTCATAAGATTTAATTTGTTTGTAAGAATTTCCAACAGAAAAAAACGTCTGCCAAGTTGGGTGGGCAGTATAACTTCCCCATAAAGGTACGTTTTTCCCTACATACCACACTTTGCGAGCGAAGCGAGCAACATTCCCTACATGCCACACTTTGCGAGCGAAGCGAGCAACATTCCCTACACACCACACTTTGCGAGCGAAGCGAGCAACTTAATGGGGGGTCCGGGGGGCTTGCCCCCCGGCTGGACGTGGAGGCGAGCGTAGCGAGCCGGAGCGGCTAGTAAGTAATATTATTGCTTCACTTGCTCATTTTTTGTTGTTCAGAGGTTGATTGTGAAATACTGATTTAATTGGAATTCGTTTGTAAATTGGTTTTATTATAGGAACAATGCATAGAAGACAAACTTCAAAGCTTAGCTACGTACCTGTCACCAATCTACAAAACAATGGCACCTGATTCGTTCTCCAACATGACGGAATATGAAAAGGAGGCGGTCGACTGTCGTCTTGGGCTTCAGCCGGGTCGCCCCTGGTCTGGCGTGACGGCTTGTTTAGATTTCTGCGCCCACGCCCATAGAGACGAAAATAACATGAACAACGGCTGTACCACTGTCAGTGTTTATACTTATGTGTATTTAAATTATTCTAAATTATAATTATTGTGAAAATAATTCTTGAATTGTCACAGCTGATTACCAGCTTCCTCGGCTGTCCAGATATGTAGTCTGTGTTGACCAAAAATTATGGGCTTGTTGTGGAAACGGAATTTTTCTTCTTCTGATTATTGCACTATGGACAAAATCTATTAGGTACCTATATATAAAATGATAATGACATATGATCATGTATGACTGTGTGTGTGTGTGTGTGTGTGTGTGTGTGTGTGTGTGTGTGTGTGTGTGTGCGTGTGTGTGTGTGTGTGTGTGTTTGTGAAAAAGTGTTAAACTCTAGGATATGTTTCCGAATGCCTCAACCGATTTCTATGAGGAAAATTGTCGAAAATTTTGATTTAACAATAATTTTTGGAACCATTGCAGTAGTTTCATTTTCTACGAAAATTCGCTGAGAGAGGTTAAGATGAAATCATATGATGTAGAGAGGTTCTATCTAAGCACTCCGTTCATTGTAGCTTACTTGTTGTAACATAAAGCCGATCGGCATGGGTATATCGTGTGGCACAGACTCTTTGAGAAAACAACAGCCTTGTAATTCTAGTGATTTTGTCTATTTCAATCAATCAGGTAGTCACGCTAACAAAACATCGAGGTTTTGGAAAACCCAGCGATGAGCAGCTTCATGTACTTCCGTTGTAAGTCATAGACAAGAGTGATCAACAGGGCATGCAAGAAAAGGTCCAGTCTGGCGCTGTAGAAGTCCTCACAAAGTTAGCCGAATTTTATTCTGATGATTTACTCTAAATTAACATCTCGACGTTAGCTTTGATGTGTTTGTCATGTACCTACTCAGTCCCTTGGATATTTCCTACACATTAAGCCTTGAAATATTTTTTGTTAGTACCTTTCCCATCTTTGGCCAAAACTATCATTTGTACTGGGTAATACAGTAGGTACCCTGGTATGTATTTCAGTGGAATGAAAGAAAAACTTGGTGGGTTATTGCTGAAGAAAGTCAAAAATTTGCAGACAGGTTCAATTCGTTTTCGGAAAAGTGGGGTTCATCTACAATATATGAAGGTTTTTCATTTGGAAAACTTAAAAAAAAATCTAATTTGAGAATTTATGACTGGTTTAGTAGGAATTCATTACTTTCTCCACACACCGCAAATCAAAAATATGTCTTTCATCCCCAGTGCACTAAACATTCCCCTATCAAACCCCCCTATCAGACCCTACGGGACATCATGAGATGAATAAAATGGTGGGCTCATTCCTGATCAGCTGGGTGAGCTAAATTATCTCCTTTTGACCCTTGGAATGTGAAATTTGACAGGGAGCCTCTTCAGGACATTGTGAGACGAATGTAATGACGGGTTCCTACCAGATCAGCTGACAGCCAAATTTTCTCCTTTTCACAGGTAAAGTGAATTTTGACAGAGAGCCTCCCTTGGACATTATGAGAAGAATGCAATGACGGGTTTCAACCAGATCAGCTGACTTGGCTAAAATCTCTCCTATTCACCTCAGGAATTTGAAAATTGATAGGGAACCTCGCTGGGACATTGAAAAACGAATAAAATTAAGGGCTCTTTCCTGATCAGCTGAGTGAGCTAAATTCTCTCCTTTTCACCCTAGGAATGTGAAATATGACAGGGAGCCTCTTTACGACACTAAGAGACAAATGCAATGACGGGTTCTAACCTGATCAGCTGACTTAGGTATATTCTCTCACATTCAGCCGAGGAATTTCAAATTTGACAAGGAGCCTCCCCGTGACATCGGGAGATGAATAAAATGATGAGCTCTTTCCTTATCAGCTGAGTGAGATAAATTCTCTCCTGTTCACCCTAGGACATTCCAATTTGTCAGGTCTCTGAACAACAAGAGTCGAATGAAATGACACAATCCATCCTGATCACCTGAGTAAGCTCAATTCAGTAACATACCCGCAACCGCGAGAAACCTGTTTTTTCTTTTGTTATTTAAAATATAACTAATTTTGCTCTTACTCAACTTGAAATGCTGTTTGGAATGAGACTCCGTTGGGTGTAGTATACAGTTACCAGATGGAAAAACACGATTGGAGGACTTTAGGGAGGACAAAACATCCAAATGGAGGACTAATGTTTCAAGATTGAAAAAATCATGAATAACTTCAAATGTATTCAAACATATATAAAAACCAATATTAAAGCACTTTTAAAGCAGACTTATCAAAAATATAAGTACCTAACTATCTTTGTTTTGATTCTCATTTCTCATCCACACAACCACAATGTGCCACAGAGAAGTGTGGGAGGGTACAGCTAGTAAATAAATAAAATTAAGTACCGTCCAAATTATATTCAAATCATCAGATTTATTAAATAAAATCCTCATAGAGTTCTACCCCCTTTTGCAGAGGAACTGAGAGGCAGCGGGAGGACCGTCCACCCCGCTACAGCTGCCGGCAGACACCGGCAGTCGACAAGTGCTCTCCGAACGGCTACGATCTATAGCGGTGAAGTGGCCCCTCGAGTCCTCGATTTCCCTTTTTCGTATCCTTTACCGAAGGAGCCGGCATCATGGTGATGAAACAGGTACTTGACGTCGATAAAATCATCGTCCACCTCTTGGAAGTCGGCAAAAAGAAGCATGAAAAACAGGTAAATAACATACATTATGTACACTTCTAAATTACTCTTCCCCTCTCCCCTTTATTGGCCTCACATTTACATATTATGTAGACATAATATTTTTTATACTAACTGAAATCTACATATTATGTATAGGTACATAATATTTTTTACAATAACTGAAATCTTCATATTATGTACATAATAGTTTTTACACTAACTGAAATCTTTGATCATAGTTAAATTTCCCTGGACTTGACAACGTGATTAATGTACTATTAAATACTAAATAATATTATTGGAAATGAAACAAAACGACGTTAAGGACGGGAGACGCTCAATTTTTACAAATTAGAATCTACAAATACCAATGAGTTTTTTAAAATGCTGCAAATGATCACACAAAGGCTTAATATTTATATTTTCTAGTTCTTCCACGCATATCACTTGGTCTATGTACACAAGGACTAGATTTTGAGAGTTCAAAACTGTGCAAAATCACAATTATATTTTGATAATGTTCCATGGATGACCCTTTCTTTTCCGATTTTCCGAGTGTTTTTTTTTTTTTTTTTTTTTTAAATTCGTTTTGTTTTATTATTTTCAATAATAATGAACCTTTGTAATCGACCAAGATAAAGAAGAAAAGAAAATCCCCCTCTCCAATTTTGTTGGCTTACGTTTCAAGATGCGTAGAATGAAAAATGGGTATTCCAAAAGGGATTTTTAGGCGATTCTAACATATAATCATCTTTAGTCCCTTTTTCCATGTGCTTTTTGACGCTGAATCGATTGATTACATTGCGTGGAAGTCATTCACATGGTTTTATTATGAAAAATGGGTTTACCTATCGTAGACTGTAACACGGATGTGGGTTATAGTCTTAGATCCAATTTGTGTCCTAGAATAGATACGACTGGATCCAAGTGATTACAGGTACATACACTACTGAGAAAATTGAATTTTTCAGGGCAAAAGATGAGGTAAAATGATGAAAGTATATGTATAGAAATATTGGTAAGCATATACCTACCTACTGTTTAGATCATAACAATTATTATGGAAGTACACTAAAATAATTGGATAACTTCTTCGAGATAATACAGCATTTAATTATGTAAAATTTCATTCAGTAGAGCGATCGCTTTTGGACTTAGCGGGAGATTTTTTCCTGTAGTTCTAGTGCATATATATGAACTACTTGGCGATTTCAATTACCGTTGGCGCGCTGCGATCGCTCCCGAAATGGCAGCCACAAGCCGGATAGATTTGAACCATTTGAGGGTCTTTGAAGGGAAAACTGATCATTCATCTCATTGATTGTTGGGGTATGACAATTTGATAATCCCATTTCAATTTCAACATGATTGAGAAAATAATAGCTATTGCACATGCTCCAATGTGAATTACTGGTAACGGCCTTAATTTCCAGTTTTCATCCTATTTTGATGAAATCGTCAGGAAATGCGCGGTTTATGTTGTAGATGGTTCCCTATCAGTTTCATTGTTGCGAAATCCATACTTCACTCACATGTATTCAATGTCTCACTTACTTGGAGCTGGTACCCTATATTATTTTATACCGTCTACAATCCAAAATAAGTGTTTCATAGAGTGGGTGAACAACAAAAGGTTGATGTCCCTACCTACTTATACGAGCAACAATGAAACTGATAGGAGACCATCTACAACCTAACCCGCACATTTTCTGACAATTTCATAAAAATCGGATGTAAACTGTAGAAATTAAGGTCGTTACAAGTATTTCACATTGGCGCATGTGCAATAGCTATTATTGTCACAATCATGCTGAAATTGATATGGGATTATCAAATAGTCATCCCCCAACTACCATCCAGATTTGAGCGAGACCGGCGGATTGGGGCGCGATAAAATTATGTTTGGATGAATTCACGTTAGTGCATGTGCAGACTGAAATTTTGAGTCCGGAACGATGTAACTGACAGAGGAAAATGTCTTCCGAATCGGATGAAACTATTTTTGAAAACATGAACATTTCATTTTTGGGTTTTTAGCTCCTTTGGTTGGACCATATATTATGCGTTGCTTCGCGCCAGCCGTCCGGAGCTCATGAAACTTGGGTCAAAAACCACGATGGGGTCTAGTTAGGACTGAATTCATGGTATTCCGTTCTATCCCGAAGCTTAGAAATGAATATCGAGTTCTCGGAAACTTTTGAAATGTGTACTAAAATGGTTTTCCGTTTGTTATTGATAAACATTTATCCGTCCGAGAACGTTCATCCGTTTGCTCTCCCAACGGAATGGAAACTTTGCGGGAAAAAAGAACAATATGAGCATGAATGATAACTGGCGTAAACATTGTAACTTTTCGCCATTTTAACTACGACGATCGGTATAATTCCAATGGAATTCTCATTTGAAGAAATCGAGTTTATTATAACTTTTGTCACCTATAGATGGACTAGTGAGGCGTAGGTAGGATTTTAATATTATTTCATTATTTTTCATTTGATGGGAACTTACACTTGTGTTGATATCAAGATTCTGATGTACCGTTCGTTCTTGGATATCAGCTCTTGTTGCGAACAGAGGTGATACTTATTTTTTGTACCTAGGTGCCTCCTGCGTGATTATGTAGTTGCCTGTTTAGATAATTTACCATAGCCTTCGTTATATTTTTGCTTTCGATTGTACCTATACGTAGCGAAATTATTGTTTCCACTCTCAGGAGATGAATAGAAACAAGGAGGAGATGGATGGTCTCCAAAATCAAATTTTCTACTCGCAAAATTTTAAGTTTTAGACCATTCTGAACTACTTTTGTTTCGTGTCAGTGAGTTTTGTCTTGTGTCCACCAAACTTTCTTACAAGCTTAATTTCCTCAGTGATTTTGATGAAATCTTCCGGAAATGTGCGGGTTGGGCTATATCAGCTCCATTGTTCCCAAATCAATACTTCAATCTGGGCATGTGCAAATGTAAATTATATCTAGCATCACTTTCTCACGCCCTAGTCGTTTGATATCGCTCAAATGTTTGGGGGGTAGTTGGGATAAGACGATTTGATCTTTCTATATAAACTTGAACATGGTAGTATCATTAGTAGCTGCTACGCATGCGTGAATGTAAAATCCTTATAACAAGCTTAATTTCCGCAGTTTTTATCCGGTTTTGAAGAAATTTTCATGGAATGTGCGAATCAGGCTGTAGATGGGCTCCTTTTAGTTTTATTGTTCTCAAATCAATACTTTACTACGCACATGCGCTAACATAAAGTAGATCAAGGCTAATTTTCTCGTTTCCGAATTGACCGATTTTGACGTTTTGCGCTACATCTTCATTTACTATTTCTCCCAACAATCGAAAACCCGCTATGGGATCTTAAAGGGTAATTTAAAAACATTTCAGATATCTACTCGTATACACTTGTTATGTTAAGGATACGGAAAAGCTATGTGCCACACCCAACTAGGCAGACTTTTTTTATTGGTCGTTCAGGAAGGTTCTTTCTTTAAAAAAATAAATTTAATAGTTCTCAATTAGTATACGAATACGTATTTTTAGCGTCAAGGGATCAAAAGAGGATGGAGGTAAAATGTAAGTCCCGTATTATTTTTATCCTCGCCACCCTCTCCAAATGTATTCCACCTCACGAGACGCGTTTATTGCTTGTACAACATGAGGTCACGGGGGCGTTTCAAAGGGATATTTACCGAGTTGTATTTCACCGTTATGTGGAAAAACGGGTCAGGGATGAAAGAGTAAAACTCGGTCGAGAGTTCCTGACCATCGTACACTATTTGACAACTATTATACGCAACACACAAACACCTCTCATTCACGACCCACCTCTCCTAAAATACGTGTGGTTTTTTTATCGACAGATTCAGTTTTTACAGAGATGTACAACCGACTTGTAACTGTTCGATTTTGACCTAGATTCTTATTTTTCTGGTAAGTACTTCTCAAAAAACACATCTCTAGAAAAAAATCGCGCTTCTTCATGGTTCTTCAGCTCTACTCTGAGAGCTTAATAAGATATCGCGATTCAGGCTTCACCATCACGTTCAGCTCTAAATAGCTGCAAATTATTACACAATGGTTGATTATATTTTTTTGTTAAATTACCCTTCTACGCAGATCATTGGCCTATAATTGTTAAACCCCGTACGTAAATGTGATGAGAACCTGGTGCATCGTGCCTCCGAGAAGGGTGCACACTTTTACAGTTCCAAGACCCCGCAATGTTACGCTTCAAAGTAAACATGTTTAATAAAATGGGAAAGTGACGTTTGAATTAATTTACGTTAGCGCATGCGCAGAATGGAGGAATGGTTTGAGAAAAAAGAAATTTGTAGGGAACAATCTACAGCCTAACCCACAAATTCCCAGCAAATGTAATCAAAATCTGATGAAAACTAGACCTTTTTCCTGGGAGTACACTTTCGCGCATACGCAGGAGCTAATAATGATGCAATCATGTTGAAATTAACATGGAATAATAGGTCCTCCAACTGCGCACCAAATTTAAGTGGGATTGGACGACTAGGGCGTCAAAAAGTTATGCTTGAAGGAATTTACGTTTGCGCATGCGCAAAACGGAGTAATGATTTGAGAAGTATGGAATTAGTAGTGGACCATTCACAGCCTAACCCGCACATTCCCTGAAAATTTCATCTAAATCAGATGAAAACTATTGAAATTAGGCTCGTTTAAAGGAATACATATTTGCGCATGCACGTTTTAGACCATTCTGCAGAACTTTTATTCCGCGTCTTTCGGTGTGTGTGTATGTGTGTGTCTGTCGTGTATCCGCAAATCCTTGTAAAAAGCTTAATTTCCACAATATTCAACCGATTTTTATGAAATGTTCATGGAATGTGCGGGTTAGGGTGTAGATGGTTTTCTATCAGTTCAGTTGTTCCCACATCAATACTTCACTCTGCGCATGCGCAAACATAAATTTCTTCAAGCATCATTTTGCCACTCCCCCGTCGTCCGATCTCACTTAAATTTGGAGGATAAGGGGGAGAGATTAATTTGAGCAATCCCTAGTAATTTTAACATAATTCTATCATTAGTAGCTATTGCGCATCCACAAATTGCATTCCTTTTTAAACGAGCCTAATTTAAACAGTTTTCATATGATTTTGATGAAATGTTCAGGGAATGTGCGGGTTAGGCTGAAAATGTTCCACTGCTAATTCCATACTTCTCAAATCATTACTCCATTCTGCGCATGCGCAAACGTTGATTACTTCGAGCATAATTTTTTCACGCCTAGTCGTCTAATCTCCCAAAGTTTGGTACATAGTGGGGCAACATGATTGCATTATTAGTAGCTCCTGCGCTTGCGTGAAAGTGTTTCCCCAGGAGCACTCCTAGCAACCAATTTTTGCGCCTCCAGTTCAGCTCAACCCTCAAAACCCCAATAAAAAACAAAAACACAGTGATCCCTTAATTTTGAACAAAATTTTTAAAAAATCGCTTATCTTTTTCAGTGAGTTTTCAGGGAATCGTGTCCCCGGCATTTAAAGAACTTTTTTGATTTGTTTCTGATTCGTATTTGCTTAACTTAGTATCAAACACCCCAAAACCGTGTAACTAAAGCTGTCACTAAGAAAGCGTTCCTACATCTAATCCAACAAGTTAAATGTTGAAGTAAAGAGTAAATTATTGTTTCTTACTGATGTTGACTTGAAATTTATCAAACATTGTAACTTCATATATTTTTGGTAATAGGTAGCGTATTTATAAACTTAATATTGTTATTGTCGGTTCTGCACTATAAGGTGTTATGTATCTGTGAGTATTTGAGGATTAGTCGGTAGATACTCGATACCCACTTATTTCAAACACCACCTTCTGTGGAAATCTAATCTGTCTCACTGACCTGGTGGTGAAAATCGAGGGCAACCAATTAACGTTTAATTTGCTAATAGAAGTACGGAGGGAAAGATAATTAACAAAAAAAGTGTGGATGAAATCGGGCTCGAATAGGGCAATTAGGCGAAGCACCGCGGACTGACCCTTCCTGCGCTGCAGATCGACCTGAATAGGGACAAGGTGACAAACTCGTCTAACCTGACCCCATTCGGACGTGTTATCCAAGGGCTATGGGATGAGAGATGGCCGCGCCATAACAAAAATAGTTCGCGTGTCTGTGAATTCCACTCATAGAGCGGCAACTATCACTTTATCTTCTAGGTTTATCACTTAGGTCATGTCCATGGAACATTGGATATCACTATCAACTCGGGCTTAGCGAGTACAGTCACACGAAAGGAAGCATTCACGAAGATGAAAAGCATCAGTCATGCAAGCATGACCATATGGTCGAATTTTTGTTATTTCTCGCTCCATATTTATGATAAATTGTTCAGAAATTTGAGCACTTTATGCGCACAGAGACTGTTAATTTCTGAATTATGTCAGAAAGACTTCGCCAAAATAATAATCACGTATGAAAACTGATTGTAGGGTTTAAAACAATTTTTTGTCGATTTGTTTGCAGATTTAAATGGAAATAAAGTAAATTTGTGAGCAAATATTTTGCGGAAATTTCTGAATTTTCTACTTAGTTAACATGTATCATGTTTTAGCCCTGGGGTCCTAGCAAATTTTGCGAGTCAATTTTTTTTCCGCGCACGAAACATATAGTGTCACAGTGATTTCCGCCTACAACCGAGTCGTTGCTAGGGAAATGGTACTTCGTCGTTTTTCATCCCACAAAATTCGTTGACCATTCGTTCGAAAGCTCTCGATTTATCCAACAATATTATGTTAACTACTGCGAAGTGCGTGTCCAACAAACTGAGTTATGAGCATGGTTATATAAATAATTGTTTACACACAGGTGATCATTCTCAATAATTGATATTGTGAACATGATTGCAACCGCTTGTTAATTTCGAATCAATATCGAGGAGAAAACATGATACATGGTTGAAATTTTTGGTTCTAGAACAGAAATAAGTTCTTCTTCTTCTATATATGAAAAAGTGTTAAACTCTAGGATTCGTTTCATAATGTTTGTTTGTGCCTCAGTAATTTTTTAGTTTGAGGCGACCCAGCCCGGTCAAATTTATAGCCAAGAGCTCAAACAAACAGCTTTCAGCTCAAACCAATAAAAATGTGCCATACCATCTACTGTTATATTTGTAAGGTTCAGAGTATATTCGGTTAAGAACTGCAATGACTCACCGGTGGGATAAACTCAACTTCTCGAGGAAAATACATGTCTATATTTGCGTAAATGCAAATGATGTAAATGAGATTTCTGTTGTATACTCGATATTGAAGATAGATTATTCTAACGCCTTTTGCAATAAAGCTGCTCCAACAGGATCAACATCTTTAGTACGATTAAGAGCAAATGAAACGACATCGCATCCAAAAATAACTTGAAGACTTGAAGTAAACACTTTGAAATAATCTTGTTCCTAATAATCCTCAAACGAGTCTAAAAATAACGAGGCCTTATTTTGTGTTCGAGAGATGGATTAAGACTTTGTCCTTCAGTAAACACTGTCTCTACCATATTGATATAAAAACATCGTGTTCAGATAAAGCTATCATAATTATCTGAAGTGAATATATCCATTTCTATTGAGAAAATAAGGTAGCTACTTCATTAGTACAATATTATTAACTTATAATTATCATTAACTACAGTAGGTATCTTAATTTGAAACGGTTTGTTTGTTAGGCCTTTGATAGGAATACAATTATAATGAGTACATTATTAGTACCTGTGGCCAGGGTAACAATGTTTCTTATGTTAAATTCTAAAAAATACAATACTTATACAGTTTTATGATTGTCTTTCAATTAGCTCAATTCACTGTTCATAACACACCCAAATAACACCCCGTTGCTCCTTTGTAAAATTCTTGTAGGCTCTGAAAAAGAGCTGTTGGCACGTTTTCAAGGATGTGGGCAGATTGTGGTTGTGTTGTGGTTGTGTTTGTGATGTGTTGTTGTTGTTTGTTTGTGTGTGTGTTGATTTGTAGCTTGTGTGTGTGTTATGCGTGTTTGGGTTTTGTGTACGTGTAGTGTTTGTGGGCTTGGGTGTGTGGATTGTGGGTACCTATTTACCAGATCATCAGAGTGAAGAAGGGTCAAGCGTTGGACTTTTAACTGTGTCCGGTAGTGGATGTCAAAATATCCCCTGGATCCCTGGAAAGTTCCTACTTCGAGTAGGTACCCTCCGTGGTTCGACCTTCCATTTGCATGTCCTCTATGTCAACCAATCGGCCCTCAGTGAAAAGTTTTTTTTTTTGTGGAGGTAGCTATTTTTGCATTTTCTTTTTCTTATATACCTATATATTTGTTAATTTTTATCATACTCGTAATAATGATTAACAGGAAGTTTCAATTTTTTCCGATTTCTTTTCACGGCGAAAATAATGATTTTCACGTACTACCAGTGCGTTACTAGGGAAGTGTAACTCCCTTAGTTTCCATAGCAGGAAAATCGTTTACCACTTTCGGAATGCTCTCATTTTATCACAACATCTCATGATCCCTAAGCCTAAGTAACCATAATGAACTTATGATGTTTTAAATTTATCATTATTAAATGATTTTACTGTAGACCCGTAGGTCTACCGTCCGTTTTTTAAAATTATAACTCTATTACATAAATTTATTACAGTTTAGAGGACTTACAAGAGAAACAAAATAACAAGTAAGGAAATTGATGTCCAGTGACCTTCTCACCTTATGGAGGGTTACCGAGTTGTCGGTCAGACCGTCTCCCATTAAAGTACAAAGTAAAAGGCCGTTTTTGCGAACTTTATGTGTAAAATGAAATAAAATTCATAAGTTCGGCAGTAAGTCGATGGGGAAAGGTCTCAGCTAAAACTTGCTCGATATGAACTTTAGAAAGTATTTAATCCTGAATCGAATGGGGTTTGGCAGACCTGAATCAGACCAATATTGAGGTCGCTAGGGGTTTATGAAGGGCAAAAGTATTGACGGGGGGAGGAGAAGTCTGGCCCGAAATTAGCCCGATTTTCAATTGTTTGTAATTCGCTTATTTGAAAATATTTTTTTTTTTTTTTTTTTTTTTTTTTCAATATTCTTTATTGCACCAAGTATTACTTATTAACAATATTATTTTGAAAATATTTTGTTGATTATGGTGGATGTTTCACTTCACTGCTTCACAAGTAAGCAAGGTCGAGTGGTTTGGTACGCTTCAATCTTCTGATGATATCACTTGTATCAAGGAGTTGGACAGCTTCCTCGTTGATGTGACATCTTAACCGCTGTAGGTGTCTCACAGCTTGTCGCTTTATAGCATCGTTTATTGTTTCGATCCGAAGCTCATGATGGAGACGTTCGTTTCGAAAGTACCATGGTGCATTGACCACCGTTCTTAGCACATTGTTCTGGAATTTTTGGATGATGTCTCGATTTGACTGAGCCGTACAGCCCCAAAGCTGAGCTCCATAAGTCCAGACTGGTTTAAGGACTTGGTTATACAATGTTAGCTTGTTCTGGATTGACAACTTCGACCGTCTCCCCATTAGCCAATGCATTTTTCTGAATTTTAGAAGGAGTTCTTCCTTCTTTTTCTTGACATGGGCTTTCCATCTAAGTTTGGCGTCCAGTGTCATGCCTAGGTATTTGGCTTCATTAGCATTCGGAATAACTTTTCCCATGAAATGTACCGGAACATACTCGATTCTCTTGTTGGTGAAATCGACATGTACCGACTTAGTTTCATTTATCTTGATTCTCCATTTTGCTGTCCACTTTTGTATGCTGGATATTGATTGATTTAACTTGTTGGTGGATTCAGTGTTACATTCTCCGACTGCCAAAATCGCTGTATCATCTGCGAAGGTGGCTGTGGTGTTCATTCCAATTTCTGGGAGATCACTGGTATAAAGGACATACAAGAGCGGTCCAAGAACACTCCCTTGTGGGACTCCTGCCTTGATTAGCTTTGGCTCTGAGTAGGCGTCTTCTTGCTTTATTCTGAAATAGCGATTCGTGAGATAAGACTGAAGCAGCTCAGCATACTTTATTGGTAGATTTTTGCGCAGCTTGTAGTTGAGTCCCTCATGCCAAACTTTGTCAAACGCCTGAGCGACGTCTAGGAAGACGGCTGAGCAGACTTTCTTTTCCTCAAGAGCTTGTTCAATTATATGTGTTATTCTATGGACTTGATCGATAGTGGAATGTTTCTGTCGAAAGCCAAACTGGTGCCTTGGGAACAGCTTACGTTCTTCGATTATGGGTACTAGTCGCTTGTGGATTAGTTTTTCAAATAATTTTGATAATACTGGTAGAAGTGAGATTGGTCTGTACGAACTTGGCTCCGTGGGAGGCTTTCCAGGTTTAGGAATCATTATGACCTCGGCAATCTTCCACAACTGAGGAATGCAACGGTGTTTTATAATTGCATTAATAATCATGGTTATTTTTGCAATGGCTTTACGCGGGAGATGCTTAAGGATCTGACCAGTGATAAGGTCGTAGCCAGGAGCCTTTTTTGGACTGATTTCCTTATCGATTATGAGCTTAATCTCTTTGATAGTAACGGGTGGAATGTCGACATCTTGATCAATACCATTTGCGACCTCTAGAGTCAGTTCATCTGTCATAGCAATGTTTGGAGTGAATATGTTTGCTAGGTAATCAGCAAAAATCGCTGCTTTGTCTTGATTACTCTTAGCCCAACTCCCATCGGAATCTTTTATGGGTGAAGCTTGTATTATTGGTCTTTTAAGATATTTGGTAGCCTTCCAGAGTGAGTAATCAGTATTACGATGACTTGTGAGTCCCATGATATAGTGCTCTTGGGTTTCTTCATTGATCTCCTGTGTCAAAGACCTCAGTTCACTTTCTGCCTTGTACCATTCTGATTTATGGCTGGGTACTCTAGTTACTTGCCATCGTTTTCTGGCCTTGCGTTTTTCTTTTATTGCAGTGACTATTTCCCGAGGGTAATTGATCCCTCGGAGTCGCCTTGTAAGTGTTGGTGTATTTTCCCAAGCAACAGTTTGTATACTGCAAACAAGATGCTCGAGCTCGTGTTCAATTTCTTCTGGTGATTGTAAGGACTTACTCAAGTCGATATGTCTGCATATTTCTTGCTTGAAGAGCTCCCAGTTGGTCTTCTGATTGACTAGGGCAGGGTTGGATGGCTTCTGAATGATTCGATCACTGAGTGTCAGTATGATGGGTGAATGATCTGAACTGAGATCAAAGTTTTCTTCGACTAGCAGGTAGTTCGCTGAAATGTTTTTCGTAATGAAAAAGTCAATCAGATCGGGTGTCTTGTCGGGGTCTTGTGGCCAGTATGTTGGTTTCCCGGTTGAAAATACTTCGCAGTTTTTATCATTGATTGCTTGAATCAATCTACGACCTTTTGTAGTAGTTAGTCTTGAACCCCAAAGTGTATTTTTAGCATTGAAATCCCCTCCTAGGATGAAACGATTCCCAAGTTGGGAGAGTATACCCATGTATTCATCGTATGTCGTTTGGTGCCTCGGCGGACAATATATGCTTGCAACATTAATCATGAATGAAGTGGTCCTGATTGCAATGGCACATATCTGGAACGCTTCAGTTTCTATTTTGACTTGCTCATGGTGATAAAGGCTTTCTTTAATCAATACTGCACTGCCGCCGCGCGCTTGATTGCTTGGATGAATGGCGTGGTAGCACTTGTAGCCTTTGAGTCGGAGGTACGATTCGTTGGTAAAATGTGTCTCAGAAATGAGACAAATGTCAATCCGGTTGAAGTCTAGAGCCAATTGAAGCTCAGTTTTTCGTGACATGAGCCCATTAGCATTCCAGCAGAGTATTTTGACACTATTCATGTTGATCTTTCCGGACGAGTGCTTTCGATTCTACGAACACGCTCATCCAGGTTGCTGATACTCTGGCTGAGTTTTGTGACTATTTCAAAAATCTGATTTATTTTTGAGTGGGTGTCTTTGTTGACGGGATCGACCGATTGCCCGGTTGGCAGTTGTTGTAGCTTTTTCTGATTTTGCAGAACTTTCGAGTATGACAGGAGATTAGAGACCTGACTGGCGGCCACCTGGGCCGTTTTTTTATTACAGAGTAACGGCTTTTTTGGTATGAATGTTTCTTTATTGGGTTTTACTTGCTCTAACTTTTCCATCTGTTGTTGATGAGGAATTTTCTTGTTTCTATTAATAGCTTCAATAGCTACTGGGCAACCGCGATAATTTGCAGTGTGGTCTCCAGAGCAGTTGGCGCATTTTGCAGGTGTATCTCTGGCCTTGGTGCATTCTTCAGTGAAGTGGCCCTTAGCACACTTAACACATCTAGGTGGCTTGGAACAGTAGTTTTTGGTGTGGTTAAATTCTTGACATCTTTTACATTGGGATGGATGTTTCGAAGATTTGATCGGATGCACTGTCACACGCCCTTTGAGAACCTGCTTAATTTCATAGATTTTCTCGGGATCTAAATCTTTACGAAAATCGACAATGCACATATCTAATGGATTTTTAGATTTCCATTCGAGTTTTCTGTCTACTTGAAGTACACTGTGGGAACCAAATTGGTTTCTCAGATCATCAAGGACCTCCTCATTTGTCCATGATTTGTGGATTCCTTTAATCATGACTTTGATGGGCCTGTCCTGTTTATTTTGGTATGTATAGTGCGGAATTTTTTTGTCCGCAAAACACTTAGTGATAGCACGAAAGCCATCTGAATCCATCGTGTTAATTTTGACCACATCATTTGACATAGTGGTAAAACTAACTTCGCCGGTTTGTTCCTCGACCATTTTCTTGAGGGCTGGAAAGGAAGTAACCCTTTCAATATAAATTGGAGGAGGTTTTGGATCTTTTTTTGGTTTTGGCTTGGCAATAGAATTTATGATTAGTGGACGTGAAATAGATTTTTTTCTTTTGTGTCCTCTTTGAATGACGTTATCCCATTCGCCCGTCTCTTCGGCTAGGATTTCTTCGTCTGTTGAATAGGACTCAATGGGAGGGGCTGGCTGATTTGTTTTGCTCAGTGTTTTAGTTTTGATTGTGTCGATCTCAATCTCCAGTTGATTGACTCGAGCACGTTCCTGTAGACCAGCGTCATTAGCTTCCTTCAAAATATCACATAAATGGGTAATGATTTTTAATAACTCACTAACTGTGCTATGAACAGCAGGCGAATTACGAAGCTCTGGAGAGGTGTTGACAAATTCTTGTTGTTGTTTTGCTTGGGCTAGCGCTCGCGATATCACTTCGAGGACAGTGACCTCCATTCCGCAAACGCGCGAAAACACTCGCGGAAACAACTGACATTCGTTTTTTGTTTCGCTCTCCGATGTTACCTCTTCGGCAGTTCGAACAAGACTATTTGAAAATATAATTTAGATTTATTGGATCGAATCGTCTTGGTTTTTTATGCTCTACAACCTTGCAACGTATGAAAATTTCTATAGGATGCTCGGTTTAAGAATTATAAGAGAAAAACTTTAAAATGGGCAAATCAAGACATCCTTATGAGGCCGCCATTTTGTATTCCACCAATTTTGAGACGGCAGACCAAGATTTTCTCACTCAGAACGGACTAAATTTTCAAAATCTAATCTCAGACCCTCTTCTCGTACTTCATATTTTCGGTCTCGGCTCCGGGACTATGGTACTAGTACAGCATCGGTCATTCACTTGAACCCCAGGTATCTTTATCTTCTACCAGGCTAGGCATCTTCCATCTTATAGTTAGTCGAATAGTAGGTTATTCACACCAGTTAGCAGCTCAATATCATTGCCTGCCGGCAAAGTAACATGTGGGTGGTGGAAGAGTGGCAGGCTCTCATATGGGCATAGTTACGATGGTATTTTCATGATCTGCATCTACGAACTCCGGTAATGCTGTATTCTTGTACTATTCATGTCGCTCTGGTGTTCTAGTTTCTATTTTCTTTATTATACATTGGGGTTGTAGGATGTTCCTTGAAACAAACATATAAAATATAACATTTATAGCCGTAAGTAATAGTTATTGGTAACGAAAAATGACTCCAATACTCATATATATCAAATAGTTGTCTAGTCTGATGCTTTTAGAATTTTCAGTTCTCTCAAACTTGTTTAATCCAACAACGTTTTGTTAGGCACAAATCAAAGATGTGTAAGTTTGCTACTATGTGAAAAAGTACCTACTTCGATCTTGAATTTCTTAGCTTTAGTGTTTTGTGATTATTACCTACGTGTGAATATTAGCTGGACAGCCATGCCCAAGCTGATATTTGGTGTATCATGTATAGACTATAGTGAACCATTATCCAAATTTTGGTCGAATGCTCTCCTTGATCTCCTACTACAACATACAAACAAGCTGAGTTTTGTTGTAGATTAAATCTATTCTCTGGGAGGTGTTGAAAAGACGTGTGATTGATCGATACATTCTAGTAAATAACTTTCAAACCATACAGTTATATTATAAAAATGACCCATCCACTCTCGTAGTACAGTATTTTTCCCTTAAGTGAATTCGTTCTGAATATATTATCTCTTGTTGTAATTATTATAATTTATCCCTTAAGCAGACATATTGAGTTTGTTTGATTTGGGAAAAAGAGTGATTAATGAAGGAATTAATAGCGACAATTCAGTTTTCAGCATCTCTATAATTCCTGATCTTGTTCTGGATGCTGGTATGTTTGTTCGCAGTGCAATTTTCATCTCTATCGCATAACCTTCTTCTGACCACCAGGCTGTTGGGAAAGTAGAACAATACTTTTGAATACTAAGGACACATGTTCTCATAATACGACCCTGCCAAGCCCACACGAGGACTAGATCACTCAAGGCTCAGGACTACGGACATAAACTATCAGCCTGAGGTCAGACCGTGTGGGAATTTTTGTGAAAACCCTCCAACCAGGCATGGAATTGATCAGTCGCGCGCCGGCTTTCCAAATTAAACAAGGGCAAAAGCGTTTCCCGATTCGGTATGAAAATCGGAACTTGCCCTCCTCCTCAGTTTGTTTGATCGGACTGATTTTGCAAAATCCGATGACTGACAGGGCCGTGAGGACCGGATATGGTCACCGACTGGATCAATTGAAGGTCTAGCGGGAACCCCGAGGCCAATGAACAATTTACGCATTCTGTATCCTATGAAACGCCATATAATGTTTACGGTGGAGTCAATTCCGAATTTTTAAAACGACCTAGTAGGTGCCTGGTTTTTCTCGTGGTTAAGTATTTCAGCGTTTAGGTAAAGGTTAAAGAATTGTAGGTGTTATTAAAAAAATTCATATTCTTGAATTTGGACGGTTATATGGCGCTCCCGCGTATCAACGCTTGTAACGCCCTTTTCTGTCGGTCCTGTTATAATATCAAAATACCTCTTACATATGTACTACAGTACATATATAAATTACTGAGTGGTCCTTAACCGAATTTTCGAAATTTCATCAGGAGACCCCTTATTGTTATCCCTATGTACGAAAAAACGACGTTGAATTTTATTGAGATTTGAAAAATCATTTTCAAGGGTCGCAAGGTACCATGTATCAAAATTGACAGTAATTTTGTGAAGCTATTGGTAGGTATAGAGTTTTGCATAAATCAATAAAATATATTGATCATATTTCTTCCAAGGAAGCTGATCATTTAAATCATACACTACTACCACTCCTTTATTATTTGAATAAATAGGTATTTGTCGATGATTATATATATAGTTCAAATCATATTCAATTCATTAAAATTCATCCCTATAAAATGTTCTTACAACATAATCACAATTATTGCATGTGCTCTTTTTAACGTTGCTTGGATCTCCTTAACTCCTTCACATTAGTGTAATACCATCACATCACCATTACTTACATATATTGTGTTGACATCATGCCATGTTGCATAGCAGGGAGGCGTTTGGGCTGGAAGAAAATTTATCCAGAATCCCCCCCCCCCCGGTTTGGATTTTAAAATCTCATCAACACCAAACAGTAGGTAATTTTTTGAAGTTATCCTTCTTTCAACGATCACACCTTTGAGCCTGCGCAGTTGTTGTTATTGATTTAACCTTGGCGAAATTCATCTTCAAAGTTCACTTGACGTACAAGCTGAAACTGAAAATAGAGTTTTAGCAAACTGCTTAGTAAAATTGGATTTCGGAAAATTCAAGTTTTTATGATTTGACCCTTGAGCATATTCAAAACCTGCTATTGATCTAAAAGAGACGAATTTCATAGGGACCATGTATTAGGGATTTATAGAATTTCGTTGAAATGGATTAAAATTGGGTATGTGATACATATATAGATTCCGCGGTCTGGTGCTCGTGGCCTGAATGTTGGTCAAGAATGTGTAAAACTAAAATGTGAATCATATTTGGGGGAAAAAAAAACTTCTCACAAGTAAACAAGATGTCTTGGAACTGTTGGGAAGGCAGTTTGCTTGTCCCGCTCCTTTTTCTTATTTACTTTCGTACGAACCTAATTTATTTTTCTGTTTGTTAAGTAATAAGTTTATATGAATGAAAAGTCAATTTTTCTTATTTGATGTTTTCTCGTCTATTTTTCTTGAAGTAATGAATATACTAATTAAACATTTGGGGTTTTAAAAATAACATATATGGGACTTTTGGGATAAAATTGTAGTAACCAAATAACTTAATTTAATGTCCAAATTGAAATTATTATAAATCAAAATCAATAAATAATCAAACTATAGAAATAAATTCGCGTTCGCGACACAAGATTCAAAACAAAATTTCTAACAAAAAAAAAAAAAAAAAAAAAAAAAAAAAAAAAACAACCAACAAACAAAACAATAACAAAATAGCTTGATAATAAAATAGGAACATTGTGAGTATAGCAAAAATTTTTTGTTGAATGACATTAAAATAAAGTGTCATCAAAATTACAGAGAAATGCATGAAAATTTGGCTCAATAATAAATTGAGCACAACCAACGAGATTTCGACTCACTTATTGCCATTGATGATTTTTACGACTTCCCCAAAACTTTTTTCCCAAGGAAAATCGTAAAGGTACAGCTAAAACCTCATAGGATGAGGTTATTCCACAAATGAAAAAGGATTAAGTGTACAAAATCAGCAGAGTGGAATAAGGAACAATGACTATACCTTATTGTTCCACGTAATTGAACCGCATTTATGTACTTTCCTTCTTCTTATTCGTTATCTAAACTCCAGTTCCCTAAACCAACCTGAGGGCTTATATACACGTTAAACGTCATTTGTATTTTAAAACAAGTTTTAAAATTAAACGACGTGACACTCAGCTAAATCTCAGCTAAATAAAATTGGTTGGGTACAATCTACAGATGATTCCCACCAATTCCCAAAAAAGTAATCAAAATCTGATGAAAAGTAGACCTAGTTCTTGGAGTAAACTTTCGGACATGCGCAGGAGCTTATAATGATGCAATCAGGTTGAAATTAACATGGAATAATTAAACCATTGTCCCCCAACTATGCATCAAATTTGAGCGGGATTGGATGACTTCACTTTTGGATAGCAATTATGCTTTAAGGAATTTACGTTTGCGCATGCGCCGAGTGAAGTATTGATTTGGGAATAACGAAACTCATAGAGACCTTGATCACCTTAACCTGCACATACCATGAAAATTTCATCAGAACCGGTTGAATAGTGTGGAAATTAAGCTTGTTGTTACAAGGACTTGTTATTAAGGTGTTTGTTAGGCTTGTCCTATTACTTTTTTTTACAATACTCAAAATATAATTTGAATTTAATTCAATAATTGAGGTTGATCTCCATCGCATGTGGATTCCATTAGTTTATTCTTTCATGTTATCTTTCATTGCATTACTTTCTATATCAATTATTATTATGTATGTTCTTATTATTATGTATATTCTTTATTTTAATCACCATTTCAAAGTAATTTATGTATATCATGGAATAAATCCTTTTTGAATTTGAAGGATTTGCGGACATAGGTACACACATGGAACGAAGGTTTTTCAGAATTACTACTCGATTTCTCAACGTTATAATAAATTCCAATGGAACTATATCACCTGATAATTCAAATATTTTTGCATTATATCAGCTGATATTTACAAGGCAATTTTTATTTATTCTAGTATCACTATCTAGCGATTTTTGATGGAATTTCGAGCTTGATCGTCTATTCCAGCGGTTCCCAACACGAGACCCTCTCGAACGATCAAGTTTGTCCCCCACCCCGGCAACTACTTGGAACCGTTCCCTACAAGAAGAACAACAACTCAGAACCAGTTTCGTTGAGAGTAGTAGCAGTCCCGTGACGTTCACTCGTGGCCGCTTTGCTTGTTGCTTCTCTACACCTACCACACCAATTTTCAAATGCCCATCACTATCATTATTGCCTTTTTATTGTTCTTCCACGAGTTCTTAGCACAGACATCAAAGCAGCGATTAACTTATTTCTAAAATAAACATTCCTCTTTATTGTTCCTATAAATACATCTTTTAAATTTCTACATATATTATGTAGTCTGCCTCTGGCTTTTGTCGCGTGAGGACGTGTTCTAATCGCTGTTGTGAAGCCGCGTTCTTATCGTATTGTTTGTGTAGCCTACGGTTGATCGTTGATCACAGTGGACCTGTGTGTAGATTAATATGGATTGTTCCAAGTGTACCCGAGAACTGCATTCTCCAAAGAGGACGGCAAAATGTAGCAGGTGTTTGTCGCTTTTTCACCCATCATGTACTCGGCTGAAGACTGTTGAAAAATACAAAAAGATGGGAAAGGAATTGCGAGAGACTTGGAAGTGCGACGACTGTGTGGGAAAAAAAGTAATCCCTCCTCCGACGGATGATGTTTCAGAGTCTGATAATGACTCGAAAGACTCCGAAAATGATGGGGTGTACTCTACATTGAGTGGTAAAATGGATGTACTTCTTGGTAAGTTTGATAAAATGAATAAGAAAATAATAACCTTGGAAACATCTTTGAAGTTTTTTGGTGATTTTTTCGAAGATTATAAAAAAACTATGGTGGAATTTAAGGATGAATTGGATAATGTGAGAAAGCAGAGTACAGCCCTTCTACACGATAATAATATTTTGAAAAAAGAAATCACCAATCTAAAATCTAAGGTAAATGATATGGAGCAGTCAACCCTGACTACTACATTTTACTTTACATAAACCTAAATACGCAGATATGAAGAAATAATATTCTAAAAATAAATTGGTGGCGTAATCTGCGAATTATTCCCTGCAGGGGGTGTGGGAAGCGAAGAAAAGTCGTTCTTTAATTCCTTACTTCCCCTGTAAGGGAGCGTCAATTTATTTAATACCGGTTTCGGTCTTAACACAGACCATCCTCAGTAAAAAAAAAATGAAAAACTCCGAGCATCCTAGGAGCAAACAAAACAGGCATAAACGTCAACAATAACATGAGAGAGAAAACTTAACATTTTAACTAGCAACTAATAGGCAAAAGGAACAAACATACCTTCAAGATCATCAATTTTAGTGAAACCATCCAACAAAAGAAATGTTAAACTTATGAGGGAGTGGCAAAAACGTGCAGCAAGCCTCACAGCGTCTGGAAATATAGTAGGTATGCATATGAAATAGTATCATTGGGTGCACAACAACTAACAGATATGAAAAGGGGAAGGGGAAACTACTAACAAGACCAAGAAACATAATTGCAACAACTAAAGTAAAACGAAAATACACTAAAATACTCCTTACCCAATATATAACAGGATGAAACAACAATATCAGCTAACAATTAATAAAGGGCTCTAGGAGAACTAACTCCTAGAGCCCTTTATTAATTGTTAGCTGATATTGTTGTTTCATCCTGTTATATATTGGGTAAGGAGTATTTTAGTGTATTTTCGTTTTACTTTAGTTGTTGCAATTATGTTTCTTGGTCTTGTTAGTAGTTTCCCCTTCCCCTTTTCATATCTGTTAGTTGTTGTGCACCCAATGATACTATTTCATATGCATACCTACTATATTTCCAGACGCTGTGAGGCTTGCTGCACGTTTTTGCCACTCCCTCATAAGTTTAACATTTCTTTTGTTGGATGGTTTCACTAAAATTGATGATCTTGAAGGTATGTTTGTTCCTTTTGCCTATTAGTTGCTAGTTAAAATGTTAAGTTTTCTCTCTCATGTTATTGTTGACGTTTATGCCTGTTTTGTTTGCTCCTAGGATGCTCGGAGTTTTTCATTTTTTTTTGACTGAGGATGGTCTGTGTTAAGACCGAAACGGGTATTAAATAAATTGACGCTCCCTTACAGGGGAAGTAAGGAATTAAAGAACGACTTTTCTTCGCTTCCCACACCCCCTGCAGGGAATAATTCGCAGATTACGCCACCAATTTATTTTTAGAATATTCTGACTACTACAGTTGAGATAAAGGGAATTCCTATTATACCCAATGAAAATTTAACGGAAATAATTGAAATTTTGTTGAATAAGATTGAAATTACCGGCGAAAATGCATCATTCCAAACTATACATCGTATTGGTCAGCCTATGAGATTGTCGAAAGTCATAAACCAAAGTCCATCCATACTTGTGAAGTTGAATAGTGTAAATCAGAAGGACATATGGATGAAACAGATGAGAGATTTCAGGAATATTACCGCTAAGGAACTGCACTCTTTTGGCTGGAAGAAAATTCCAAAAAGCATACAAATATAAGTTCGCTTGGACCGCATACGGAAAGATCTACCTGAAAAAAGACGATTCGCCCACTACTAGAGGTATAAGAATTACTGACCCTGAAGAAATTAGGAAAATGGACGTGGACAATCTTGTACAAGAATTGTACAATTGATTTTTTTTTCTCTTTTTAGCGGATTCAGTATGTATAACTATTTGTTTTTTGTATTATACAAATGGCTGAATTTTTGGATAATGTTGATTCGACTTATAATAAGGTAAACGAGATATATCATACGTATGAAGAAGTTAATTGTTCGTTTATAAATGATTACAAAGATGGATTATTTATTTATCACGTAAATATTAGAAGTATTACCCAAAATTTTGATTTTCTTATGGTAGAATTATCACAATTAAGACGTAAACCTGACATATTGGTCTTATCCGAATGTTGGCTAGGGAAGAATGATTTAAAACACTATCACATAAAGGGGTACAACTGTTTTAGAACTCAACGAAATATTAATCAGAATAGTGGAACTGTGGTTTTTATAATTGACAATTTACATGTTGAAAGCGTTTTTGAACCTAATATTTATGGGACTAGTGCCCTTAAAATTATTTTCACCATCAATAAAAAGAAAGTTATTTTATTAGCGCTCTATCGTTCGCCCGATGATGTCCATATCAACTCTTTTATAATGGATCTGGAAAAATCCTTTCGGGAACTAGGAGACCAAAATTGTTTTCTGGTTGGCGACATTAACTTGAATTTAATGGGTAATCTTGATAACAAAACACTTGACTATTTGAATTTATTGGAACAATATAGATTTCTTCAGTACATCAATACGGTCACTAGACCGGGAGTGAGCATCGAGGGTGGTACCTGTCTAGACCATATTTTCAGTAATGTTATGGATCATAGTTCATTGACGTCGGCAGTCATTGAATCAAAAATCACTGATCATTATGCAATTGCAATTTTGTGGAGTTGTTCAAAATGTGCTCGGCGTCCCACCAGCGTCAGTGAGAATTACATAAAATTAGACAATAACGAATTAGGCAGGCGACTCACTTCTGAATCATGGAATGAAGTTTACACTGCTGGGTCAGTTGATAGCTGCAGTGAGGCTCTCATCTCAACCTTGCAAAATCATATAAAAAATTCGACTGCCAGTTACCCTTCTTTGTCGAGAGCTAAACAAAAACCTTTGAAGCCTTGGATCACCACGGGCTTACTTGTTTCTATACGTCGAAAGGAAAAACTTTATAAAGTGTCATCCAAGCGTCCATTTGACACAAAATTTCAAGAATATTTTAAAAAGTATCAAAATAAGCTTAAATGTTTTATAAGAATCGCAAAGGAAAATTACTTTAAACATAAAATAAAAAATGTGGAAGGGGATATTAAAAAAACATGGAAGTTGGTTAATAGTATCATTGATGAACCAAATAAAAAACCTTTTGTGATCAAAAAGTTGCAATATCAGGGAGTGGAAATTGACGCAGAAGATAATCCTAGGGCTGGTGCGAATATGTTAAATGATTATTTTGTAAATGTGGGAGTCAACTACGCAGCAAAACTGCCCAAAATTAATGATGATTTCTCGCTCAGAAATGCGGGAGTGGCCCCGAATCGCTTCGCCCTTCAAGCAGTCACGGAAAGTGAGGTCGGGAAAATGATTTCCACACTGAAGGGTGGTTCAAGCCCGGGATGGGATGGTATTAGCTTTGATACCCTAAAGTTGCACAAGAAACTGGTTGTGAAACCTTTATGCTACTTGATTAATAAGAGTTTTCTAGCAGGAGTTTTCCCCAACAACTTAAAAATTGCTGTAATTCTTCCAATATATAAATCTGGAGATAAACAGAATGTTACCAATTATAGACCGATTTCTCTTGTTAGTAATATTGCAAAAATAGTAGAAAAATGTTTTAAAAATCAAGTACTTCAATATTTAGAGAGCAACAATCTTCTTTACGGAAAACAATTCGGTTTTAGGGCTGGCCGAAGCACGCAAGATGCTATTTGTTACCTTAACTCGAAAATTATAAATGACATTGATAACGGAAAAAAACCACTGGCCATTTCTATTGATTTGGCCAAAGCATTTGATACGATTTCTCACGTTAAGTTACTCCAGAAACTCAGCAAACTAGGTTTTGATGGTGTGGCTCTTACGTGGATTGGAAATTATCTATCAGACCGTACGCAATGAGTAAAACTAAATGATACAAATAGTTCATATTTAAAAACAACCAACTATGGAATCCCTCAAGGAACTGTATTAGGGCCGTTATATTTTATTATTTATATGAATGAAATAGGGCTTTTAAATATTCCAGGAGAAATAGTTCTTTTTGCGGATGACTCGATTATATATTGTTCATCTGATAACTGGAGCTCCACATTTAACTTTGCAAATCTCTGCTTACAACAAATTAACCGGTGGTTTAACAAATTAACTATAAATTTAAACAAAACCCTATGGCTACCATTTCATCTATCTTCAATGTCCGAGCCAGCGCAGGACATGGAGGTGCTATTACATGGAGCTGATTGTAATACAACATGTTGTGCAACATGCCCAAAAATAACAAGAGCTTCAGAGGTGAAATATTTGGGGGTTGTGTTTGATAGCCGGGTTAAGTGGGAGCAACAAGTTTCGCTAGTCAACACAAGATTAAGAAAATTAATTTACATCTTTGCTATATTAAATAAAATATTATCATTGCCTCTATTAAAAATATTTTACTTTGCTCTTGTCCAATCAGTGCTTTTGTACGGTATTCCTGCATGGGGTGCCACATATCCCACTACCCTATTGCCCATTATCACCACCCAAAAACAGCTAATAAGAATTATAAGTAAGAAGAGGTTTTTGGAACATACCGAGCCTTTGTTTAAACATTTGAATATTTTAAAATACCCCTCACTGATGGAGCTTCATTGCATTAAACAGATCTTGAAAGAAAAAAGTTTTTCCACGCCTAACCATTTAATTTACACCAGATTACATTCTTGTAACTCTATGACTATTCCATATTTTCGCACTACTCTTGGTTACAATTCATACTCAGCACGAGGTGTACGTGGGTTTAATGCTCTTCCAGAAACCCTGAGATCGGCGCTTTTAAATAAAAACTATAAAAATAATCAGAAACTCAAAAAGCACTTCATCATGTTATAACTTCTGCAATACTACTTCATTATTATATTTTTCAATCTTGGATGGGTACATGTTTTGTATCATTGCACTCCGATCCATTGCCGCTGAAACAATATTATTGTATTCTTTTTAAAAGAAGCGTGTTTCTTTTTCTCTTTTTAAAATAAGTAAACACTTATGAACATTTGTTATTTTCCTAGCTGAGGTACGACTCATCTCCCTGCCACGGGCTATGCCCACATAGGGGATAAGTTTCTGTATTTTTTTTTTTTTTAAGCAATCTGTATTATTTTTAAAGAGCATTTTATTTTCAATTTTTATGTATTTGTATTATGAAAAAGAAATAAAGAATCTTAAAAAAAAAAAAAAAAAAAAAAAAAAAAAAAAAATTATAGATCGACAGTTTCATATGCCGGGTTCGCTAGGGCCCCGCTAGAGTGGTTACGACAGCACTGTTCCAATCTCTTTTATCTGTCTTCTTTTCTCTTATCATAGGAAGTATAAACTTTTATGACTTCTATATAGGTAACTTTTTTAACTAGCTTTTATTTTCGTCAATTCACATACACTAGTCATATCCCTAGTAGTTTATTTGTAATCGTACGTGCAAAAATGAGTTCGCGACAATGGAAGTTATAGTTGAGAGTGGTAGGTAGTGGAAGTTGTAAGTTAACTGAGGAAAACATGAAGTGTGAACATTGTGGAAAATTCCTTCTAAACCGTGACAGCTTAACTAAGGCGTTCTCTCAACGAATTCCATCCCAAACGCACCAAGACAATTTTGCGTGAACAAAAAGTGATTTGTGCTGTGGAAAATGCCTACGAAACCGAGGTAGGTAGGCGATAACTCAACAAATTTCAACCAACCAATGCATCTTGGCGTGAACCAAAAATGAATTATGGGATGTGCAACGGGCGTTTTTCAAATAACCAGGAGTTCGAATGTCACATGATAAGTACGCATGCAGTCGACGTTCTTCAAGACAATTTGTCTTTCAAATTGAAGAATGAATTCAAGGCGTGGTTACACTCTATCGAAAACCGGGTTAAAGCCAAGTTTGTTAAATATATTGTGAATAAATCTTCAAACAAAACTATTTATACTAATACTATAATGCAGCATATCCGGCCCTCCTCGCGAAGATTGCGTTTCTTGAGAGAAAAGAAAGAGGGAGCTAAAAACCCAGGTTAGTCCAAATCTGGCAATCATTACTGCAAGGATTACAACACTTCTTCATGACGGCACTGTCCTCGCGAATTGTTGTCAAACTCATTATGGCCATTAGAATGAATTGAAGCACCTGCCCATCCCATCCCCAAAAAAGATAGAAATTGCGCCTGAAATCGCAGCTAAAGTTCCTCTTAATTTGTTCTCAACAAACTTCAATACCGTTTAGATGGAAACAAAGATCTCGAGCGAAGTCACCTGATTACACTTCCTGATATCCTAAACAATTATGTTTTCTGATATATCACACATGTTGTAATATCTACCTAGATTTGGCTTACTTTTGCGTACTTATAGTTTATGGACAAAAGGCCTTCGTTTGTTAACAATAAACAATAATCAAAAGTTGTCATTGCAGTTTCATATTTTCATACGTGCTTCTCCTGGTTATATTACCTATGCATTAAAAACAATATATGTATACATAGTATGTCGCAACCCTATGGTAAAATCAGCCTTTTTGTAAAAAGCCGCCTTTTCGTAATAGAAACGTTGGAATGACAATCAGCCTGGTAGGTATTTTTCAGCCCTTTTGTAAAGCTGAAAAAGCTCAGCCTTTTTGCAAAACCAATTTACCTCTTGTCACGGTCAAGAAAGCTTTTATTTTAATCTTCTGACCTGCGACCTCTCAGAGAGATAACGAGACAGGACGAGGGGGGATTCGTCACCTGACGATTCTCAGGGCAATCAGGACCTTCCTTTTTCAGTGGCCACCTCGCGATTGTGCCGATCAGACCTCGTCTCACATTTTTCCGGACTTTTGTAATAATTTTCCTCGTGGAATCTACCCCCCGAAACTTTTGGATTACCGAGGTGAGATCTTTCCTTTTTATTGATTCTCAGTGTCGGGAAGGACTGCATCCCCCTCTTCTCTATCATTTTTTCAAGAAGGAAACTACCTTTATTTTCCCCTTTCTTTGTTAGGTAGGATCCCTAATTTTTATTTTGGGAATAAACTACCCAAAAGGAATTTCATGGGTATTTTCATTCTTTTTCCCCAAACCTTATTTGTAGAGCACCTTACAAATGGTAGCAGAGTAAAATTCACGGTCGCAACGTTTCAACTGCTAAAAGTTTTCTTCTTTCACCAGTAAACTAATTTTCACACGGGTTCCGCCATTGCTCATATTTTTTGCAAAACAACTTTCGTCATAACATCATGTCCATCGCCTGTGCTAAGTGTGATCTCACAGATCCTCCGACCGATGCAGTTATGTGTTCGTTATGTGAGCAACGTTTTCATGCTTCTTGTACTAGATTAAAAGAACTTCAAAACTGGACCAAAATGAATCTAGAAAAACGAGCTGTGTGGAAATGCGATCTTTGTAAAGGAGCTCAACAATCTCAACTTCCTTCCCCCGACACACCGGTTCCTCTCTGGTACTCTAATCTGTTACAGGATTTACAACAAATCAAAAGTGACATGAAAATAATAAGTGATGAAAATAATGCCTTACGATCCCAATTGTCTCAAATCAACCCCAGCGATTTTGCCGCTCTCAAACAAGAAAATGAGACACTCCAAACCCAATTAATCGAGTTGCAGGGGACAATTCAGGAATTTAAACGCGAAATTGCGTCTAACCCTAGAACAGGTTACCATTTACCAGTTGACCTCCGAACAGAACATCCTCAACACACCGATAAAATTCCGAAATATATTGAAAATGAAATCACGAAAGTACCAAAACTGTATACCGATAACCCGTGGAGCTTGATCAAGTTCCTGGAAAAATTACATTTTTTAAATTCTATGAAAGAAAGCATTTTTCAACCCCTTTTCCAAAGAATAGCTACTTGTCAAGAAAACACGATACTCTTACGTATAGCCACCGATCCCCATATTACCTTCAAGTCCGTGTCTAAGAAACTGCTCGAAGAACTTACAACGCCTCATACTCGTTTGAACTTAGTCCAGGAAAAAATTTTACGCCCGCAACACCAAAACGAGAATTTCTGGTCTTACGTAGACGCTATCATAAAATTTAATTCTGTTCTTTCCCAGTACACGGAAACGGAAATAGTGAAGAGTATTCTCCAAGGGGCTAATACTAATACACGAGCGAAATTTCAATTTAGTAATAGACCGAAAACATTCACAGAATTGCAAAATTTAGTAGCGGACGTTGAAAACCTAGAGCTGACAGAAAATTTACAGAAGGCAAAGGCAAACAAATCAAAATCGAGTAGTTCTGATCAGATTGGATCGAACCTAGCAACACTGGACCGAAAAAACTTCAATCGGCACAACAATCAATACAACAATAATTATCGGTCTACTGAACAAAATGGTAAAAAACAATATCAACTCCCTCCACCTCACCGGTTGGCACCTTCTTCATCATCGCAACAAAATTTTCAAAGACCGAATTCAAAAATGGAACAAAAACCGCTACAAGTAACAAACAACGGGGGTAATAAACAAACATCAACATTCAAGCAAAATTTCCCTAATTATAATAAGCCTTTTAAGCAAGGGTTTTTACATCCATTCATCCAGCAGCAAACACCATATATGGGTTTCCCCTCCCCTTACCCATACCCCCCATTCCTGTATCAGAACCCTTGGGATTTAACGACAATGTCAGTCGGAGCGTCACGATCACCCAGCCCGATTCAACAGTCAACATATTCAACATCAGGTTCAACAACGGGCAACAAAATTAAAAAAACGGCTAGTCAACAGCAAAATTCAACAGCACGAGTAAACAAATCAAAAAACTAAATATGGGAGTTCCGGGAAAATCGGGAGAAAAAACAATTACCGTGAGGAATGCAAAATATAAACGCTACACTAAAACTGAAGGGGAAGAAAAAAAAAATTTAGCGAAAATTTCAATCAACGGCATTGGAGCTGCCGTGATGATTGATTCAGGGGCAAGCTTTTCATGTGTGAGCTACGATTTTCTACAGCTTTTGAAAACCCAAAATGATATTCCTTTGGTGAATACGAATATTATAGTTACATTGGGTGACTCATCAGAAATCTCTATCAAAATGAAAGCGATATTAAAAATAGGAATCGAACGAAATAAATGGACGTATCCATTCTGCATAGTAAACAATTTACCACACAGAGCAATTTTGGGAATTGATTTTATCAAAAATACAACTTTGCTATTGGATCCTTCTGACGATTCATTCTCTTTCAAATTTGATAGTAATGTGCACTACCCACTTTTCAGCGCACAGGAGTGTGCTGATTACGTTTGCATTCTCGAAAATGCACCAAAACAACAAAAATTGCTGAATATGCTTAGAAGAGAATTCCCGGATGTTGTCACCAAGGATTTAGGTACAACCAACCTAGTTCAATGTCATTTGAGTTTAAAACCAGGAGCCAAATTGAAAACTGGCAGGGTAATTTATACTCAAGGGCCGATCCGGCAGAAAGCAATGAAAGATATAATAGATAACCTACTTTCAGAAAACGTTATTGAACCGATCGAAACATCATTCGCTTCTCCGTGTTTTTTAGTCCCTAAAAAGAGTACCCAGCCCAATTCGTGGAGAATGGTAGTCGACTATCGCGAATTGAACAGGAATTTAGAATACCTTCAATATCCTGTGCCTTCCTTAGAATCAGCATTCATGCATTTTCAAAAGGCGAAATTTTTTACTGTCCTTGACCTTAATTCAGCATATCACCAAATTATGCTCACCCCTGAATCCCAAAAGCTGACTTCATTTCAGAACGAATTTGGCACTTTTGCTTTTAAAAAACTCCCGTTCGGAGTCAACCGAGGCGGCCAAGTGCTTTCAAAATTAATGGATATGTTGTTTGTCGACGTACGATATAAATTTTGTTTCTACTACTTCGACGACTTATGCATCTTCAGTGAAACGTATGAAGATCACATAGAGCATATTCGGGAAATATTAAAACGGCTCCAATCTGCTAATCTCACGGTTAACCCCGACAAAATCAAATTGGCCCAAACAGAGGTAGATTTCCTCGGCCACCGAATTTCAGGAGGCAAAATCACGATTAACCCCGATCGTGTTGAAGCCCTTTTACAAATTCCCCGCCCACGAACTCCCAAACAAGTCGCCTCATTCTTAGGCAGTATCAATTTTTTTTCAAAATTTTTACCTCGTTTCCAACTGCTAGCAAAGCCGTTGAACGCCCTTAAAAAGAAGGATTCCGAAATGGTTTGGGATGATAAGGCAGAAGAAGCTTGGACTACTCTTCGCAAACTCATCACGGAACCACCCGTATTAGCCACTCCAGATTTTTCTCAACGCTTTCAGTTATACACTGATGGGTCTAAGTTAGGGATCGCTTGCGTTCTCGCACAGGAACACTCCGATGGACCACGCCCTATCGCGTTTGCTAGCAAGCAGTTACGACCTCATCAAGAAAATTATTCAGCGTATGAACTGGAGGCCTTGGCAATTTCCTTCGCTTTTAAAAAATTTAGAATTTACTTGGAAAATAGTGAATTTGATTTATTTACCGATCACAAGGCCCTGACAGCCATAACTAGTTTGGCAAAAAATGGGGGTAAACTAGCACGATGGGTCACAGAATTCATGCCATTTAGATATGTCGTGCATCACATTAGGGGTAAGTCCAACACGATGAGTGACTATCTTAGCCGCAACCCCATCCCATACTCAAAAGACGACAGCTCGGAATGCGACTCGATAGATAACGAATCAAAAAAATCTGCAATCTCACCCCACATCATACCATCAAACACCATAGCCATACTTCAAGATTTCCCCCAAATTTTTTCTGATTACAACCAATCTCAACGCGAGGACCCAAATTTAAAGAAAATTATCGGTGATGTCCAAAATGGGGAAAATCAAGACTCTCGTTACAGCCTACATAAGGGCCGACTAATGTTCGAGACAAAACCGGGTCACAAACGCGCCGTGGCTCCCAAGGAATTGATTAATATGATTTTCCACTATTACCATAGTTCAGTGCTAGGCTCTCATTGGGGTCTCAAACGTACAGCCCATGCCATTAAAAAGGTTTTTTATTGGAAAGGGATGTTTAAGGACATTCAATCACGAATCAGGTCTTGTACAGTTTGCCTAGAAAATAAACCTGAACGGGGCCTCCCTAAAGGGAAATTGTCATCATCACCTGACACCCGTGTAGGGCAAACATTATACCTTGATATTGCAGGTCCTTTACCTCCATCCTACGGATATCACCATATTTTAATTGCCGTTGATGGGATGTCCAGATATTGTATTTTGATCCCATTAACAAAAGCCACTTCCGAGACAATCATCAACGCTCTAAACAACCATGTTTTCCGGTATTTTGGGTTTTGGGAAAGAATAGTCTCTGATAATGCCACCTACTTTACATCCAAGCGTTTTACCGACTTTCTTTTCAGTTGTGGCATGAAACATACACTGTTGCCACCCCACTACCCAAATCCGAACCTAGCAGAAAGGCAAATTCAAAACCTCAAGTCGTCACTGAGAGCCCAATGCTCGGCTAATCATAATAAATGGGCTCACCATCTACATTTGACACAAATGTCTCTAAATTCGGCACTAAACGAGACTACCAAATTTAGCCCGGTCGAGATTTTTCTGGGAAGAAATCTCCTTACACCGCTACACTTCATGTGGAGCATAAATAGTACGGATATTACTCTACCAGAAACTTGGCGTGCAGCTATAGAAAACATCAATTCGGAGCATCAGCGATACGCAAAACATTATAATCGACGTCATTCGCCAACAACTTTTCAGCCGGGTCAAGAAGTGTATTTGAAAATATACATTCTCTCTGACAAGGAAAAAGGTATCAGCCAAAAATTAGCACCCAAATTCAGAGGACCCTTCATCGTGCGGAAAATGTTGTCGCCGGTCACCTATCTCCTTCAGGATCCAACGAATGAAGCGGTGTTGAAAACAGCGCATGTTTCACAACTCAAAAGAGTACTCCCTTCACGAGTCACCAACACAGTGCGATAACAGAGCATTTTTAATTTCAGTGAATAAAAAAAAAAAAAAAAATCGAATAATGTGTTACTAAAATATTTATTTAATTTCAAGCATAAACCAAAATGTTTTCGTTCTCAGTATCTAGTTATTTTTTTCGTGTTAGTGTGATAGTGAAGTGAAGTTTCTCCGATATGACCTAAACCAAAAATTTACATCAAAATAAATTACCATGTTGAGAACATATATAGAACATTGAAGAACATTAACAATTATTTCATAATTTCTAAGTTCTTGCCGCTGGGACGATGCGGCCTCCCACGGCTAGGCATATTATGTACAAAATCCCTATTAGCGATTATTGTCCAACCAGCCCCCACAGAAGAAGCCACTATAATTTCTCCATCATTTGTATTTCTACGCCAAAATTTTCTAACATACCTCGTATTGTACTCTTATCGAGGTCTAGGATTCCCTGAAGCAGTTTTTTATGCCGGAACGACCAGTTGATATTTTAACAACTCTGTCATGTGGAAAGCTTCATGACCGTAACATAGACCTGCCTGGTCTTTCTGGCTTTCCTGCAACAGTGGTTTTTTTGAATCACTGCCCTCCAAACACCCCACTGTCATGTAGTTTCCCTTAGGGATAATTTCGTGTGGCTTCGCCATCTCGACACAGGGAATCGATTTCTCCTTTAATTTTCATTAAATTTTCCAAGTGGAGGGGGCTGATGTCACGGTCAAGAAAGCTTTTATTTTAATCTTCTGACCTGCGACCTCTCAGAGAGATAACGAGACAGGACGAGGGGGGATTCGTCACCTGACGATTCTCAGGGCAATCAGGACCTTCCTTTTTCAGTGGCCACCTCGCGATTGTGCCGATCAGACCTCGTCTCACATTTTTCCGGACTTTTGTAATAATTTTCCTCGTGGAATCTACCCCCCGAAACTTTTGGATTACCGAGGTGAGATCTTTCCTTTTTATTGATTCTCAGTGTCGGGAAGGACTGCATCCCCCTCTTCTCTATCATTTTTTCAAGAAGGAAACTACCTTTATTTTCCCCTTTCTTTGTTAGGTAGGATCCCTAATTTTTATTTTGGGAATAAACTACCCAAAAGGAATTTCATGGGTATTTTCATTCTTTTTCCCCAAACCTTATTTGTAGAGCACCTTACACTATTCTATTTGACAAAAAGGCTGTGCGTGATCCGCCTTAGTTTGGGAGCCTGGATGTTCGCATCTCAAGAATACATTACATCAAATAATCAATCCCTTAGTAAAAATTCAGATTAGTTGGACATATAGATCAGAATGATATGTATAGTTTGTCATTCCAACGTTTTTATTGCGAAAAGGCGGCTTATTGTAAAAAGCCTACCTATACTGAAAAAGTTCCAGACATGGTGTAATTTTATTATTTTATGATTTTTCAAAAACTAGCATTAAAAGGCCTTTCTTTAGCAAAAAATCTGTTTAAAAAACACAGAAAGGGGCTTTATTGAGCAAACAATTCGATCAAGTTAATGGATTTTTGGGTAACTTCCCAGGAACAACAAAACGGTATCTACGTATCTTCAAATGGTACGAATCAGTCTTTTCAACATACCTACTCGTAGGTAAGCAAAGAAAACGACTGTACCATCTTCACCACCTAAAACTTAATTTTTTACAATTTTGGCTTCAGGAATTTTTCTTAAAGAGATAATTTGGATTTCTCGACGGATTTCCAATCCCAAATAGATGTGTAACCAAGGAAATACACTTACTTGGTGATCGCTGTTCAATTGTCGCAGCCCCAGGAGCAGTTTGGCAGAAAACAAAGTTCACCTTGATTATCACGTTATCACTAATAGTGTTATCAGCGTCTCGTGACTCATGAGCTGCTCCGCGTTGAACGGAATTGAAGAACTCACAGTTCTTCTTGTAGGGAACGGTTCCAAGTAGTAGCCGGGGTGGGGGACAAACTTGATCGTTCGCGAGGGTCTCGTATTCCCAACCGCTGGGCCGCGGCCCACTTGTGGGCCGCAGGCAGCTCGCTACTGGGCCGCGGATGCAGGCCGGAACATAATATTAAAATATTGCAAAATCAGTACGGTATTAATAAATCGGTCCTCGCGATAAAATATTAATTTAGGCATTCTCTTGGATAGTGTAAATTTAGTGATTCAATTATTTTACTTTATTTTTTAAATTTATTTATGTCGCTTGGCAATTTTATAACAGAAGATTAATTAGATTGGTCAAAGTGTGTAGGTTTGACAACTGACGGGGCACGAGCTATGTCTGGTATTCATAGGGGGTTAATCGCCAGAGTTAGGTCAATAGCTCCCTTGTCAAATGGACACATTGCAGCATACATAAAGAAGCTCTTGCATTTAAAGGTTTGGGCGAGTGTCTGAAAAAAAACTCTTGACAATGCAGTAAAAATCGTCAACTTTATCAAAGCAAGGCGAAAAAACTCGAGGCTTTTCAGTGTTTTGTGTGATGAAATGGGTAGTCAACACAAATAGCTTCTACTTCACTGTGAAGTTCGGTGGCTATCCAGAGATTTTTATCAAGATTGTTTGAACTTCGTGATGAACTCTGGGTTTTCCTGATGAAGGCATATTATGGCAAACGTGCAAGTTCTTTCTTAGACTGTGTGACCGATGAAAACTGGTTAAAGCGGTTGGCGTATTTGGCAGATATTTTTGGTGCCCTCAACACTCTTAATCTAACTCTTCAGGGCAAGAATATTCATAAGTTTCTTGTAAAAGAAAAAATAGAGGCAATGATAATAAAACTTCAACAATGGGCTAAACAAATTGAAAAAAAAAAAAAAAAATTCTTTCGACGTATTTTATGTCCTACGTGATTTTCTTGAAACCAACGAAGTCAAAATTGATGAAACAACTGCTGCAACCATAAAAGATCACCTCTCATCTTTGGCTTCCAACCTCAAGTAGTTTAATTTTAAATATATATTTATCAAAATTCCAATTACTTGTCTCATCTCATCACTTTTCTTTTGCTTTGTGTTTTAACTTTTTATTTTTGGACTGAGAAATCACAGTAAGAAACTAAGTCTTTTCATATTTCTTTTAGGAACTAGTTCCCTCAAATTGAAGGCGAAATCCAATGGATCAGAAATCCTTTTCATGAAGATAACTTTAAAAAAGTTAACACATCTTCAGGTGAAGAGGTCTCTTCAATTGAACTGTCTTTTCATTGATCAGGATCTGAAATCAAGTTTTAAAATGACCCCATTGATTCCTTTTCTGATAAATGTGCGAAAAGACTATCTCGCAATTGGCAAAATTGCACTGACGCAATTGATGAATTTTCAGCTAATTATCTGTGTGAAGAGCGTTTTCTACTTTAGTTTATTTGAAAAATAAGTATAGAAATAAGTTAAACGTGGGGAGTGACTTAAGTCTAAAATCGTCAAGTTTCGATCCCGATATTGATGCACTAGTAGGGGACAAACAATGTCAGAAATCCCATTAAGTTTGAACAGCCATGATAATATATCTATAAATAAATAAATGTTCTTCAGTAAAAAGTTTTTTTCCCCCCTTTTTGCTCAGTATGTTTTAATTTGATTTAATATTTGCTTAAATACCTATGGAAACATTATATATATATAGGTATATATATAATCGGGGTGGGCCTCAAATTTTTTCAAAAAATATTATTGGGCCCCCAAGCTAAAAAGGTTGGGAACCGCTGGTCTATTCAATAGATCGGCTAGCAACGCGTGATTTCTCTATCTTCTCGCGCTTAGAAATCCGAAGGTTTTTCTTCTCGATGTTCAAGCCCTTAAGAAGAGCGAACTACCTATTCAACGTACATCGTTGCGGTTGGTTTTAATCGATTCTTTGGGATTAAATTTGTCATTGACAAGCAAAAAATTATAACTGTTAAGTACTTAGAAAGTTTTCGAGATCTCGATTTTTTTTTTTTTTTTTTTTATGTTTAGCCCTTTAATACAACCCTTTAGGGTTGATAAAAATTGATGCCAAGCTTCTAGGACGGTCTAGACCTCAAATGTGGTTTTTAACACAAATTTCATACCTATAGTTTGGTCCAGTGTTTTCGGAGAAAAGCTCTGGACGGCGGACCGCGGACGGCGGACGGATGGATTTCTTTTATATTCGATTTTTGGATTCTACGCATCTTGAAACGTAAACCAAAAAATTTGGAAATTCGTATTTGGAATTTGATTTTTTTTTTTTTTTTTTTTTTTTTAACTTGAAAAATTTTTTTTTCTTGGTCGATTACAAAGGTTCATTATTGAAAATAATAAACCAAAATTCATCCAGATTACCCATCCGGTTTCAATTTTAAATCTCATTAACGTCGAAAGGTCATTTTTTGGAAGTTATCCTTCTTTCAACTATCTCACCTTTGCACCTGCGCAGTTACTATTATTGATTCAACCTTGGCGAATATCTGCAAAGATCATTAGACGTTTTAGCTGAAACTTAAGACCGAGTTTTAGTAAACCACCTAGAGATATTGTCGTTTTTATAATTTGAAATTTGAGCATATTCAAAACCTTTATTGATCTACAAGTTACGGATTCATGAGGAATATGCATTAGGAATTTATACCATTTCGGTAGAATGGATGAAAATGGTGTTTGTTGTAATGGTAAGGTTCTGCGGACCCTCAGGTGACTACGTGACTAAAATATTGGTCTAGAATGTGTAACCTACCTAAGATGTGATTTTGATTTTTGGAAAACACTTTACAAAAGTAAACACGATTCATTTGCTACTGCTAGGGTGGATAGCAAAATTGTGTATAGAATGACATTTAATTTCAAGCGTTAACAAAATTACGGAGGAATAAATGAATGTATAGCTCAATAATAAATTAAGCACTTCCGACGAGACTTCTAATCACGTACTGTCATTGTTCATGGGAAGTGGTGCCCTTCTGCGGTACGAAAGCACGCAGTACAACCCTCCATTCACTTCCTTCTGTAAAATTTTTACGACTTCCCGAAAACTGTTTTCCCGAGTGAGATCATAAAGGAACCAGAAGGTCGCACTGTCAGCTATACATCTCTGCTCAACCCACAATGAAAATATTCTTTTTCTCCCCTTCGCTTCCTCTACCGTTACCGTTAAAAGGGTAATGGGCGGATTATTAAGAAGGATCAACTTCGGTTCTTCCAGGCCGCCGACGTGACGCGACCTTCTCCTGGGTGATTTAGCCTGCCCCATAACGAGGCTTTCCGGGCCGTATAAAAAAACACCGCAGCATCCCCCTTCTGTCTGCCATGTCCTAGTTGTCTCGGAACTAAAAACATCCCCTCCAGCCTGTCATTACAACCCTTTGGATCGTTTACGGAATTTATGGTCTTTTTTCTGGGCTGTGGAGGCCACTCGTGGAAAATAATTTGCAGACACCAAGTTCTCCAAACTTGGTTCCACTTCTTAGTTGTTTAATTCCCACTAGACTGCTGAGTGGTTTGCATACTGGGATGGCGCAACAGTAACACACACTTTAAAAAGGCGAACACACTGGAGGTTTCAGACATATTAATCTGTATGTAATGAATGTAATGACTCATATAACACAATCCTATCTTGTTTATTCAACATCCAAAATATTAATTCATTATTAATAATTGGAAATAAACAATTAATTCATTGATATGAATTATTTCGATGAAGCCCATTGAAGACTGTAGTTGCTCCTGTCGTACAGCGGCCAAAAAATCCTAACATTCCTGATATTTGATTTTTCAAATGTTTGTGATATTCTAAAGTTTTCATAACCAACAACGATTTTTGCATAGTTTTCAACCGAACCCCATAATACGTCCTAAGGCAATTTTGTTTTCAGTGGCACCAAAACTGGTCCCCATGTTCTTGGAATTCTTGCAAGATCTTTGTCATTATGTTAGAAAGATGTTGCAGGAATTCCTAAACGGTTGAGGGGATTTAGTGAACTTGGAAATAGTTTTGGCGCCCCTCAAAACGAAGTTTGAGCAAAAATGAGGCTTAACGCAAAAATGTGTGAGAACCGATGGTGGTTTTGAAATTTAAGATTCTTACGAACATTAAAAATAGTTTTAAAACTCGCCACTGCGCATGACTCTCATAGCAAATAAATGAGATACACCGCTACTTTAGTCTCGTTTTTTCGTGACCAATATTTTGCGAAAATATTTTGTAACATTTTTCACTTTTAGATTCCGGTAAAAGCGTGTTCCACGCTTTAAAAAAAAAAAAAAAAAATAAAAAAATAAAAAATATAAAAAAAATAACGGAACCACAACAGAATAATATTCTGTTGATTTCAAGGAGTAGATCTCTTTAAAATTGACGAAAAATACAATAAATTAATTCACTTGAGGCTTTTCCCCCAGTCGATTAAATTATCTTGTTGACTCATTTTCGATGTAGAAGCTCCAATAAATATTTCATTGAGATCGTCGCCGGACTTACCGCGCAACCCCCTTGTGAGTCTTTCACACAAATTCGGCTTCATTACTCCCTCATAATTGCGTTCAGCATGTATAACATTTCACATGAAAATCAATTTCAGCTACTGAGGTTTGCAGAAGGAAGCTTGACTAGTTCTAACTTGTGTTAATCATTAAAAACGCGGTTTTTCATGGTACAATGATGACTGGCCGGTACGGTCCGATTTCAGATCTATGATGAAATTGAATCTATGATCTAACGATTCAATTCAAGATCATGGTTTTACATATTCATTTAGGGACATTAATTTGTAACATCACACTTTCGGTTATGTAATATTATGGAGATCTTTACAAGATGTCATACTCCCTTTTGCAAACCGCTTAGGCTGAAATTGATTTTCTATCAAACCTTCTTTCTTCAGAACGCAATTATGAGGTAACAATGATGTGCTGATTTGCGTTAAAGATCGAGTGTAACAAATTACTCAAAATATAAAATACCTTAACTAACTCACCCAATTTTTGAGGAAAATCGGAAAAATTGGTGGTCGACCAACGCGAATTTGTAATTTTTAGAACTTTCGTTTGATTAGAAACTCGATTAAGTTAGTGTCAACTTTTGCTAATAACTTGCTGTAATGATTTCCGAGTTGGTACTTCAAACTTTGAGATACGATTACTGTCTAATGAATCGATCAATTTAAGAATTTATGGTGGTCAATCGATGTAAAATCTTAATTTTTACAACTTTTCTATGGAACAAAAACTGTTTTAAATTGTATGTGTTGGAGAAAGGTGGAAAAATATGGTGAAAAATGTGGTTTTACCACGAAAAACGCATTGAGGAGCCATTTTAGGTACCTGCAGGGTTAAGGTTTATATTCCGAATTAGCATGAAATTTCCTATAGGATAGGAGCAAAAATTAATTTTGTTGAGCTAGAATCGCATTTCTGTCATCGTGCGTCGGCTCCGTGTCCTTCGCGTTATGAGTGAGGTGAATTCAAAACACCGAGAGTCGCATGTGAATTGGAAGGTGAGAAGGACCACCTAGGGACAAATCGTAGTTGGGAAATGAAAGCCGTCGAATGAGCGCTCGTGACAGAAGCTTCGACTGAGTCGCGACACTAATGAACTGGAAAGTGAGTTTATCAACACGCCACGCGTAGCAGTCACGACTTTGGAATTAGTGTAAAACACTTATTACCAGGCAGTTTCCGTTGACAGTGATTTTGTTTCATTTTCACACTTGAAATCGCTGTGTACACATGACGTGACGCTTATTTTGTAAGTGTGAATATTCAATCTACTTACATCATAATCCCTTCTTTAATATTATTTAGAGCCAGTTCATCAATCAAATATATAATGTTGCGCGATCTCCCAGATGAAACAGTTATTGTGAGTATGCACAGTGAACCCGAGGGTTTTTAGAATGGTATCGTCTGCGTCGTAAGGAGAATTCTATCCTCTTTTTCAAAAATGCCTAGTCATTTTGAAATAAATTGTTAACGTGTTTTTCATTTTTAGATGATTTTTGAGGACCAATGGATTATGAATAAAAATGTTATGAATTATTCGATTGTATGTTTTGTATTCATCCATTGGTCCTCAGAAATAATTTTTATAATGCTAAACACCATAAAAATTAAAATCTTTAGTTTTATTAATGAAAACTAAAATACTAATGATTTTGAACACTAAACAACATCAACAAATAGGTACCCACCTTTACAGATGTTCTCTTGAATCAGTACCTATTTTAAATGCCTGGTAATATTTATTTGAATTTCTTTGGTCATCAAGGAACTTAGATTTTCCAAAACTAGAAAATCCATTGTAAGAGAGGATTTTATTTTATTTATTCATTTTATTTTTTCAAAATATTCATCAAATTTCGGACACTTTAAACTTTTTCGAGCGCTGCAATGCACTGCACTCGTTGGAGTAAGCTCTTTAAATAACTTAACTATTATTTATATTTTTAAAATGTATATCTTATCATTAAATTATCTTTAATATAATTTATATCTTGAAATTTATATTTAATTACATTTATATATAATTATTAATATAAATAGGTTCAATTCTTCCAAAACTTTTCAAATATCTCCTTATTCTGAATATCAATTTGATTACATATCTCTTTTGATTGACACACATCAGACTTTTGGCTCGGGAATTAAGAACTACAACGCCAACTCACTTTAGTAGCAGTTTGGCAAACCAAATAGCTCAGTTGTTTCCGGGTGGTATAAGTAATTATTATACACGTTTTATATAATTATCCATATTAAGACTTCATAATTATGTCTTATGGCAGGATTGGTACGAATTTTGTGTTTAAAAACAACGTTTCCTGATAACGTATGATGAAATTTCAAACGTTGCCTCTCAAGTGCAAATAGAATGTAATTACAACATTAGAACCACCGAGATCAGTTGAGTGAGCTGAGAGGTTCTCTTCTAATCGCCAAAGATGTTGAAATTCGAATCGGTGTATCTCTGGAACTGTTTAAATTGAAGCAGATAGAACCACTACCACACGGATCAGCTAAGTGAGGCTAATTTATTTTCCAATCCACTTAAAATGCTGAAATTTAAAGCGGAGCATTTCTCGGACACTTGAAATCGAATTACAATGTGTAGAGCCAGTCTGAACAGCAGAGTGAGCTGTGAGGCTAATTTATTTGCTAATCACCTAGGATCCTGACGTAATTGAGACACTTAGAATGGAATAACAACGTGTTAAACATCCCATATCAGCAAAAAAATATTTATGTGTTTATCATTACTAATATTTTATATTTCTTCAATTGGACATGAACTTTTTCCCAAAAGTTAACATTTTAACCACAAGAAGCACTTACATTTTAACCAACATTTCAACCTCACAAATGAACATGCATTTGCTTTACCAAAATCATGCCAACAAGTCGAGGATTCAGAATGTATATTGACGATGAAACCTTTTCATTAGGCAGCATTACGGAATAAAATAAAACAAATAGTTTTTTCGTTAATGTGAAGTGAAAATTAATTTATGAATTTTTAACAAACAATACCGAATTTTTGACGTTTTTATTGCGTGACGGGTAGGTTTTGGAAAACCGTTGGAGGTATACTAGCTGTATTGTGTGAGCAGGAGTGGAATTCATTCATATAAGTCAGCTTCCTCTAACGCATTTCACAGATTCCACGAGGCTTAGGATCCGTCTGCCCCACGAAATGAGAAAATATCCCAGAACTTGGTTGGATGAGACGGGTTGGTGTAGAAGACTTTATTTTTTGTTATTGCTTCCAGGAGGTTTGCAAACATCAAACGTACCATCTTTGAAATAGTTTTACGTACGTAAATGTAATAATATTGATAAAGTACCGCTATATTTGGCCTTTTATCGCACAAGAAAATTATAATTTTGTTTCCTTACTATACTTCAAGGGTTACATTTAAAGCAATGGTGGCATAGGAATTTTAATTCCCAATATATTTAAATTCACTTTGATTTTAGCGAATTTTACTAGAAAATTGCTCTTTTTATGTATATATATTTAAATTAGATTAAATTGTTTCTCTGAGTTAGCGCATTATAGGGTACCTGTTTTAATTTGTAACTATTAAACTATAAACTAAATCTCGCACTGAATAGCGTAAATTTCCCGACTAGTAAATTTCGTTACCAGCCCGGTAATTGAACCTGGGATCCCCTGCTTTCGAGTGGCTTCAGATGGCTCTTTTTGAGCATAAAAATTGGTCAAATTTCGAACAACGTCTGCCAAGTTGGGTGTGGCACATAGCTTCCTCGTTTACCTATCATGAATGTATAGATCATTGAAAAGTTTTGATGAACGTGAAAAATTCCATAGCGGAAAAGAGTTGATCAAGAACTAGCGTAAAATGTCATAATTGGTCAATTAAGAAACGAAAAAATGATACGCAATGTAATTTACGTTTGTGCAAGCGCAGAATGAACTGATGAGTGGAAAACAATGAAATAGGTACGGGACCATCTACAAACTAAACCGCTCATTCGCTGACAATTTCATCCAAACCGTATGAAAACTGTTGAAATTAGGGTCGTTACAAGTATTTCACATTGGCGCATGCGCAGTAGCTATTAATGATACAATGGTTGAAATTGATATGAGGTAATCAAGTTATCTTCTTCCAACTATCATCCAAATTTGAACGAAATCGAAAGACTAGAGTGTGAAAAAATGGTGCATAATGGGATTAACGTTTGCGCATGCGCAGAGTGAAGCATTGATGTGGCAACAATGAAACTGACAAGGGAACGTTTACACCGTAGCCGCCCGCACATTCCCTCAAAATTTCATCCAGATCGGATAAAAACTGTGGAAAATAAGCTTTGTTACAAGGATTTCATATTGGCGCATGCGCAGTAGCTGTTAATGAGACAATCATGTTGAAGTTTGTATAAGCTGATCAAATTGGCATCCCTCAACTATCATAGAAATTTGAGCGAGATCGGACGACTTGGGCGTGAGAAAATGATGCTTGGTAGAATTTACGTTTACGCATGCGCAGAGTGAGGTATTTAGTCAAGAACAATGAAACTGATGGAAACTTCCCTCTTGCCCGCACCTCCCCTGAAAATTGCATTTAAATCAGATGAAAACTGTGGAAAATAAGCTTGTTACATGGATTTGCGGACATACGGCACACACACCACACTCACACATATACAAACACGAAACCAAAATAGTTCAGAATGGTCTAAAACTTGAAATGCGAGTGAAAATTTCGATTTTTGAGACCAAAATATTTTTTTCTACCGAAAGTGAAAACAATGCTTCCACTACCTTTAGGTAGACTCGGAAGCAAAATAGTGAACAACTAGGTATGAAAAATTATTAAGTTTTCATTTTTTAGTAAAATACTTCTCAGGTAAAGTTGATCGACTATAAGGTAGACCTTATAGAGAAAAAAAATGCCCAAAATTTTACTGAAAAATCAACCTACTTAAATTCCATTAAAATGTTCTAAAAATCAATAAAAACTGCAAATTTGTGAAAACCCAAGAATGGATTTTTTAATAGCAGAATATTATTCAGAAGATGTTTTTGTTCCGTAAAATTGATAGTTAATATGTATGTAAAAACTAATTCGTCAAATTTCAAATTAATTTAATAGAAATTGTATAATCAGTATCTTTCTAGAATTGGCTCATACAATAATATTGAATGACTGGCACTTTAATTACATAAACAGACAGCCTTTTTCCTAAGCATCTTCGATCGCGTTAAAATTCGTAAAACTTTTTGATATTGTAAAAGTTACACGTCTTACTTCATTTGGGAAAATATTCAGTAAACACCACAGCCAATCGTCGGTGTATTCTTGTTTACGGCTTATGCAAGGCTTTGTATGTTGAACGGACGGACGATCTATTGGAATTGATCCAGCGGGGTATGGGACAACTCAAGCATGTGAGAAAAAATAAAAATAATAGAATAAAAATCCGTTTCAGTCCATTTTCCGAAAAAAAAGAAAGAAGAAGAAGAAGAAGAAGAAGAAAAAAAGGTTGTGCGTGTGCGTTACAAATTTTGTCGACACGGCCCAACTCACGATTCTTAACCGGTTTTTAAGATTGTTTCTCTCTTCGATCCCAATTTCAGTCTTGTTGTGAAACAAACTTCGTAAATTTCTAATTTCAAGAGGAAGTGGGAAAATGGAGGGGTAAGGCCGAAAAATTTACTTTTCAACGACAAATTTCGTCGACGCTGCCCAGGCTATTTTCCGACAATACTGCTCAACCTATTTACGTTATTATTTTTTGTTGTTTCCTAATTTTAGTCTAATTGTACAACAAACCTTGGGAATTACGGATTTGCAGTTCTGATGGGGATGGAGGGGGTAGTTACCAATTCTTTTTAATCAGGATTTTGATCAGGTTTGGAACATAGGTATATCAGGAGTTTTTAATTTAAGTATGGAGGGGGTGATTAGGGGGATAATAGTTATGAATCGAGGTGCTTACGCTATTCTCTTCTGGTTTTCGTCATTCCCCCCCCCCCCCCCCCCAATTATTCGGTCTAGTTTTGAAACATATGCTAGGAGTTTTAAAAAAATTTAAGGAAGTGGGTGAGTGGAGAGGATAATAATGACAAATCGTGATGTCCAGTTTTTTTTTTTTTTTTTTCAATTAAGAATTTGTTCTAGTTTTGGAACACATATAACAAGTTTCAAATTTAATTATGGAAGACAGTGAGCGGAGGGGGTATTTTTCGGTTTAGATAGCTAAAAATCGGGGATTTCATTTTGTTGACGGATTTTTGTGAAGAGGAGTAATTGAGGGGGGCAATACTGATATTCCGTGATATTTTCAATCTTATGATAATGCTTGTTGCAGGGGAGGGGTTACTTCATTGCAGCACATTCATGTTAGGTTGTAATGGGGAGGATACATCCAGTAAAATCACGATCTATTCGTTATTCTCACTAAAGAATTATACAAACCAGAAATAGAGACGTCTCTGTAATGCTTTCTTTACTTACTTACCAATATGTTTGTTAGGTTATTGTTGGTTTTGGTAGTTTAATTGTATGCCGCTGATATAATATGACGTTCCTGCCATTAGGGTTAAAAAGACGGATGTATACAATTGTTTCCATCCAACCTGTTCATACAACACCTGTTCTCATTCATGCTCATGGATGTCATAGTTTTTATGCCAAAGGTCATAACGTAATGGATGGTTCTTCCATCTCTATGGAACTAACGGATGAAAGTAGAGCGACCGAAGTGAATCTCATCCGATTTATTGATTTTGCAAATTATTACAAAAAAGGTGTAATATATCTGTAATAGGTAGCCCTTCTGCACAGATGACCGCGTCAGCTGTAATAGTCATCCAATAGACAAACTAAAAAAATATAGAATATATCGATTTTTCCAGTTATCCAAAGAATATTCTCACATGTCCTAATAGGAACGTTAATAAATAAATGTATCCAAATAAATCTGAAGCCGGGATAATGACAATGACAGATATTGAATGTTTAAGTATGTACAGAATCGTCCAATATACCGTTCAAAGTTTTGACGTCTTAGAGCAACAGTTCAATTCGCCTTGTCGTGCATAAGAGTCTTCATTCAATATGGCACTTAAAAAGACCAATAGTGAAGGTGGGACCTCCAACATAATTGTTGAACCTATCAAGACATCGCCTACCCAAGTCCGTTACGATTTCCAAGTTTTGCTGAGTTTTCAACTCCCAAACCGGATGACACCTTCGTGCTCCGAGACGCCACGAGCGCTTGTATGAACTGATCGATTCCTGATGGGAGTGAAGACGACCTTCCCCAAACCCCTTTCGTGACTCCATAAATTTCCAGGAGGCAACTTAACCTCTCTAGGAAATTTGATTTGTTCGAAGGAGCGTGGAAAATAGTCTGAACCAACTTTGGATTTGCGTGGTCAACAACAACAGTGTCGAAAACGAAAGCGAGAAAAGATAATCTAAGATCTTTATATGTATCTATTATTTGAGAGATGATGGCATCAAAATAATCTTAGGTAGGTGAATCTAAATAAATAAGTGGGTCTCCATTGAGGACGTTCCAAAACTGAAGAAAGTTTGTTCTAAGTGGTTTCTTCAGGTGTGGAAACTGTTTGAACTAAGTCATATAATACACTCAATGGTATGTACTAGTATTTACAAGTTACCCCACCTGTGAGAATCACTGTTAGCAAAGAATGTATGCAAAGAAAGTATGCATGCAAGTAACTGCAGGTACCGATTCCACAAGAAAGGTAGGTATCTGTCATACAAAGTTTGTTACATTCAGGGTGAAGGGGTGGCCATTCAGCAAGGATTCCTACCTAGAAGATTAATTCGCAAAACAAGCTTTTACAAAGAAACGGACGGCATTGCACCTAGAATCTCGCAATGTTCTCTAAAACATCCCATATTATTTTCACAACATTGTTGTTCACGACTTCACAAATAGTTTACGAGACACTTCATAAAAGGAAATAAAGAAATAATTGCTGCTGGTCGGTTTTGGGGGAAGATTTAACTTAGATCACCCTAGTTTATGAGGTGGGCTTTTTTAAGGCTTTTTCAACAAGAAAAGTATTGAGCAAACCGTCTAGGCATAGAAAGCTTTGAGACAGAATAGAGCAAATTCTGAGTCTAGGGAAGATATATATAATATGTATATATATATATATATATATATATATATATATATATATATATATATATATATATATATATATATATATATATATATATATATATATATTGCACCAATATGGTTTATGATATTTAGTACATTGCGCTAATGGTTCAGAAGCAAAAAACTCTGGAGTTCACTTGGCTGCAGATTCTTCTAAACATTTTTTCATCTTTTACCACAAACTATATTGAATGCACTGACTACGACTTTGAATCAAATTATAGAGGTGCAACTCATATAAATATACAGTTCCAGTTTTGCAGTGTGGGCATCAAGTTTATCTTATTTGGCTAATCAGAAGGTTGATCGTAACACAACGTGTGATGATCATGCTTAGATGGTGCCAATTGTTTTACGAGTATTTATTTGCTTTTGCTTTATGGAATTTAGCAAAAGATTATTTTTCAGTTTTCGCTAAGTCTAGACGCGCAGATACAAACAAAAAATTCACTTACCATTGGGATTTGTATTTCATGATAATTACGAATAAATCGTACTTTACATTTTCCTCATGTAATGGAGTGTTATGTTGAAACTTAAAAATCAACTTAATATCACGACATATCGCTTCGCTCGCTCTTCCGAGTGGACGTAAATATCATTCGACTTTCTTATCATTTCAAGTCCTTTAGGTCGGAATTATTGATCTCCGAAATGAGTGGTGATGCGCACATTTCTCAGTGTAACAAAATACTCATTTGAGAACAATACTTTTTTAGCGTATTGAGTATTTCATTTTTTGGCTAACAGCAGTTACAAAATATAGCTATTGCAATGGCTCCAAATGAAAAATTAAGAGTTTCAAGTTGAGTAATTTATAGTTTTTTCGGTTCATTTTTTCAGCCCCCATTGGACCGATTTCGATATTTTTTGTTTTGATTGTTAACTCTTTTCCATTCATTGAAAATTATAAAATCTGTTGATACTATTGGGGAACTCGTGCGTTACTCCGGCGCCCGAAAATACACCTAAAGGTTGAAAAATGCTGAATTGAGAAAAACGCGCTTTTGCTTGTCTATACAATTGGACTTTTCCATGACACTATTTGTGTTAAGGATCAAGCTCAGGACTCTGGAGACAACACAGCATGATCTTTCATTTCTAAATAGTGTGTGTTATATTACTATATTGTGTTTTCTAAAAAGATGGTAAAGCTCAGGCTACCTACGATTTTCCAGTGAAACGAAACGACTGAGTTTGAGATCAAGTAGCAGTGAGCGCTCGTCTAGTCATTCTTCCCTCGACTTCTTCCCTCGATGCAATTGAGTGCAGTATACCAAAATCTTCAGAACCAAGTTGAAATGGATATAAATTTGAAAAAAATTACTTGGAGAACCGCCAGATTCCTTCCGTTGGAAAGTTTTACTAAACTCGGAAAAAATTTGTATGGTAAATCCCATTTACTAATTTTCGTGAGAAAATTGTGCGTAGTCGGGGCAGACACATACCAAACAGACAAAGGAATTGAAGTACCTACATTTGTATATCATAAATCCTTCCAACCGACACATTCTAATCGTGTTCTGGAAACGATGAAACTACTTATCACATCCAACTTCACCTAAGTATTTGTATCTTTATCTATCATTTTGGGATTTATATTCGCAAAACTAAACAAATTTTTTCGATACAGTTTTTCCATAAGATTACTTATTTCGATAAAATAAATAATAAATAAAATAAAGTTATGATTAACGTTTTTTCTTAAAATGCGTCTGTGGATGGTCCGACAGACTACAAATGGCTTTCGACAAAGTTACAATATCTGTAATCACTCACTCATCCATTCAGTTGATAAAATGGAAGATGAAAATGAAATGCACAATTTAGTGCTTGCCGAGAAGTTGATGTGTTGAAGTGATGATCCTTCCTGACCTGCATTTCCCCAAGTCACGAGAGCCAGAAGGCAGGTCGGCCTGAAGGAAGGTCGCCCTTCCCAATCGCAAATCGATGCTAAAGTGAAACCGATGTCTGAGCTCAGGTATTTCAGGGGGAGAAGCCAACCGGAATCGTGTCATCCAGTTATCAGACAAGACAAAAACTGGTAGTGCGAGAAGGGTGGAAGAAACCTCAGTTGTTTTGCATATTCTAAACCAGAGGCAACAACTGGTGGCTCGCAGGCCTAAATTGGTCCACTGAGAAGTTTTCAGTGGAGTGAAGTGCAGATGAGAGTAATGAAGTTTGTACATGAACCTGAGAAACGTACTTCTACTTATTTTGAATGATAGCAGATCCAATCGGAGAGAATCCAATTTCGAGACCTAGGTTACTGCTTTATACGATGAGTACCGACTAAGTGCTTCCGAGTCTACTAACAACAGTTTGCCAAAATCAATATTTCCACACGCATTTTTCGTTTTGGCTCTTCAGAACAACTTGACATTTCCGTGTCTGAGTGTATGGTGTGTTAGAAATTCTCGCAACAGATTTAAACTTACAGCTTACTGTACAATTTGATTAAAATTCCAGGAAATGTACAGAATGTAGATGGTTATTTACCGTCAGTTTCATTGTTCTCAAAGCAATACTTCACATTGTGCTTGCACAGACGTAAAATCCATCAAGTATTATTTTCTCAAGGCGTTGTCATCCAATATCCTCAAATTCGGAGATAAGTTGAGAAAGTACGATTAAATCACCCCATGCCAATTTCATCACGATTGATTCAGCATCACTACAACAGTTTTTCGTCGATTTCGAGGACTTTTTTGGGAATGTGCTGGTTAAGTTTTCTCTCGGAGATGAATAGTTATCACTGCGCATGCACAAATGTAAAATCAATGAAGCGTCAGTTTCTCATGTCCCAAGCATTTCTCTAATCTCTCTCAAATTTGGAAGGTAGTTGGCAAATGACGATTTGATTACCACAAATGTATCCCACCACGGTAGTTTTAATAAAAGTTGCTGCGCATTCGAGTACCTCATTGTAACAAGCATGACTTCAACAGTTTTCTTCCGATTTCGATGAAATCACCCATATTTGCAGACGATTTTTCTTTCGTTCTACAAAGTTTTGTCAAGACATAACTCTACACTCAGCTGGGTAATCCCACCTGGATGACATTCTCGTCCGTTAGGCATTAATTTGCAGCTACCCGCACATTGTATCGAAAGTATGCGAATCGCATAAAAAATCACAAATGGAAGGCAACCCAGCTACGGCTTATCTTTTACTCTATTCTAAGGATAAAATTTAGGGTTTTTAATCTTCAATGATTGGAGGTTCAGAAACTGTTATCGAAAGGATAGAATCAGCAAGTCGTAAGGGCTCTAAACTATTACAAGTTCCTGTCAGGCAGTATAATCGTATGAGCGAATTTTCGTAAATTATCGTATTATATATTACGTTACATTGTTAGAGTGTGAATAAATTGTTAACTTCCAGTTTTATGGAAAAAAACTCGGCGCCTCGCCAGGGGGACAAGTCCCCGGGACCCCCAGTTGCCTCTATTTACATACTTCGAATGAAATTATTGAGACACAGAATATGTTTACGTCACGCGTTTCACATAAACGAGAGAAACTCGCATATAAGAATGACTCAGATTTTGCGGTGTATCCTATCACTACTACGTCAAGTTCTCTTTATTTATTTACTAGCCGCTCCGGCTCGCTACGCTCGCCTCCACGTCCAGCCGGGGGGCAAGCCCCCCGGACCCCCCATTAAATTGCTCGCTTCGCTCGCAAAATGTGGCGTGTAAGGAATTTTGCTCGCTTCGCTCGCAAAGTGTGGCATGTAGGGAATGTTGCTCGCTTTGCTCGCAAACGGTAGATCCCTAAGGGTAGGTTTAACGTGTATAGGGGATGTTGCTCGCTTCGCTCGCAAACGGTAGATCTCTAAGGGTAGGTTTAACTTCTGTAGGTAATGCTGCTCGCTTCGCTCGCTTGAAGAAGTTATACTGCCCACTCAACTTGGCAGACTTTTTTTCTGTTGGAAATTCTTACAAACAAATTAAATCTTATAAAACTACGTGGAACCACAAAAAGTTTAGTGTGGTATGTAGGGAATGTTGCTCGCTTCGCTCGCAAATGGTAGATCCCTAAGGGTAGGTTTTACTTCTGTAGGGGATGCTGCTCGCTTCGCTCGCTTGAAGAAGTTATACTGCCCACTCAACTTGGCAGACTTTTTTTCTGTTGGAAATTCTTACAAACAAATTAATTCTTATAAAACTACGTGGAACCACGAAAAGTTTATTAATGAATGTTGTACTGCCCACCCAACTTGGCAGACGTTTTTTTCAGTTGGGAATTCTTACAAACAAATTAAATCTTATAAAACTACGGAGAACCACGAAAAGTTTATTCGGGTATGTTGCTCGCTTCGCTCGCAAGGTAGGTACCTATGTAGGCATACCTGCTCGCCTCGCAATGTTGTTACATCGAACCCTTCACGTCAATTCGTGAGCCTTCTCTCGTCCACGGCAGAATCATTTTAATCGCTTCTTCTCGCTTCCGCTCGCGATTTGACCGACTTAACGTCACTTTTTTCGATATCCGATTTCGGATTCAGATTCGGCGGACCCAAAGCTGTATTTCGCCCGCGAAAACCGTTCCGAAAAACGTACCTTTATGGGGTATATTTTAATCGGAAAAAACCAAGTTTTTCGGCGGACTTTTCGAGAAAACGGGTCCGTACTCTCGCATTTTTTTAACGCATTTCCCGATACTTTTTTCGCGATCCGATCGCGCCGTCGTCTTCCTCGTAGGAAAACCTACGAAACCCGTATTTTTCCGGAATTGTCAACGGCCGTTTAGAGGGGTAGGGGAAGCGGGGAAGTCCAAAAAGCGCACATTAATTATTACTTCGACCCCCCTCCCGCCCTACGGCCCATGGTTCGGGTGGGATTAGAAAATTTTAAATTCGCTTATACACCCTATCGGAAAATCCCAAAAAGATCCCCCCACTCGTAGATCCGGCCCACTCAGCCGTTTGGCCGTGCATAGACACGACAGACAGACAGACAGACAGACAGACAGACAGACAGACAGACAGACGGAGTTTCATTCTTATAAATAACTAGCCGCTCCGGCTCGCTACGCTCGCCTCCACGTCCAGCCGGGGGGCAAGCCCCCCGGACCCCCCATTAAGTTGCTCGCTTCGCTCGCAACGTGTGGCATGTAGGGAATATTGCTCGCTTCGCTCGCAAAGTCTGGCATGTAGGATATGTTGCTCGCTTCGCTCGCAAAGTCTGGCATGTAGAAAATGTTGCTCGCTTCGCTCGCAAAGTATGGCATTTAGGGGATGTTGCTCGGTTCGCTCGCAAACGGTAGATCTCTAAGGGTAGGTTTAACTTCTGTAGGGGATGCTGCTCGCTTTGCTCGCAAACGGTAGATCTCTAAGGGTAGGCTTAACTTCTGTAGGGGATGCTGCTCGCTTCGCTCGCTTGAGGAAGTTATACTGCCCACCCAACTTGGCAGACGTTTTTTTCAGTTGGGAATTATTACAAACAAATTAAATCTTATAAAACTACGTGGAACCACGAAAAGTTTATTCGGGGATGTTGCTCGCTTCGCTCGCAAGGTATACCTGTATATGTGTGGGACAAAGTCCGTATTTATTATTTGAAATGGCTCTCGCTTCGCTCGCAAGGTAGGTAGGTACCTATGTAGGCATACCTGCTCGCCTCGCAATGTTGTGACATCGAACCCTTCACGTCAATTCTTGAGCCTTCTCTCGTCCACGGCAGAATCATTTTAATAGCTTTGCTCGCTTCTGCTCGCAATTTGACCGAGTTCTCGTCACTTTTTTCGATATCCGATTTCGGATTCAGATTCGGCGGACCCAAAGCTGTATTTCGCCCGCGAAAACCGTTCCGAAAAACGTACCTTTACGAGGTATATTTTAATGGGAAAAAACGTGGTTTTTCGTCGGACTTTTTGAGAAAACGGGTCCGTACTCTCGCATTTTTTTGACGCATTTCCCGATACTTTTTTCGCGATCCGATTGCGCCGTCGTCTTTTTCGTTCAAAAACCTACAAAACCGGTATTTTTCCAGAATTTTCAACGCCCGTTTAGAGGGGTAGGGGAAGCGGGGAAGTCCAAAAAGCGCACATTAATTCTTACTTCGACCCCCCTCCCGCCCTACGGCCCATGGTTCGGGTGGGATTAGAAAATTTTAAATTCGCTCGCTCCCCCTTTCGGAAAATTCCAAGAAGATCCCCCCACTCGTAGACTCCCCCCACTCAGCCGTTTGGCCGTGCATAGACACGACAAATAAACAGACAGACAAACGGAGTTTCATTCTTATTAATAGTAGAGATAGAGATAGAGATCTCCAGCGCAACAAACCACCAGCTCATTGAAATCATCAGAAATTAACAAGCGGTTGAAATCATGTTCTCAATATCAATTATTGAGAATGATCACCTGTGTGAAACAATTATTCAAATAACCATGCTCATAACTCAGCTTGTTGGCCACGCGCTTCGCAGTAGTTAACATAATATGATTGGTTGGATCAATCGAGAGCTTTCGAACGATTGGTCAGCCAATTTTGCGGGATGAAAAATGACGAAGTACCATTTCCCTAGCAACGACTTGGTTGTAAGCGGAAATCATCAGAAATCGTTGTAACACATACAGGTCGTAGTACACACGACGTACACACACGACATACAGTCGTTTCGTTACACATACAGGTTTCGTTTTCGGTTGTAGATGCCAAGGCTAAAACACATTCTGTGTTAAAATGCTTAGTTCTAGATAATATTCTGCAAGACACTAAATACTTTAGAATTTTAGCTGTTTTTTGTAGTTTTTATCGACTTTAAAATAAAAATTAATTTAATTTAAGTACATTTTACCCAACTTTTCGTAGAAAAGGGAGAATTACAGCCGTCAGCACGGCGGCACCTGAGGGTGGGGATGCATTTTCTTTGCGTTTCAGAGGGTGTAGAACACGATTACAATAGTTATTCATATTCATATTTCTTTATTTATGTATATAAATATATATAAATAAATATATATATAAACATTTATATATATATAAATATTTATTTATTTATATCTATATATTTAAGAACAACATTTTGTGCTCACTACTCCTCCGAAACCGCTTGCTCGATTTGGACCAAATTTCGATATGATGTATTATCATGTCGGAACTTGTGCCTCGCTGACTTGGGTGATGATCAGCCGACCACGAGCGGTAATATCAATCATACTGATTGCAAAATCGTGCTCAAATCTCTCCTATTAACCGCAAGACGTCGAAATTCGATAGGAGCCTTTCTGGGAACACAAGAGACGAGCAAAGTGAGGAGCAACATCCTGATCAGCTGAGTGAGCTAAAATCTCCCCTGTTCGCCGTAGGACGTTGAAAATTGAAAGGATATCTGGGATAACAAGAGACGAATGAAATTACGGGCTCCATCCTGATCAGCTGATTGAGCTAAAAGTGTTGTCGCCTGTCTGTTTTGTAAGTGTTGTGATTACAAAAAAAAAAAAAAAAAAAAACCAGGTAAAATTAGGTAGTTAAATTTGAAAAGAATACCTGCACTCTACTAGCCCGTTGGTATTTAGTCAGAGCTGCTATCTAAGTACAGAAGTACATCAGAACTCGATTTCTTGAAGCGAGAATGCCAGTAGAATTATAACAGCTGATACGATAGTGGTAGTTTATAAGGCGATTTTCACAATGTTCACAGCAGTCTGATTCACCCCCATGTTGATGATATCTTGTCCCGTCAAAGTTCTAGCCCTTAGAGGGACCGATTGGATGAACGTACATCCATCGGATCATGTGAAAAGTAGAACTGCGTGGAACTGCGTTGGCTCACTGGGGTTCCTGGTACTAAGTGTTCATCAGCTTGAAGAGCCGAATCGATCAGTTCAATAGAACCCCACACTGAAACTGGTCGTTCTTAAACTAAGGGGATTGGAACATTAAGCGTGAAGATAGGTACCTAATGGGTATGTGATTTCTGCCACCTTTTTGCCATAGAAAGCTAATCACAACCTCACTACTGGTAGTTGCTCGAGTACTAATAAGTAGTAGGCCGGTAATAAAATCCTCATTGACGATTTTATAGGCTTCCTATGGGGAATGTGTGGATGGGAGGTGGAGATAGATTTCAGCTAAACTGGGTTGCTGCAGGGTTCCTCTGCCTCGATAGGTTAGTAATGTCCCTCTCGCTATAGTCGCCTGCATGAGTCCCCAACTCAACTTGGTAAAATGTTTCGCTATATACCAATATAGATTCCATTTCCCTCTCCTGGAAGAGATGTACCAACAATTTCAAGTAAACGGTACTAATCAATTGTCCCCACCATTGAATGGTTGGTACATTGGTTAACGTGATTCGAGTAGTAATAGCCTGTTTAGAAGTGGTCAAAATCATACAACATTGATATGAAGTCATTGGATGTGCTTTAGCTCTCAGAAAGATTACAATAACCATCCCCACTCTTCACCCTTAAGTAAATGAGTAGACTTCCCTACATTACTGGCGTCTCAATGACAGGTTGTCACTATAAGATAGAAGGGCATGGGGGAAGAGAACAAAAAGACGGATATTGAGAATCGCTATCATAAAGGGAAGGAACTCGAAAAAACAAGGAGTTGCCAGAAGGCGAAAACTGGCTTGTAAAAGTGAAGCTGGGCCGGCGAGGTCCCCCCTGACTCCTCCATCGTCGGGATCTGCCTGCACTTTCCCTGCAAAAGCCGCCGGCCGCATCCTTTTCGATTTTACTCGAAGGGAAGAAGAAGGCGAGTCGAGAGAGAAAGGAAGTTATTTCGTCTGACCCACAAAAACTCCTCGATAAGGCGGCGTCTGCTCTTCTTTACCACGAGGCTGAAGTCGCTCCTCCCATCAAAATCTTCCGTTTCATGCGTGGAGACCTTGAAACGTGGTCAAACCGGGAGTGCTTTCAGTCTCTTTGATGGGTGATTAGGGTCACTTTCTGCATAGAACGCCGGACCACCAGCTGGGATCCTTCTCGCAACAAAGCCCCAGATTCCTCGCCTCGCCTTCGTACATTCCAGCCTATTTGACTTTGTTATAAATATTGCGAAGCTCTAGGCTTTCACCTATTCACGTTCTAACCAAATTTACACGTTTAGAAATAATTTCAATCATTTGCAGATATTTTTGAACGGTAAATTTATACATCAGTCTATTGCAATGACTCAAAATTTTTCAAAAATACAATTTTTTTTAAATTTTCTTCACGGGGTATTGAAGAAAACTCTATATCTTTCCAGACGATAACTCTTCTTGAGGTTGAGCAACAAACTGTTGGGCAGCACTTTTTGATCACTTTAAGTCATCAAAAACTTGAATAAGCTATTAATGTCACTAAAAATTACGAAAAATTGCTAAAATCGTTAAATTTGTATTATTGAACAGAGTATTGTCTATACATTAAATTTTAAGAACTGCAAACTAGAAAATGTACTACCCAAATAATGTACAAAATTAAATTGAAAAAAGTACTTGAACTTCATTAAATTGTGCTGGTAGGGGTTTGATTCGGGATATCTTTGAGGGAGTGCCGCACCCCGATGGTACCTACCATCATGACTGTGGGGGAGGGGTTCCAAGATGAATCGTTCAAAATTCTTTATTTCTAAGTTCTCTGTTTGTACGGTTTTTGAGCACAGTGAAAAAAGTTAGTCATGCAGCATGATTAAATGAGTGAGTTTTTGTAAAGTTCGTATTATATTTATGTTTAAAAGTTAACTATACTAATTTTATGACAAGAAAACTTATCCTAGATACTAAGCTGCTATTCAAAAAGAAATTTTGAGTTTTCAGTTTTTAATAATAAGTTTTATCAATTTTTTTAAGCACATATTAATGAAATTTAAGCACATTTTTCAGCGTAATTGAAGCGTGGAAGTGCAAAAGGGTCGAAGTGCCAAAAAATAGGAAACTCGTGATTTTGCATTTCACAGGTCTATGTGCCAAGGCCAGTGATATGAAGCAGATAAAAGTGCCATCGGAACCATTATATTAGTTCCTACAGCAGATCGGCCCATGGCACATGTATAGACCCTTTTGAAGTAACACATGTAGGGGACTTACATAGTTTCTGCTTTCTACTATTTTGAATGACTATGACTGCTGCAGTGCAAACTACATTAAACTATAAACTTGGTCCAAGTGTTTATATAATCATATATTTTTAGAGAAAAATGTTCTTCTTTAATTCATTCATGTTCCTTTAATATTATCCACATCTAAACATTTGAGTTGGCCTGCTGAAAAATTTGGCAGAAGGCACTTAGGTCCTTTTGCACTTCCACGCTTCAATTTTGTGGATCAATTATTGAATGTTCTAGTTTATAATTAATTGATAAATTTGAATTCAAAGATTTATAGTAGATTTTTTACCATTCGTAGTGATTTTTTGTGCACATACTTTGGGATTTAACCAATTTATCGACGGAGCAATCCATTTCCGTCTGATTTCCATCTGCATAGGAGGAAGTAAAAGAAGCCACCCACCGTTTTGTTTCATGAACATTGGTTTAGTTGTATGGGAGATAAGCTCTGGACTTACACCACCACTTCAAACCTGATTAGGCTTCAAACTGTGATTCTCCCTGACAAAATACGTTTTATAGCCTTTTGAGGAACCGTAAGTCAATAGTATGACATTATTCCTTGTTTCCTGTACCTAATATTAAATCTCTTTCACTTGCTAATCCGATGAATCGTTTTTCAAGAGTTTTTCGTTCTCGTTTTCCCGTCAATGGAGCGGTCTATCTTCACATCTAACGATTTCCGCTCGCAAAGGAGGAAGCGAAGGAGGCGCCCACCGTAATTGCTTTGTGAGGAACGGGCCCGGCAACGCACAATGGAGGCAATTATCGCGGCTTTTAACGATCCCGAGTCCTCAGCCCTCAGCCCCAACACTTGTCACTCAGAGCGACCAGCCGATGGAAGGGCGACCAATTTGGCCTCTAGCCGAGATAAGAGCTTGGACGAGACAGAAGTAGCTTACCTTGCGGCTGCGACTTCGTCCTTCTCCTGTACTTCGAATGACGGATGGAAACATTGCAGGAGACGTTTATTGTCAATCGTTAATGTCGGTGATGCATCAAGGATCCGAGGTGATTCAAGGATGTTCTCCGGTAATGCGTCGTAACTTCAAGAACCGTTCATATTTTATACCTACCGCCAAAGATGTGAAACACCTATTAGCTTTTTTTAATTGAATATGATGGGGATGAATATAAACGGGGAAAGTCGATATTAGTTTCCTTGTTTCGTAAAACAGTCTTGCGCAGAAACAACTAACATATCTGAGATTCACTAGCAAGTCAAAGTCAGAGTTCAAAAGGGCGCATGTTGTTGCAAAACAAGTTGTTAAATAGATGAATCACGAGACGCACATTTCAGGGGGGGAAATAATCCCTCTACAAAAGTGAAAACAATGCTTCAACAACAGCTACGAGTATGTATTTTAGACGTCCAAAACTCTTCTTCTCTTTTGACATGGATATGTCTTTATGGTCTTCATTCTAAGATCTTTGACGGGGGAACAATGCAACGTATTTGGGAATACATTCCGGGGTGCTCGAGTCTTGAAATGTTGTATGAACAACATAATCGTTTGGAATCCAGTTGGCTGAAGATCCAAGCCTTCAAGATAGGACCACTAGTAGTTTAGAAGGAGGGTGAAATACGAAAAAAATTATAATTTTGTTGCTGGTCAGTCTATCGACTTGATTTTAACCACTGCTTCCTTGGAATCAGGTGCTCGTCAGTCTGTTCAGGGCGAACAGATTGCTTAGTTGCTGTTCGACCTATCGACTTCGTATTCGTACGATTCCCGAGGTGCTCAAGTCTTGAAATTTAACGCGAAGGCTCCACTTGGAGACTCATTTTTTAACTTCTACTAAAAGATGAAAGTCGACTTACAAAATATGAGGAAAAAAACGAATTCGACCCAACAGAAGCTGAGAAAGATTTACAAAAAAAAAGCCAAATTACTTGAATGTACTGAAACATTTATAATCTTCGTAATTCCAAACATGATTAAACCAGGATTTGTGTTAGTAAGGTACTCCTAATAATTCCTTGCAAGATTTAACCCTCGAGAGATTAATTTTACCAAAGTCTGGTTAACTCCGGTAAGTAATTTTCTGGTGAGTTGGTGGTGAGTTGATAAAACAGGTTCATCCAAAATAAGATTATTTGGCGCCAATGGATAAACAATGAATTGAGTGGCTAATCGTTCAAAGCAGTTTCGACTATTCAATGCATGATAGCCGCAAATACATTTTCATTTATTGGTTTTCGAATAGTAGTCTAATGATAACGGCCATTTCACTGTCCCGTCAGATAAAAAACACGCATGAACTCAGAACGTGGCTCAGCACGAAACAAGCACATTCAACGATGTTTTATGAATGAACGACGTGAGGCGATTGAACCTGAAAGGGGTCAATAGGAAAATTGCTGCAAAAAGGATAATGATCTAATTTTATTTCAGTTCAAAGGTATATTTGGTGCTTGGCGAGAAGCCAAACACTACATAAACAGAGTTTTAGCGTGTCACTGTGTTCCCGAGGGTTAACTCGGAAGATCGATCTAACCAACCTGCGAAAGATCACCTCGTTTCTTTGTATTCGCCTCGAGCACGCAACGTGATCCAGTAACCCGACCTATAGAAACTCCGTAGGCCCTAGGTCGGAACGCATCGACCCTGATTGTCCCAGCAAAAGATGGCAGAAGCGTGAAGTTATCCGTATTTCGTCTCACCCCCAGCCCCTCAAATCAGTGCTGCAGTAAAATGAACTCGTTTTTGTCCAAATAGAGGTTGGAACTCGAGTGACGGGCGCTCCGAGTGGCAATCTTCTCGAATGCTAAGTTGGCAGGTGAATCAAAAGTGCTGTCGGTCATGCAAGAATATCCGTTAAAGCTGGTCGTTTATTCCAAGGGTAACTTGACAAGTAAAATGTCACGTAAGAAAAACTAGATTCCCTTTCAACTACGTACCTAACATTCAATTATTGTTACACAAACGGAAATGTTTTTTCACTTATTCTGTTATTTGTAATAGCCTGGTTTTTTCAACGTTCCCCCTTGGAATCTTCAGCAATATATCATGTAGGTACGCTACTAATTATAAAACAAAGGTTTATTGTTCTTCTATTGGATAGCCCATCCACTTGTCTATATTTATTACGAAATCTATTAAACACTATCGAAATTTAACTGCATAGGCGTAGACTCATACAGAGGAGAGAGTAATTAAATCCAATTATTTTCTTTCGTTATTTATTGATATTTCAATTATTTAGTTATCGTCATTCCTGAAAGAAAATTGTTGATAGACTAAACGTCGGCGCATGCGCAAACAAGTATTACACTGCATGCAGATACACAGGTACATGGATATGTCTTCTGGCTACTGAATTCAGTCGACATAGTAGTGTAGATTCTCGTCATCAGTTTACTGATTGTCAACCACTAGCGCCGAAGATTCGAGGACTGAGCTCAGGGCAATAAAAAATATCAAATAAGTAAATAAAAATAAAAAAAATATCATTGAGTAGTTGCGTGTTTGTAACTGTAATTGACACTGAACCTTATTTAAACTATCTTCTTACAACCTGGTTATAACGTAACTACCTCGTTTTTAGAAGCTCCAATTTGTATATCGGTTATTGCGTCACATTTTTTGTGACGGTACATTATTTGATTGACTTCAAGCATAACATATATCCATGTCAAAACCTGCTTCACTTGAATTTATTATTGACATGGATATGTCTTTTGGCTGGGCGTCAAGGAATTTGTCGCGACACTTTTTTTTCTCCACACAAAATGCAACGTTCCGGCACTTTAGATTATTATTAACTCGAAAAATGAAGGCTAGGTAGAAATCAAAATGTCCATTTTTACGTTCCCAACATCCCAACAGAGTGGAAAGTAATGTCCACTTTTAGTTTCCCAACATCCCAACAAAGTGGAAAGTAATGTCCATTTTTACTTTCCAAACATCCCAACACAGTGTAAAGTAATGTTTACAACTTTGACAGTACAGAGTGTAAACAAATAATGTCTACAAATTTGAAATTAGAGTAATTCATCCGGAATCTAATTCGTTCGTAAAAAGTGCACGACTCCAGAATTCAAATCAAATCATACAAACAACACGACAAACCGAACCTATTCATTGCATAAAATAGTAGGAGTTATAGGTATTTGGAAATTAGCCATTAAATAAGTAATTTATCTGTCGAATCGCGGCGGTAATTCGTTCGTCTTTCCATTGAATAACGACTTTCTAGTTCCTGCAATGAAAGACTCATGATATCCTAGGGAAGGGCGTCTGATAAAAAGCTCACAAAAATTGGAATTATTATGTATTTTAATGGGAGAAAATTCATAGACGTTAGTTTTTATTATTTAATAATCATTTTTATTTCGATTCATCCTAAACCAGGAAGTTTATGGAAAAATATCGATGTTTTTTCGACATATCGTTAAATTATTATCGATGACCAATAACTATCGACCAACGAATATCGATAATCATTCGAAAAATATCTATATTTTGGAAATATCGATAATTGATTCCCATCTTTAGCTTCAGATCAAATTTAAAATTCCTAAACTGAACAAGAGAGCATTCTTTTCGGCTGATCAGGGTGGACCTCGTTATTTCATTTGGCTCTTGATGTCACAAGGAGGCTTCAGATCAAATTTAAAATTCCTACAGTGAACAGGGAAGAATTCATCTTTTTTCGGCTGATCAGGATGGATCCCGTTATTAAATTCGTCTCATGATGCCCCAAAAAAGTCTTCTATTAAATTTCTACTTTTATTTTATTTATTTTCTACTTAATGATGATTATTTATTTATGATTTATATGTACGTTGATGTTTATTTACTCCGTCGAGTTGCTATGCTTTTTCCGATTTAGGCTTACTAGAGGTTTACAGGGAGATTTATCGTTTATCGTTATCGTTTAGATAGGTTTATAAGGAAGCCGGTTTATCATATGGTGGCTGATTATGGCTTATGCGGCCTGATGGTAGGAGAATGTCGGTGATCTTGAATATCATGTATTTTAATACTGCTAAAAACCATCACCAAAACTTGCTAATGATTTTGCTAAATTTCTCATTCAACTCGGCCCCGCCGATTTAGTGTGGTTGCATTTACCACATTCATACATATATAAACGCAATATATATATATACAGGCGCACTTCGAATTAAGCTTTGCGCACTTTAAATTAAGCCGTGATAAACGCTCTTTTTTCAGAAAAAATGTTCAACTCCAACAAAATTTCTTTGAAAGTCATTACAAGAACGCAAAAACTTATGTCATAAAATGAGTACAATACAGCGCACGGAGAAAATATGCTGACGACTAAAAGGGGTCCCTACAAACTCATCAAACGGAAACTCATCAAAAACGTGAGGTCGAGGCTTTTTGAGGAGTTTCCCCTTTGGGTGGGACACTGGTCACAACTGAATGGAAGGGAAAGTCGTCAAACAGAATTCAAATAGAAATCGGATATAAATTTGGAAGATGACAATTATTTTTGATGAATTTCCTTTCCCCTGTGGAAACTGGTCAAACGCTCTTAAGGGGAAACTCATCGAAAGGAAAGTCATCAAACCAAAACTTCGGAAGGCTTCACTGTCTGCCAGACCCAACCATTATAAGGTTTTTGGCCAGGTAGTTATTCATGGTGGCGATGAGCTGTAACAATGGCAGGTAGTTGACCCAAAGTAGACCAATATCCGTCTACTACTACCACCATTTTTGACGAGTTTCCCGTCAGCTCCTTTTCGATGAGTTTCCTTCAAGGTAGTTTTTGAGGAGTGTCTCGACAGTGCTGGATTCTAGTCGAAAAAAATTTTTACGGATTAAGAACTAAATTGAACGGATAAATTTATTGGATTCCATTTTTTGATGAGTCGCTCGTTCATGAAGATTTGACGAGTTTCCACCCCACGTGGAAACTGATCAAAAATGGGGTTCTACTATTTTTTGATGGGTTTCCTGTTGATGAGTTTCCTAGTTCCCGACTAAAAGGACCATTGTTTTCTGTTAATTTTATTTATATCTTCACCTATGTTGGGTTAGTTCGAATTGCGTAGAACTTGATGATTGCGAAAAGTTTATGTAATTCAAAGTTTGAAGGCTTAATTAAATACGCCGAAGGTTTAATTCAAAGTGCGAATGCTATAGGTAGGCACAACTTCCTCGTGACAATGAGTCTACCCATGAATGGAAAGGGTTCATTGAGGTTTTGGCAACTGGTCCTGCGCACCTTCCCCTATTCCCGTGTTAGTTATGAATGTTTGCATGGATAGATAATTTCACCTGTTCTCTCTTCCCACCTTGCTCCCGGAGTGAGAGTCGACCCCGCGAGCTATGAGGAAGGTCAGCAGCCCCCGCAGCCCGTCGACAGTCCTGAGGGCTCCCACGGGGCGGGGAAGGCGGAGCTCTCCGTCCACCGGCTCCGTCACATTGACCTACTCACGAGGGCTCCAAGCAGGTCGATGATCTCTCCAGCTCGCGACCCTGCCGCGCCCCCTGCGGTCAGGTGCGTGGTGTTCGCACAGGTTCGTGGGGTCTCCGCACTTCCACGTCTGTCGTGGCGTACCGACTCACGCGACACGGGCGACAACGGATATCACCGCCTATTATATGTCACCTGTACGCTTTAAATACGTCTCGTACCGCTTTAACGTTCTACGATCTCCACGCAACGCGTTCTTAACCCTATAGAGACACCGTGGACGTCTAGGTCTTGTTCATATAGATTCCAGCGCTCGCGATGGCGGCTGGGAAAACCAATCCAACACAGAAGAAGCTGTGGAAAAAAACCCATACGTATATGTTTGTAAACTAATCTAAGACTGAATCCGTTAAAATTGAAAAAAAAAAAAAAAAAACGGGTGTATACATGTATGTAACAAATTTTGTCGACGTTCTCAGCCCAAAATTCTCAACCGATTTTTGAGATTCTCGTTTTTGTCTGTTCCAATTCTAATCTAATGCAACAAATCTAAATTGCAACAATCTAAATGAAACAATTCTAATGTGCAACAAATCCTGGGAATTTAAGATTTGCTGATGGGGTGGTGAGCGGCGTTTTCACCTTTCTGGCGCTGCCCAAACAACAGTTCTTGACCGATTTTAGTTATTTTCCAAGGATAAATCGTAATGTTTTCACTTTTCTCGTCTGATTTCAGTGCCTGTTTTTTTTTTTTTTTTTTTTTTTTTTTTTTTTTTTATTAGGGGGGGGGGGATTTTTACACGAGTTTACTACCAGTAAGAGGTAGGTAGTTAATTCCTGTAAATCATACTTTCATTTTCTCCCTCTCTCTCTCTCTCTCTCTCTCTCTCTCTCTCTCTCTCTCTCCCTCTCTCTCTCTCTCTCTCTCTCTCTCTCTCTCTCTCTCTCTCTCTCTCTCTCTCTCTCTCTCTCTCCTCTCTCTCTCTCTCTCTCTCTCTCTCCTCTCTCTCTCTCTCTCTCTCTCTCTCTCTCTCTCTCTCTCTCTCTCTCTCTCTCTCTCTCTCTCTCTCTCTCTCTCCTCTCTCTCTCTCTCTCTCTCTCTCTCTCTCTCTCTCTCTCTCTCTCTCTCTCTCTCTCTCCTCTCTCTCTCTCTCTCTCTCTCTCTCTCTCTCTCTCTCTCTCTCTCTCTCTCTCTCTCTCTCTCTCTCTCTCTCTCTCTCTCTCTCCTCTCTCTCTCTCTCTCTCTCTCTCTCTCTCTCTCTCTCTCTCTCTCTCTCTCTCTCTCTCTCTCTCTCTCTCTCTCTCTCTCTCTCTCTCTCTCTCTCTCTCTCTCTCTCTCTCTCTCTCTCTCTCTCTCTCTCTCTCTCTCTCTCTCTCTCTCTCTCTCTCTCTCTCTCTCTCTCTCTCTCTCTCTCTCTCTCTCTCTCTCTCTCTCTCTCTCTCTCTCTCTCTCTCTCTCTCTCTCTCTCTCTCTCTCTCTCTCTCTCTCTCTCTCTCTCTCTCTCTCTCTCTCTCTCTCTCTCTCTCTCTCTCTCTCTCTCTCTCTCTCTCTCTCTCTCTCTCTCTCTCTCTCTCTCTCTCTCTCTCTCTCTCTCTCTCTCTCTCTCTCTCTCTCTCTCTCTCTCTCTCTCTCTCTCTCTCTCTCTCTCTCTCTCTCTCTCTCTCTCTCTCTCTCTCTCTCTCTCTCTCTCTCTCTCTCTCTCTCTCTCTCTCTCTCTCTCTCTCTCTCTCTCTCTCTCTCTCTCTCTCTCTCTCTCTCTCTCTCTCTCTCTCTCTCTCTCTCTCTCTCTCTCTCTCTCTCTCTCTCTCTCTCTCTCTCTCTCTCTCTCTCTCTCTCTCTCTCTCTCTCTCTCTCTTTCTCTCTCTCTCTCTCTCTCTCTCTCTCTCTCTCTCTCTCTCTCTCTCTCTCTCTCTCTCTCTCTCTCTCTCTCTCTCTCTCTCTCTCCCTCTCTCTCTTTCATGTCTGATGACTGGTATGATTTCAGACACATTGTTTGTGTCTGCAAGTTTGAAGAAAACTTTCCGTGGAGCCTGGAGAAAGATGTTTCTTACTAACTTATTGTTGATGTTGCTCCGAACCTTGGGTACATAGTGCCTGAGTGAAAGACCTCTATTGGGATTATCGGCAGCCATCCACTTAATCTGCCAAAAATTATCTCCAAAGATCCAGTCCGGTTTTTTCTTTCTGGGTTTTATATTTCAGACTTGTGCATGATTGGCCTATTGAACCCTAGCCTGTCTGTGCGGGGGGGGGGGGGGGGGCGGAAATCAAACCCTTCCCTCTGCTTCAAGGTTTAGATGTTAGGAACTCTACTCCCTGTAGTATTAGTTCAATCAGGTTACAGAAGGATGTATTGCCGTCTGTTGGTCTACCACATCGTGGCGTTTTCCAGGATGCACGGATTTCCGAATCTTATACCCCCTGGAAGATGTTTACGGTGAGCTAAATAGGATTGCAAGCGCGGGGTGGTACCATTACACACATTTTCCGATAGAGCGCTCTCATTTTCGGCCTGTGCAAGATGATCCGCTCGTAGATGGGGAAAAAACGAGTGCCAAGTTGGGTGGGCAGTATAGCTCCCTCATTCACTGTAACATAGCTGTGTAGAATTAGTTTGAGAGCATATTCTCTACCATTCATCCAACGGTGATGGAATTGATAGGGGATTTTCCAGGTATCAGCTTGCATAGTCTCTATATATTTCTTCGAAATCGGATCGAAACTTGGTATTGTCGTGACTAAGAATTGTCACAGACATACAGACAGTAATGGGCATAATCTAATTGATCAGCAAGCTGTAAAACGCAAAAAATGGAAATTTAGATTTCAGAAGGCGACACTTTTAATCGATTTCTTCCACAAGCACAAAGCTTTCCTACCCCCCGTAGTGAGGAAGCAAAAATAAATAGCAATAATAAAACGTATTGGTAAGTGTGAGGAGAGGAAGAAATGAACTGGACGAGTTGTGGTTCAGCAATGACGATTTATTCAAAGAATTATTCGCCTTTATAATAGGCACGTGGAAAATACACTTAATGACTAGATACAGCAGCAGGTGAGTATGGAAGTTCTCCTGGAGTAGGTGTCAAGGAGAGGTCTTCGCTCATCTCATCCCTTAAGTAGGACTTTTTACTGAAAAGTCACTAATAACCAGAATGTCTATGCTCAACATTTTCTACCCTAAGAAAATAAATTCTCTGCAAGAGCTTTCAAGTCCAACTTGAACGGTTGGTGCTTGAATTCATTTCTTATTTAAGTTATGGTTTCAGAAGGTACTTCCTCAACGCGTGTGTTGGTTGGTAGGTAGGTACCTACCTAACTCATTTACCGTCGGCGACCTCAGAGCAGTTTTTGCCTTCGGGGGATTTTTCGATTCGTTCGTAGGAGGGAAGTGAGGAACACGAGCTCCTTGGCCGAGTTGAAGGGTTTCTCAGCGAAAACGGCTCGACGCCGCGAAATGACAAGGTGATCTCCTCTTCTGTCACTTCTTTATTGGCCTCAGGAAACCAGATCCCCCTTTCGGGGTGCATTCGCTACATATTAGGTTGGATTGAGTCGGCTTTAAATGCCTCGCCAACATCTTTTAGGGCGTTAGGTAACTGGACAGTAATCAAGTTCGCTTTAAGCAAAACAACTGCGGAAAGTATGGAAGTATAAGCATTGATACATTCACCAAATTCTACAAGATTTTTGTCCCGTAGCGCCTTCCACTCAGTGGAGCCGTACTGGTCGCATGTTTGCTTAAATACAAAAACACCTTTTAAAAAAATCCAGACCTGCAGCATGATTGTAAGAGGACATTTTCGTAAATTATCTGATTAAGTATATTAGGTGACATTGTTTTGAAATTGGAGCATTCTATGTGTAAAGAAATTGTTATCTACCAATTTTATGACAACCTCTTTGTGTGGTTTCATTCGAATTTTTGTAAAGACAACCAAAAAGCTTGTTAGCTATGTTTTAGAAATCCCTTTTGCGTTGATCGAATGTGATGTCGAGGACCCCATATTTGAATTTTTACCCACGTTTCATCAACTTGTATAAAGTGATTTGAGAGGAAAACTTGGGTGGTGCGTGGCTTTTTAAAAATGTATTTGTTTTTTTATTATTACATGGATATGCCTTAGCTTTGGGGGGTCATTCCAAATTTCCGTCGAACAGAAAACATATCTACCTATATATTACATATTGTATAAGTAATGCATGCATTACACGGACGCCGCTATGAATTTGTTGTCCATGATGTTGGGAAGAATGGCGAATAAATAATATTTCATTGGATGAACCCTCTTAGCAACTTACCCCCTTTCTCCCTCACAACCTTAATAAAGTATGAACTGCTTTTGCATTGTGGAGTCGAAAAATGGCAAATTCACGGAAATCGTTTGAAAACATCATAACACATCGGTATCCATCCACCCCCCCTCCCACCAACCAGTATCAAATTTCAATTTACTGATAATGGATCCAGGGAGAGACCAAATACTTGGAGCAAAATAGATAAAGAATAAAATACAAGATTTTCCGCATATCGAAACCAGAAGATCATGATTTATCGGAATTACCCCCTTCATTTACCCCACCGATGATAAATTTGAAAGTCGCAAGGCTTGCTGCATAACTAGACCGGGTTCCCTATTGAACGAAATACATTTTATTTTAAAATTTCCCGAGCCATTGCAATACCTTCATTTTCTGCGAAAATTAGCTAAAAGAATGACGAAAATCGGTTGATAATTGTAGCCTAGGCAACGTCGATAAAATTTGTGACACACAGACGCGCGCGCGCACACACACGCACACACAGAGGCATACTTCTATTATTTATGGTTTATTTATTTTATTCATTTATTTATTTATACATAGTATTTATTTATTTTTTACAGATTTGGTACTAGAATTGTCTGAAACGGATTTGTATTTACTTTTTGGTTTATTATTTCCAATAATAAGCCTATGTGATCGTATAGCAAAAAAATTTTATAACCCCCCCTCAAACTTTGTCACTTTACGTTTCAAGGTGCGTAGAATCCAAATTTGAAATGTCCGTCCGCCGTCCGCCGTTCGCCGTTCGCCGTCCGCCGTCCGGGCCATAAAAGGCCTAAGAATTGACTTAAAAAACCCGTCCTTTCGCACATAGACTCCATTTGGGGTCTAGTTGGTCCTAACGTTTAACCATCCCGATCGCTTTACTCGCATAGATGCTATGGGCCAAAAACGGGCGAAAAAGTGTCATTTCAAGGCTGAGGGGGGGTGAGCGGGGGGTGGAGTGAGAGGAGGCGCCTTGTGGTGGGTACGGCGTTCCTTCGAGGCATGAATATATGTTTTTTTCTAGGTCATATTTGTGTGTTAATACCAATGCTTTTCCTACGCATATTTAATAACATATCCTCTCGTCTTTTCGTACGTGGTTAGATAATGATATTATTAAGGCAATAACTATTTGAATAGATAGGAGCTCAAATCGAGAAATATAAACATGCGTATATAATTATAGAAGTATAGGTTGTGGCAACTCGAAATGGGACACGCCGAGGAGTCTGGACAGGCCTTATGACGTACGCAAGCCAACTAAAACTACGATCATACTCAATTGAAAAAATAATAAACCTTTGTGAAATAATTTGCAGCGTTTTTTTCTTCTCATGCTTGAGTTCTAATAAGTACGAAGCCTTGATTTTTTTCTGATCTGTATATTCATAGATGTGCCAATAAATCTATCTGTCTATCTATCTATGATATAGCTTCAGAGGGAATTCCTAAAAATGTCACGCTCTTCTGGAATAGTTTACGTAAAACCAATCGTTGCTAAGGAGCTGTAACTTGCTTATCCCCCCCCCCCCCCCCCCCCACAAAAACTGTTCACCACTCGTTGGAAAGCTGTGAATGAGTTTCACTTGGCTTTGCATTTCAATTGGTCAATTTCCCTCTCCTCCACCCTCCTGAAGTCCTAAGTACACGCTTGTTGTAACTCACTGGATCAATCCACCACTCCGCTGGATTTGCTCCCTAGTCCAATTCTCTGTTGATTTTTCTCGCGTATGGTTTTCTATGGCGAGACTTTCTCGAACGATCAAGTTTGCCCCCCACCCCGGCAACTACTTGGGACCGTTCCCTACGGGAAGAACTGTGAGTTCTTCAATTCCGTTCAACCTGTTTAGTGGACATCCTACTCTGTGGTGGACATGTAGGTCAGAATGAAGTGTATAGTTTGGTGGTCTGGATGCTCGCATCCCAAAAATACATAAGATCAAGTAGTCAATCCCTTAGTAAAAATTCAGATTAGTTGGATATGTAGATCAGAAAGAAGTGTATAGTTTCGTGGTCTCATAACACGATCACATAACAGTTTAGAAACGTAAATGTGACTTTTCATTTGTGACTCATGAGCTGCTCCGCGTTGAACGGAATTGAAGAACTCACAGTTCTTCTTGTAGGGAACGGTTTCAAGTAGTTGCCGGGGTGGGGGACAAACTTGATCGTTCGAGAAGGTCTCGTTTTTCTATGTACTAGGTGATGTAGTAACCAGGGGAGCCATAAGACATTCTTATGTTACATTGTATGAGTGCCATCAGCGTATAGTTGATACTTTGGTCTCATTTACAGTATCACATTTTATTCTTCAGATCTTGAAACGCAAATCAACAAATTTTGAAGGGCTTGAAATTTTTTCTTCGTCAGTTATCAATATTTATTAGGTAGGTATTGAAAATAAAAATAAAAAAGTACCTAACTAAACAACTCGTAAACGAGTTCCACTATCTGCTTTACAAGCAGATACCATGTTACATGGATATGTCTTTGATTGGGGATTTCATAACGGTTGTCCTCGAGAGTTGTAAACAAATCCTTTAACTTTAAACAAATCCCTGGGCCGCATGGCCGCATCCCGACTAATTCCAACAAAACAACGGTTTACTTATAGAAATGTCGAAAATAACTGTGGAGAGAAGCCACTACAATGAGTTGTTGTTAACAGTCGACTGTTGTCAAGAGGATGAAAATGTTTCCTATGGAGTGGAGTAAATGATGCTATTGCTTTACGTTAAGAATATTATAACCGGCTTATTAAAATTGTTTATAGTCCAATCAACTTAGTTTAGGAATGTAGCCAGGTACGTAAGGAGGGGGAAATTGGTAGCTTGAGATGTGAACATTTATCACATAAATCAAGCGCTTTCCAACGAGTGGCGAACGATTTATGTGCGATGAAAACTGCGGAAGTTCCATTCCCCTAGCAACGGGTGGGTCGTACGTGAAAAACACTGAAATTGTGACACAAATTTTGCATCACGGAAATTTTTGGTTGACCCCCCAGAGCAAAGACATATCCATGTCAAAAATTAAACTGTATGAGGGAACTATGTAGCTATGTAGTAAGTATTTATAGATATTTCTATGACGTGTCATCTTGCATTGAGTCGACATTTGCCCTTCAAAACATGGAAAGACTGTCTTAGTGGAAAAACGGTTATAGCGAACCCTCATAAGTTTCAATGTTTAGGGTCGGTGTCGAAGGCTCAGCGCGGAGACCGGTATTACTTTGGGCGACCTCTCCTGTCCTCGGACGAGGATATTACTTCCCAAGGAAAAGGGCTTTTGGAAAATAATCATGAGCGTGGCCGGATTATTATTCGGGCTACTGCGACAGTTCAACGTCAGGGTCAACACGGCGGTTTCATTCCCTTTCCAATTGAGAAAACTCGTCCCTTACAGGATGTTGCACTTTACCGACAAATACAAACTATCACTTAGATTAATACCATTTTCGGGTACTCATTTATTGATCAATAACGATTTTGCGCGTTCACTGTCAAAATGCAAACGTAATTTCTAAATACGGGAGACCCTTTTTAAAGCTTGATTCCCAATCTCTATCTATCTATCTATACTACTAGCCGCTCCGGCTCGCTACGCTCGCCTCCACGTCCAGCCGGGGGGCAAGCCCCCCGGACCCCCCATTAAGTTGCTCGCTTCGCTCGCAAAGTGTGGCATCTAGGGAATATTGCTCGCTTCGCTCGCAAAGTCTGGCATGCAGGGAATGTTGCTCGCTTCGCTCGCAAAGTCTGGCATGTAGAAAATGTTGCTCGCTTCGCTCGCAAAGTATGGCATGTAGGGGATGTTGCTCGCTTCGCTCGCAAACGGTAGATCTCTAAGGGTAGGTTTAACTTCTGTAGGGTATGCTGCTCGCTTCGCTCGCTTGAGGAAGTTATACTGCCCACCCAACTTGGCAATCCGGCGGCGGTCTCGATTTGTAGGAGGAAGTTATATTGGAGGAAGTTATACTGCCCACCCAACTTGGCAGACGTTTTTTTCTGTTGGAAATTCTTACAAACAAATTAAATCTTATAAAACTACGTGGAACCACAAAAAAGTTTATTTGGGGATGTTGCTCGCTTCGCTCGCAAGGCATTGCTGTATATGTGTAGGACAAACCCGTACCTATTTATTCTTTTGAAATGGTGCTCGAAAGGGAAAGTTCCATCCTTATGCGGGCGCGTGCGTTGGCCTGCTCGCAAGGTATTGCGTAGAAGTCGAGTCCCTTCCGTTGTGAAATGGGCGGCGGGGTCGATTAAAAATGTAATTTTAACGATTCGCCTCGCTTCCACTCGCGATTTGACCAACTTAACGTCACTTTTTTCGATATCCGATTTCGGATTCAGATTCGGCGGACCCAAAGCTGTATTTCGCCCGCGAAAACCGTTCCGAAAAACGTACCTTTATGGGGTATATTTTAATCGGAAAAAACCAAGTTTTTCGGCGGACTTTTCGAGAAAACGGGTCCGTACTCTCGCATTTTTTTGACGCATTTCCCGATACTTTTTTCGCGATCCGATTGCGCCGTCGTCTTCCTCGTAGGAAAACCTACGAAACCCGTATTTTTCCGGAATTGTCAACGGCCGTTTAGAGGGGTAGGGGAAGCGGGGAAGTCCAAAAAGCGCACATTAATTCTTACTTCGACCCCCCTCCCGCCCTACGGCCCATGGTTCGGCTATGTTGAAATGAGTCATCGAGTCCCTTCTGGTTAGCAACATTGTGAAACGGCGGCGGTCTCGATTTGTAGGAGGAAGTTATATTGGAGGAAGTTATACTGCCCACCCAACTTGGCAGACGTTTTTTTCTGTTGGAAATTCTTACAAACAAATTAAATCTTATAAAACTACGTGGAACCACAAAAAGGTTTATTTGGGGATGTTGCTCGCTTCGCTCGCAAGGCATTGCTGTATATGTGTAGGACAAACCCGTACCTATTTATTCTGTTGAAATGGTGCTCGAAAGGGAAAGTTCCATCCTTATACGGGCGCGTGCGTTGGCCTGCTCGCAAGGTATTGCGTAGAAGTCGAGTCCCTTCCGTTGTGAAATGGGCGGCGGGGTCGATTAAAAATGTAATTTTAACGATTCGCCTCGCTTCCGCTTGCGATTTGACCAACTTAACGTCACTTTTTTCGATATCCGATTTCGGATTCAGATTCGGCGGACCCAAAGCTGTATTTCGCCCGCGAAAACCGTTCCGAAAAACGTACCTTTATGGGGTATATTTTAATCGGAAAAAACCAAGTTTTTCGGCGGACTTTTCGAGAAAACGGGTCCGTACTCTCGCATTTTTTTGACGCATTTCCCGATACTTTTTTCGCGATCCGATCGCGCCGTCGTCTTCCTCGTAGGAAAACCTACGAAACCCGTATTTTTCCGGAATTGTCAACGGCCGTTTAGAGGGGTAGGGGAAGCGGGGAAGTCCAAAAAGCGCACATTAATTCTTACTTCGACCCCCCTCCCGCCCTACGGCCCATGGTTCGGCTGGGATTAGAAAATTTTAAATTCGCTCGCTCCCCCTTTCGGAAAATCCCAAGAAGATCCCCCCACTCGTAGACTCCCCCCACTCAGCCGTTTGGCCGTGCATAGACACGACAAACAAACAAACAGACAAACAGACAAACGGAGTTTCATTCTTATTAATAGTATAGATTAATAAGAATGAAACTCCGTCTGTCTGTCGTGTCTATGCACGGCCAAACGGCTGAGTGGGCCGGATCTACGAGTGGGGGGATCTTTTTGGGATTTTCCGATAGGGTGTATAAGCGAATTTAAAATTTTCTAATCCCACCCGAACCATGGGCCGTAGGGCGGGAGGGGGGTCGAAGTAAGAATTAATGTGCGCTTTTTGGACTTCCCCGCTTCCCCTACCCCTTTAAACGGCCGTTGACAATTCCGGAAAAATACGGGTTTCGTAGGTTTTTGAACGCGAAAGACGACGGCGCGATCGGATCGCGAAAAAAGTATCGGGAAATGCGTTAAAAAAATGCGAGAGTACGGACCCGTTTTCTCGAAAAGTCCGCCGAAAAACTTGGTTTTTTCCGATTAAAATATACCCCGTAAAGGTACGGTTTTCGGAACGGTTTTCGCGGGCGAAATACAGCTTTGGGTCCGCCGAATCTGAATCCGAAATCGGATATCGAAAAAAGTGACGGGCAGTCGGTTAAATCACGAGCGGAAGCGAGGGGAACCGTTTAATATCAGAAATTAATCGACCACGGGCCGCCGTTACACAACGTTGCTTACCTCACAGGGAACTCACTACGCACTTGACTCATTTCAACGGAATTTCATACGGGTATTTCCCAACACCTATGCAGCAATACCTTGCGAGCGAGTGGGCCGGATCTACGAGTGGGGGGATCTTCTTGGGATTTTCCAAAAGTGGGAACGAGCGAATTTAAAATTGTCTAATCCCACCCGAACCATGGGCCGTAGAGTCCGCCGAATCTGAATCCGAAATCGGATATCGAAAAAAGTGACGTTAAGTTGGTCAAATCGCGAGCGGAAGCGAGGCGAATCGTTAAAATTACATTTTTAATCGACCCGGGCCGCCGTTACACAACGTTGCTTATCAGAAGGGACCCTCACAGGGGGGTTCCCATTTGCACTTCTACGCAATACCTTGCGAGGCGAGCAGGTATACATACATATACACAATACGGACTTTGTCCTACACATATACAGGTATACCTTGCGAGCGAAGCGAGCAACATCCCCTAATAAACTTTTCGTGGTTCCACATAGTTTTATAAGATTTACTTTGTTTGTAAGAATTTCCAACAGAAAAAAACGTCTGCCAAGTTGGGTGGGCAGTATAACTTCCTCAAGGATATACAGGTATACCTTGCGAGCGAAGCGAGCAACATCCCCCAATGAACTTTTCGTGGTTCCACGTAGTTTTATAAGATTTAATTTGTTTGTAAGAATTTCCTACAAAAAAAAAGTCTGCCAAGTTGGGTGGGCAGTATAACTTCCTCAAGCGAGCGGAGCGAGCAACATCCCCTACAGAAGTTAAAACTACCCTTAGAGATCTACCATTTGCGAGCGAAGCGAGCAACATCCCCTACACGTTGCAATTGTAATACATCGCATGTATACAGCCACACTTTGCGAGCGAAGCGAGCAACATTCCCTACATGCCACACTTTGCGAGCGAAGCGAGCAACATTCCCTACATGCCACACTTTGCGAGCGAAGCGAGCAATATTCCCTACATGCCACACTTTGCGAGCGAAGCGAGCAATTTAATGGGGGGTCCGGGGGGCTTGCCCCCCGGCTGGACGTGGAGGCGAGCGTAGCGAGCCGGAGCGGCTAGTTATTTATAAGAATGAAACTCCGTCTGTTTGTCTGTTTGTCTGTCGTGTCTATGCACGGCCAAACGGCTGAGTGGGGGGAGTGTACGAGTGGGGGGATCTTCTTGAGATTTTCCGAAAGGTGGAACGAGCGAATTTAAAATTGTCTAATCCCAGCCGAACCATGGGCCGTAGGGCGGGAGGGGGGTCGAAGTTCCGGTTAATGTGCGCTTTTTGGACTTCCCCGCTTCCCCTACCCCTCTAAACGGCCGTTGACAATTCCGGAAAAATACGGGTTTCGTAGGTTTTCCTACGAGGAAGACGACGGCGCGATCGGATCGCGAAAAAAGTATCGGGAAATGCGTCAAAAAAATGCGAGAGTACGGACCCGTTTTCTCGAAAAGTCCGCCGAAAAACTTGGTTTTTTCCGATTAAAATATACCCCATAAAGGTACGTTTTTCGGAACGGTTTTCGCGGGCGAAATACAGCTTTGGGTCCGCCGAATCTGAATCCGAAATCGGATATCGAAAAAAGTGACGTTAAGTCGGTCAAATCGCGAGCGGAAGCGAGAAGAAGCGTTTAACATCAGAAATTAATTTTGCCGTGTTCGCGAGAAGGCTCTACGAAGTCAGGGGTTCGATGAGGCGGGGCTTGCACCTGACGGGAACGGGTTGCGAGCAGGTACACGCACTTACGTCTTGAAGGGTATACAGGTATATCTTGCGAGCGAAGCGAGAGCCATGTCAACAGAATAAATTCGGATTTTTTCCTACAAATATACAGCAATACCTTGCGAGCGAAGCGAGCAACATCCCCGAATAAACTTTTTGTGGTTCCACGTAGTTTCATAAGATTTAATTTGTTTGTAAGAATTTCCAACAGAAAAAAACGTCTGCCAAGTTGGGTGGGCAGTATTACTTCCTCAAGCGAGCGAAGCGAGCAGCATCCCTTACAGAAGTTAAACCTACCCTTAGGGATCTATCGTTTGCGAGCGAAGCGAGCAACATTCCCTACATGCCACACTTTGCGAGCGAAGCGAGAAATATTCCCTACATGCCACACTTTGCGAGCGAAGCGAGCAATATTCCCTACATGCCACACTTTGCGAGCGAAGCGAGCAATTGAATGGGGGGTCCGGGGGGCTTGCCCCCCGGCTGGACGTGGAGGCGAGCGTAGCGAGCCGGAGCGGCTAGTTTAATATAAATGTCCAACGTACGGATTACTTAGGAATGCAGTCCCGTTCGCTGTCTCTGTAAAAAAAAAAAAAGTCAAAATCGTGGCCATCATTGCATTTTTGTCTTCTTTTACATACCCATTTTGAGATAAGGAAAGATAATTTAATTAAAAATTAATATTCAAAAATTAAAAGTGGAACAAACATATCAATAACAAAAATTTTCGGAGAAAACATCTCAGACCAAGTCTAGATGATCAGAAGAAGGTGGACAAATTAAATAATAATTAATAATATTTAATAGACAATAATAATATGGATTCCGCTCAATTTTTTTCTATTTGGTGCGTTTTCGTCTGGACGGAACACTAACGATATTAATTTTAGCGTGGGACATGCTTTTACCGGAACCCAAAAGTGAAAAATGTTACTTTAATATTGTCACGAAATATGCCCACAAAATATTGTCACGAAAAAAGAGAATAGAGTACCAGCAGATCGAATTCCTTTGCTATTCATGCTATGAAGCTGAAATTTGGAATGGAGAACCCTTGGGACGTCTAGAAACGAATCATGAAATCTTGAGCCCACCAGATCAGCTGAGTGAGATCGGGAGTTATGTTCTTTGCTTTTCAACCAGGTCAACTGAGTAAGATTCGCAGCTAATTTCTTTGATATTTAACCTATGAAGCTGAACTTTGGAATGGAGGCCTCATGGGACATCTAGAAATGAACCGGAAAGTCTGAAACTCCCTAGTCTGCTTCTTTTCATTTTGTCTTTGTTCAAGTGCTCAGATTGAATCCAGATATCCAGGTGGTATCCCGTCGACATCGAAAAAACGGCTTATTTAATATTTTTAAATATTCTTATCTGTTGCAGATACACAGTTTTATGTAAATATATTTCTCTTTTTCATTTGTATCTACTGATATGATATGTTCAGATTGGGCCGTGTAATATGTCTTCTTGTCTTGTATGATTTCTAGGGACAATTTTTGGTTGGGAAAATAGAATATAATTCGAGCGTACGTACTGAGTAATGATAATATGGGAACAGAATGAGCGAAATCAGAGTACAATTGATTCCTGGGGACGTCAACATACCGGCTAACGAAGAACTGGAAAATCATGAAAACTGCAGCTTCCCCAACTTTTGAATTTGTTGCCTTCATTAACTTGACTATTGGTGGTACAACATCGGTTGCAAAAACTCCCGAATCAAATTAGCACTATGGTTGGGTGAATGGGAATTAACCCGACACAAACTTTAACAACTTTGAGATGTTGATACATCGACTGAATGTTGAACTATATTCTGAAACATTCTTAGGTTATGTTAAGTTTAAAACGCTGCAAATCATTACACAAAGGTTTATTATTCCTGCATTAGATAATTAGTCCTATTATTTATTATTCCTGCATTAGCAGAAAACTTTCTTGTCTATAATCATTAAATGAAATTGATATATTATACATTATCTTATTGTAACTGCGTATGCGTAGACCTACCTAAGAAACATTAATTAAATTAAATTAACTTTAATTGCTTTCAAAATAACTTGAAAATGGTCAACTATGGCCATGAATACAGTATCCTTGTCTATGGTATGGAGTTTTGGGATGGAACTCATTCAGCAACCTTTCATTCTCTTAACATTGTTTTCAATCCTCTTCTACGAGTCATCACTTGGTTGCGTATTCACGTACACGAATCCAGAATCACTATAGAAAATTAGAAAACCTCCACCTCCATGGTTTTTATCTATCGTTTCCAGGTTCGCACACACAAAATTGAAAGACATCTGCCCCACCGTACTTTACAGCCATCCGAGAAAACTGTTATGGTGATCCAATTTTGGTACCCCGACCGTTCACGGATTTTTTCAGTAGACAATTTCCTTGGTTGTACACCGCAAATTAGCATGGCTTCCGACCTACTTTGCAATCAAACCAATCAGCTGAACCCCCTCCCCCCATTCCATCACCGTGAACGGCACGAGTACACCCGGTGGGGGAAGGGACTAACCGAGTACACCCGCACAGGCCTGACACGAGTACACCCAGCGTGCGCCAGTACACCCTAGGAACATTCGAGCGACCAGAACACCAAACTATACACGCACTATTCTGACCTATATGTCCAACTACTCTGAATTTATACTAACGGATTGACTACTTGATGTTATGTATTCTTGAGATGCGAGCTTGCGGGCATCCAGACCACCAAACTATACACACCATTCTGACATATATGCCCAACCAATCTTAATTTTTACTAAAGGATTGGCTACTTGATGCTATGTATTCTTGAGATGCGACCTTGCGAGCATCCAGACCACCAAACTATGCACACCATTCTGACTTATATGTCCAACTAATCTGAATTTTTGCTAAGTGATTGACTACTTGATGTTATGTATTGCGTCGGTTGTACTGATACATGACCAGATTATCACTTTCACTTCCCAGGGTATACTCATGATGCGAACCGTTGAACCTGAGTTCAGGTGTACGCGCTTCGTAGCGCCGGCCCCCTCATGGGTGTACTCATGCACCACGTGGGTTCATAGGTGACCCTCCTTCTCCGCGCTGGGTGTTCTGGAAATTAAGCTTGTTATAAGGATTACACTTTTGCGCATTCGCAGCAGCTACTAATGATACAATCATGTTGAAATTGATATGGAATGATCAATCCGTCTTCCCCCCTACTATCCATTAAATTTGAGCGATATCGAGCGTATAGAGCGTGCACTAAGTGAAGTATTGATTTGAAAACCATGAAAGTTGCAGAGGACTATTTGCAGCATATCGTGCCTTAAACATTTCATCAATATTGAACAAAAACTGTTAAAATTATGCTTGGTATAAGAATTCAACAATTGCGCATGCGCAGTAGTTGCAGACACACAAGCAGACTCGGGACGAATGTTTTTTGGAAATTTTGATTTTGGTGACAAAATTTTTCATTTCCCAAAAGTGAAAATTCAAATTTAAGTAACTTATTCATATTTAAGTAACATGAATATTTAAGTAATATACCCATTGGGATTTGCTGATGGCACATAGGTGAAAGTTCTACTTAGACCAATAAACGGACAATAATATAATATCTATGACTCCTATTTATTGATATGAGCTCTTGACATGGTCGGCTTTAATCAGGTTTCAAGCTCAAGGCCAAACCTGAACCGTACATTCAAAATCGCAGCGCAAATCCTTCATCCCGGATAAGGGCACTGGAGCAACGCAGCCATTAGGAACTCGAGGGTTAACAATAAAAGCGATTCGTATCCCAATCTCGCCGGCTTTTGTTTGCTTCGGCAACTCATGCCGGCAACCCCCTGTTTTTACCTATAATCTTATCGCCATCTAAAGCGGCGACCTGATTTTTTTTTCTTCTCCTTGTTAGCGCCAAATACGTCGACTCGGCAAAGTCGTGGTAAGAAAGTTTATGGACGCGTGCTCCACTTTCGAAATTAAATTTGTAGGCCTATTGATTTGTTAGGAACCGTCACGCCGGGTGTGCATATACAATACTGACAGAGAAATTCAATTAAGAGCAACAATAGTAATGGCCTCTAATAACGAACCGATCACCTTTTACAGCGGTGGAGTAGGCATCCGTTTGCAGAAGTGAAATTTACTTCGAAAAATATGACTGCTGAGAGAGTCGACACCTTTCTTTCACAGAACAATAAAATATATCAAATCTGTTGAATGTGCTTTGTAAACTTTCTTGTTCCCATTTTCGGGTCCAATACCGTAAAATAGAAAACAATGTATGTTATTACACAAAGGTTTATTATTTCTGTATCAGATAGACCTCCTACATAGATCACTCGCTTAAAGAAAGATAATTATTAAGCAATGTCTTGGGCACATTGTCTAAATATAACATACGTAAGCGTTTTTGAGATAGTTTTTTTTTTTTAATTTCACCCCTAACTTGCTCTTTAAAGTGAAGATTGCAGGCACATCTAAGGCCGATTTATATGTTTTAAGCTAATTCTTGTAAACATTGGTCCAGTAATTTCTGAGAAAAGCTTCGGATGGCGTATAGACGGATTTTTATGGAATCTAGATAGGTACGTGTCGTGAAGCGTTTATAACCCAAACATTTTGAGTGGGGCTTGAAGTTTTTTTTTTTTCGATTAAAAAAGTTAGTTATTGAAAATAATAAACCATAATATCTAACTGTAGATTGGTGGAATCGTAAGTTGGTCTGTATATGTGAAGATATGTGACACCATTTATCACCTGTTCATCCATGAGTCTAGAAATGGGTCGATTTTTATTCTGTATAACGTTTTGTGATCCAAATCAGGAATGTCCATTTAAGGATTCAAGAAAAACCAAAACAGAATAGCACAGGACAGAATTTGCTCTCAGTGAAACAAAATTATTTTCCACGGTGAGCAAATTTTGATGACTCAAATTTGACATTATATGAAATGGTAGGTAGCCAAGGTGGAAATACTAATTACAATAGAAGCATAAATTACTATTTTGTCGCTCACAGGAAATGCACATTATTTTATTGGCCGTTCGTCCTTTTGATCCAATTTTAAATTCAAAAATTAAGTTGGATTCTGTTGGTAAAAGTCTCTGCCTTACCATTTCAAACTATTTCAGACTTGATAAAACAAATTTGCATACTATGGAATACGATTGAAAACCACCCCAAAACTGAATATACGAACCAAATATTGATCTTACCATTCACAAAAAGCTTCATAGAATGAAAGACATCTGTTACAGCGGGAAACGAAAATTAATTTTCTTTATTTTGATGGACAACGTGGTGGCGACTTTTGAAACCGAACCAGGGAGATTTAGGGTCAATTCGAATGTCCATCCCACTTCAATCGCATTAAAAAATTGAGTTAATTCTCTTAGTAAACCTTCATTACATATGCTTTGCTTAACTTACTTGTATCTCGTGCACAATTTCCCTTATTTAAAGAGAGCTCAATGTCAACATCACCTACTGCGCACAACTGGTAAATCCACACAAACCAAATGGGGTGCGATTGGTATATTGAATTATGTGGCTTTCCCTGTCTGGCAATTGATAAACTCCGACGCAATTTATTCGTATTAATGAAACAGAAACAAAGCGCTGGTGGGATCTTATGATGCAATATGCAAGTTACCAAACATTGTGTATAAGCGCCTTAGGTAATACAGACAATATCTTGAAACTGTCATTTTTTTTCAAAAAAGGCAGACTCATAATAATCAAGGTATAACAAGAAAAAGTCAAACCCCTCATCAAAAATCACGAGTCACGAATTCGGCTTGTGTTTATGATGAAGCTCAAACTACTCTTGCGGTTATAACAACGTTTGATTTCTCATCAGAAAATGAGCATCTCAGCAGTAAATGGTTGGTCGATGATTCTCAAGGGCACATAATATATCTCTAGGAGGCATTTTTTGTTGCAAACTAGTTGCAGAATCGACCCCTGGAGTTTTGACTATTATGTTTGTTACACCCTGTATACAGGTTTATTATTCCTGTATTAAATAGCTCTACTCCATGGACTATAGACAACTATTAAATGGTGCCTATGGTACACCATCATCTATGCATAACAGTATATAGGCCTGCATCATACTATCTCGGATTTTAAATTGATAAACAGAAAAACGGTACATTAACCAAACAGCATACCTGAAAAAGTTGTGGGAAAAATTTGGAATAGAAAATTGCTGCCCCGCTCCCACTCTAATCATAAAAAATAGGAGGGTAATGGTGAGGAAGAAAGTGAAACTGAGGAACGAAAAGAAAAATTCCCCTACCGTTAAGCTTTTGGCGGATTGATGTACCTATTGGTCGGAACTAGGCCATTTATTGCTTATGCTGGCGGAGTAGCTTCGAGAACATTAAAGAAACCTTCCTGAAACCAATGGGCTTGAGTGAAACGGATTTTTCGATATCTCAAAGGATCTGCACTATTCGGACAACACTACAAATCTGGAAGCCATTCCCTGACTTGTTACTGTGATGCTGATCATGGAGGGGATTCAGGACATTCGACAACTGGCGTTGTTTCATTGTTTTCAAGCGCAGGTATTTCGTGGAGAGGCAGCCATCAGTCGGCATTTCCACAACAGAGGCTGAGTTGCTAGCGAAGCAACAAACAACTTCTACGCGCGAACCACCTGGAAGCATATCCTACTCTTTATGAACGAAGCAGCTATCATGCGCGCCCAAAATCCCGAATTTCACCTGAGGACGAAGCACGTAAACATTCGCCACTTCTTCGCTCGCTCTCAAGTCACAGCAGGAGATCTGAAAATAGAAAAGGTGGACACGGAAAACCAATTGGCCGACTCATTTACCAAACCTCATGGAAATGATTTCAGATCATTACAAAAAGCCATTGAGCACCTACCTACTCATATGAACGTTTGGCAGTTTATTAAGAGTCTTCGTATACTCAGCAATAAGCACTAGAAATTAATAGCAAAACTATAAAATCAGTTCTCATAGTTCAATTTTCGATTAAAAATTTCTCCCTTGATGGGAAAAACAAAAGATCATGGATATGTCCAGTACCAACTGCTTACCAGAGTATTCAGTATAGACTACCAGAGTATTCAGTATGAGACTACTCAATTGTATACCAACCATGTATTGCCTTCTTTTCACAAGATTATTCCATTATGGTTACAAAACAATATTAGTTTTTAACTGAGAGTAATAAATCAGCATTCCTTAACACTACAATGGCTTAGAGGTCATGAAATGTTGTGGTTAAATGAGAGCATTCCAAAAAGTGGCGAACGATTTTCCTACTATGAAAACTATGTGAGTTACTCTTCCCTAGTAACGCCTTGGTTGCACGTGAAAATCAATAGAAAATGTGCCGGTCGGGGAAAAAAGTGTCGGTCGGGAAAAAAAAGTGTCGCGAAAAATTCCTTGACCCCCAGCCAAAAGACATATCCATGTCAAAACCAAACCAGCCAAAAGACATACCTATCCATGTCAAAACTTGACCCCCAGCCAAAAGACATATCCATGTCAAAATTTCTCCCTTGATGGGAAAAACAAAAGATCATGGATATGTCTAGTACCTACTGCTTACCAGTTGGTACCTACTACTCAATTGTATACCAACTATGTAGTGCCTTATTTTCACAAGATTATTCCATTATGGTTACAAAACAATGTTAGTTTTTAACTGAGAGTAATAAATCAGCATTCCTTGACACTACAATGGCTTAGAGGTCATGAAATGTGGTAAAATGAGAGCATTCCAAAAAAGTGGCGAACGATTTTCCTACTATGAAAACTATGGGAGTTACTCTTCCCATGTTGTACGTGAAAATCAATAGAAAATGTGCTGGTCGGGAAAAAAAAAGTGTCGGTCGGGAAAAAAAAGTGTTGCAAAAAATTCCTTGGCCCCCAGCCAAAAGACATATCCATGTCAATTTAACAGTACCCGGGAGAAGCTTGGCGTCGTCGATGTTAGTAACAGGGGTTAATCAAAATTCTGAAGAGTTGTTCAAAATTTCATAATTTGGGAGCGTGTTGAAGCTACTGCTTTAAATTATTTTCTTTTAAAATTTCTATCCCCATAATTGAAATTGATCATTTGACACTAGCTGCTGCGTTAAATAAATGGTTGTTGGTATCATGAATTCAAAGTAACCAGTTTTTTCTATTATAAAAATCTAGTGCTTAATAATAAGCCTACATCATGCCATTATTTGCTTTATTCTCTGACACCTAAGTTTCACAATTTCCAAGACTAATAATGTTGCCGTAGAACAAAGTTATTAAAATCAAGCCACTGATCCCAGCATGAACACCAATAGTTGAAACTTCCAAAACATGGCTTCGGCATTTATCAAACTTTTCCTCAACAATGGATCTTTGCCACAAATAAGAAAACCAGAAGTGTTAAATTGGATCTATAACGTATCCGCCTCACTATTCACGAAACCAGCTTTTTGTACTGTTTTATAATTAGATCATAACATAACATCGTCAGGTTCACGTCCAGCGGGTAGGTAGGTTTATTTCTATATTGTTCTTTGTGGGTGTTCATTCACCTTTGCGTTTAGAAGAGCTTTGTTTTCAAGAAAATCCATCGTGCATTTCACTAACGAGAGCTTCTATTTTAAACGAATTTCAAACAAAGGGTGTTTATGTTTCGCATTTTCTTCTTTGCCTTGCCTGCCAGCTTTATTTACTTACTTAGATAGGTACCTGCCGCTAGCGTTTATTAGCAAAATTAGCGCTAGTGTTGAGTGGATTCACCTCTGATAGTCTAGAGGATTTTTAACTCACCTCTCCCGCTCTTCGGTGTCTTTACGGATGAGCTGATCTCATATCAATGCGGAGTCTACGCCCGAGTAAATTCAGCAACCGCATATAGAAGGTACACGAGGAATAATAAGTAAGTAAATATAATAATAGAAGAAGCTATTGGAAAGAAAAAAAAAACGCAAAAGTTCATACTCAAAGCACACAAAATTTCAATTCAGATTTGGGTCAAACTCTAAGAATGGTCCATATAATAATATGTCTTTAGGTACGACAGAATTCACAACCATCAATTTGTACGCCTGATTGTACTTGAACCTACCTTCTAATAGGTACGGCTAAGTAGGCAATCTCACCAATCCTTTTGTGGTATAAAAACTTGAATATAGAATGGTGCGTCATGTCTACTACACCTATTCATTATACCTACCTATCTTCTTCTACCTGTGGGAAACTTGTACTGTAAGCTGGACAAAGAGAAATTACCGTTATAGGAAAGTAGAAATAGTTGTATTGACTCTGTGCTTAGGCTTATCTCTTCTAATGACTGCTCTCCCAGATTTTATTCTCTAAATCTGTGTACTGGATTTGTTTGTAGGTACATGCAGAGGCAACTTGAAGTAGTTATGACCATTGACTTATATCGGGGGTCCCGCTTATATACCTGGAATGCGAAAGCCTATGCAGAACTCATGAATTTTGTGCCGGGAATCCCCAGAGGATATTGAGGTGAAATGAAGGTTCGGATTTTCTCGGGCGGTTATCCAACTTTGCCGAAGTCGTTGGAGGTCAAGAAACTCCCTTCACACTCTTAAAATATTTGTCAAAGTGGTAACTTCTTGTTTTACTTCCTCCTGGACCTCAGCCTATACACCTACCCGTGTTTGTGATTTCGTAAGCCAGGGAGGATTGACAAGAGTGCCGTACTATGTTTTCAAAATTTTTAAATTTTGCCATCAACTTTTGGTTTATCAAACAAACAACAGTTCAATTGGCTTTAGCAAAAGTAATTTATTTAAAGTGTTAACACAGCATAAAGGCTCTGTGTTTATAAAACATTCTCATCAACCAGAAAGAAAGGAATATTGTCACGAATATATTTTAATAAAATTATTTATAAAATAACAGAGAAAATTATCTGCTACCATTATTGGGCCAAAAATCTGCTATTGATAGAATAGAATAGTTTGTTTGAATTTTTTTAAACATGAAGATTAAATATATAATAGTACAAAGTACATTCTTAATTCGGACTCCTGAAACGATAATGCTGCCTGACGCAAGGCTTGGTCCAGTTGTCAGGCTATTAAATACATATCCCATTGAACATAATATGAGCTATTTAATATTGATTCAATATGCATAAATCATGTTGTTATTAACCAGGTTAGTACTTACTTATTGTATCTGGATCACGAAAAGTTTTGAGGAATTTTCAAATGGATATCTAGGGCTCTATGAATCTAGGTCTAGGAGCTGCTGCTGCTCAGTGATAACTGCTACCCATTACCAACGGTAAATTGAATTGATAACTGCGAAGGAGTGTGGTTTTACGAAGAATGAATATATTTATGTTCTACTACAAATATGTTGTCAACGGACAGCGTATGGAAAATATGGAACTGTAGAGTTGACGGCCAAATTACCAAAATTTATTATTAGGTATTATTATTTTCTACCAGTGGTTCCTACAGGTTTTATTTTTTATTTATTCATTTTTTTTTGTTTTAACCAGTGTTTCTATTTTATGTATTGTGTAAATTTATCAATGAAAATACCTACCTATTATTGAAACCCATCTGTTAACTACATCTTTTAACCATCTTCAACTTCTTCTTCTTCCCCCCTACTGGATTCTACCGACGAAGTTACGAAAGTATTTCGTTAAATAGGTACTACATGGTCAAACTACGAATTATGTACAATTTTCTTAAGCATTTACACTTTAGAATGCCTTGTGATACTAACCGTCTGTGCTCAGGGAGAGATAAGCCGTTTCAATACCGTCACCACAGATGGGTCATTGTTTTCTCACAGACTTTTTAATTGGCCGGGAGAAAGTTTTAATTGAATTGAAAAAGTTCATCTTTCAACGGCTAAGGCTGATGCTCCCGACTGAGGGACGTTAAACCTTATCGCATTGTTGACAAAACAGTAAAGGGCAACGTGGCTATCATATATAGCATTTCCCAGTGAAATAAATAATTTTCCCAGTGAAATTAATAACTTTTCCAACCAAATTAATAATTTTTGGAGGATCGCCCAACCTTCATGGACCTCAGGGTCAGTGGGTGGATGTTCTGTCAGGACCAGACAAGGTCAAGTCGCTGTTGTACCTGAAAGCCACTGAGCTTTACAACAAACTGTGATATTCTGATCTGTTTTATATATATGTATTTATTTTGTGAGTGTTTATCATTATATATTTATCGATAATATTTATGTATTTGTGAGGATCATCTAGTCGTAGTTTAGTTTTTATCCGCTGTAGGGGTTAAAAAGCGGTCATCGCTGTATCCCTCGAGGCAGAGTGCAGCGATGCCTCGTTTTGCGGGTTATTATTATTATTATTGTTTCTCCCCTAGAATCGTGCCCGTTGCAGTGTCCTTTAGACACCCCCCTTTTCGATTGCCGTTAATGACCCTTCCAGTTGAGACGCGACTTAAATTCTTAAAAAAAAAAAAATCCCATTCAAATTGAATGGGGACATTATTAATTTAAAAGGGAAAATTAATAATTTCACTGGGAAAATTATTAATTTCACTGGGAAATGCTTCACCTACTCACAATTATTATAAAAAGTTCAGTCATGCAGTATGATCGTAGAAATGAACACTCTCGTATTCCGTTTACGTTAAAGTGGTTTGAAATTCGAGCACTCAGTGTGCAAAGAAAAGGTTAAATATCAATTTTATATCAAATAATCTTCCAAAATTCAAACCAAGATGGATTTTTAGCTTTTTTTTTTTTTTTTGCAGTTTAATCGATTTTTTAGCACAAAATAATGAAATTTATAGTCTGTCCAATCTCGGAGGCTCTGGAATACGTGGAGATCGTGCACGTCTTGGCAACGTTGAGCCAATTTTGTCACTTTCAATGGGAATGAGTCATGACTCATATTGCCCTCTTGGAATGTAAAACTTTTTAATTTCTACATTTACAGTTTTTTCGTCAACGAATTCGTATTCCTCAGAAAATTTTGAAGAAAATGAGTGTAAACACTATGTAAAAATTCCAGTTACTTCATGCAAAGGTTTTTTCTTTATTCTTTTTGTGATGAAAACTAATATTTGTTACCAATAAATTACTCATTTAATATTAAAAATATTGTTTTACTACATTGCTAGATATCATACTGAGTAGGTAGGTGTTACGAAATAATGATAAAACGCTAACTAATTTAATTAACTGAACTAATAAATCGAGGGTAGGGTAGTGAGTTGAGATTAGGGTAATGACCTATCTACGTGCTGTTGCCACATACTGGCACTTTTAGTTTTGTCCCTTTAACTCAGAGCCACTCCGGGCTTGTACAGGGTGTAAGCATATTTTCAGCATGATTTTGAGATTTGAGCATAAATGGAATAATGTTCTAGTTAATATTTGGTAAAATTGTGTGAACAAAGTCAATATTGCAATACATTGACACCTTGCAGTCATCTCTGTAGCTAATGGGGAACTTTCATCTGTAAGAATCAGAGTCCCCCGGATCCCCAGATCCACATCTTTCCAGGTTCAGATCCTAGATCCTGTTCTTTTTGTCCTCAGATTTGGATTCAGCGCACTTAAAAACCCCAAGTAGCAATTTTCAGCTGAATCGACTGTTGAGTTGGGCGAATAAATGGTTAGGAAGATCACGCGTTACGTAGAAGGGCAATGGAGCAAAGAGACCCCCACCCCCTCCCAACTCCACAGGTGTGCAGTTGGCGTGACGTCATCGTGCAAATGAATTTCTAGTACCGTTTTACTGCACATATACTCTTCATATAGCACCTTTTTGGAAAGCTCTTGCCCAAATATTTCTATTGAGTAAATAAAAAAAACCCACGAAAATTCCCCAATCCGGGAGACAGCGCCTCTTACTCGAATGACGTGATCACTGTAGGAGCGATGGGCGTCGGCCAAGAGGTTTTAAAATATTGTATAGGTTTAATACCTGAAAACGATAAAGACTTGATTTGATTTCACTTCAATCCTTGAATAATTTATCATAGACACGAAAAAGCAAACAAAATGCAACTTGGAACAACCACAAAGTTCACCTATCTCTTCACATTGACATTGAATATTCAATGACTTATTTGATGTTCCCAAGGTCCCATGATTTTATCGTATGTCTCCAGTCCTGCCCTTGACTCGAAAAGCTCTGGAACGAAGGTTACATCGTGTCTGATAAACAGGTGCCCGGGACTGTCTCGCGGATCCAACATTTACCTTTCCAAACCTTGGAGTTTCATTATTATTCAAAATAGGGGGGGAAATACTTTCATGGACTCTCAGACGAATCGGAAGTCACGTCTAGGTTCTAACTTTATTAGTTTGACTGGAATCCATTTTCGAGATAGTACCGCCACCAAACAGATTTCGATCCTTTGGAAATGAAGGTTATACTCGTAGAATTCTCATTTCGGATTTATAACATTTCGTTATATAAAGTTATTCTAATCACAAATTCAAACTTCACGCGTAATTTGTCTTTTGAAAATCAGCATGTAAATGAGCTGAAAGAAAACCAAAGACATTGGACGATGTTTTCTCTAAGCTAATCAACTTATGATCTCGTTTGAAATAGGTAGGTAGGTACCAACTGTTGGCATTTATCAAGCGACTTCTGAATAGCCGGGTGTCACTTTCCCACTTCTACCAGTTAACAGCATTCAAATTTCACTCGCACGACGCTCGGAAAGA